>JADWQK010001689.1:0-600000 GCA_017933935.1 Sesamia nonagrioides | reverse complement strand
TAATTGTTTGTAAATGTACCCACGATACAGGAGTAATTTCTAGTGTGGGGCAACGTTTTTTTTTCTACGAGCATTTCATAATTTGCTTAATACACAACCATAGCAAGCACGTTAAGTCGTTGGTCCCGGTTGCCATACGAACATCTAGTGGCAGTCGTTACGGGTTGTTGGAGGCCTCAAAAGTCCAACAATTGGTCTAACTGCAATGCTTCGATGTCGCCTTCGTGTTGTGGAGGTCAGACGGCAGTCGCTTCACGGAAAATGTCGAAGTTTAGCCATATCAGCAGTTTGACTGGTAAAGCGGACCCCAGACTCCAAAGCTGAAAAGGCTTCGGATGCGACTGGGGTTAACGCTGGGATGATGATGATGACACAACCATAAGTCATATCTCAATAGTACTCATTCCTGCCAAGTCGTGTTACAATAACCATTTCCACACGGGTTATCCGTACTACAATCAAACTTTTTATTTGTTTTTTATGGCTGTGGCATCAAAAATAAACATATCATTATGCCAAAAAGCGCACGTATTTGCGTCACGACTAACCATCGCATGTTATTCGGCTGTATGGATGAATGCCTTTGCCTTACATTTGTGGGATTATAACAACAAAACAGCATTGCGCTGATTGCGCGCGCTGCGCTATTTTCTCAACATTGACGGTTTTTTTAAATTATTTAATTCAAGGTGGAAAAAAAGTTTTGTATGCCCCTGTCGCAAACAGCTATTGTATTACTCGTGCTGTTCTATTATGCCACTCGGCTTCGCTTCGTGCCAAACTCGGTATCTATTGTGCCACTCAGCTTCGCTTTGTAGCACAAACTAACACTCGTATTACAATAGCTATCTTTGCTTGACAGTAATAACTATTACATACTTCTATAATCTCCAAAGCTTGAAGCACAGCCTTAGGACAGCCAGCATTACGGTATTCTATAGGATGTATTTTGGAGAGTGTGCGCGGGAATAGGCTATTTGACAGTATTCATTTTTTTGTGATTTTTTGCTTTAATTGCATAAAATGAGGGTTCTTTATGTCATTCACATGAGTTTTAATAAAAAATAATAACAATTAATATATCCAAAACACAAAAATATGTTTGGCTTTTTGTTTCTCCCGCCACACATTGTGAAACGATCCGGATTGGCTAATGTTGCGATGACGTCATACGCGCATCAACGCTAGTTTTCGGCAAACTTATAAACTGTTTTTCGGGGGTTTTTATTGATTTATTTGGACAACCCGGTGCAGCACACCACTTGTAAACCATTTTATTAGATAACAACAACAAATAATAAATAAAAACAAACACCACTGAGAACCGAAAACCGCTTGTGACGTCACTTACAAAGCGCGACGCCATATTGCTGCGTAAGTCGTTTTCGCGGCTTATTTGAATTTTGAATTTTTATTTGCATATTTCTTCCGAAATACGTATTTAAAATTTAAAAAAAATACTTTCGGTGAACTTCTTAACCGCAACCAAGTAATTCAAGATAAAAATTATAAATCTGTCAAATAGCCTATTAAATGAAATAACTCCGCCATCACCGTTCCATCATCGTACGACCCATATCGCCATTGTACGGCGAGTATCCACCCTTAGGTTGTTGTCACCACAACGAAGAGCCTATTCACTCAAAAAACTGAGTGAATAGAAAGGAAGACGGCAGTTGAGCGAGTTGATGCAATGTAAAACCCAACAAACACGACTAACGATGCTGCGCCAGAGGGAGATTGATCTGGAGACCCTCCACGACCAAACTCCCGACACAACAACATTTGGCGCATCGTACTCGGCACACATAGCAACACAACTGCTCAGACCCATCCTCCGTACGGTTTCACTAGACATCATGCCAGAACACGAGGAATCGCTTGGCAGCAAGACTTTGTCTGGTGGGTGGTAACTTCTGCCGGCAGCCGATGTTATGGCAGCTACTACTAAGAAATTAAATTCATGCACTTACCAAGAGCTGTCAGGCCTTCAGAGATGGAGCACAGGATATAAAGCGTGGCGTCTGGTTGTAAGTTCGCCAGGAACGGCATGTGATCCTGTGCCAATCTCTCCAACAGGACATAGTATGTTTGGGACAGTTTGGGGTAGTCCTGTAGTGGAACAAAGAAGATATTAGTTAAAAAAAAAATTAAAACTTTTATATATGGTGGCTTCCCGCGACCTTCACCAGGTCAACGGTCCACCTTTTTGGGGGCCTCCCTACGCTACGTCTTCCGGTACGTGGCCGCCACTCCAGAACCTGGATGAATGCGGGCAGCACAAGATCGGTCAGCGTGGAAAGCCTTGGGGGAGGCCTTTGTCCAGCAGTGGACATCTATAGACTGAAGAAGAAGATATATGGTGGAATTTAAGTCGTATTAAAAAGCACAGCCCGCTAATCTATCCAATGTCATTGTTATATACATACACATAGTTATTGAAGTAAATTTGTTTGAAAACCTATAATTTAAATGTGTATCTATTGTAAATGTGTTTGTAGCATTCAATGCCGCCAAAACACAGGCGTGTCTTTTCACCGCCAAAAGGAGCCCGTTCACCTTGGCCCCTACTTTTCGGAATGTGTCCTTGGAGTGTTCCGACCGCCTTCAGCTTTTGGGAGTTGAGATTTCCTAGAATCTTAACTTTGGGCGGTTCATTGAGTCCAAGGCCAGGGTGGCTGCCAGGAAACTTGGCGTTATCGCAAAGGTCCGGCAGTACTTCACACCTGGGCAGCTTCTAATGTTGTACAAAGCACAGGTCCGTTCGTGTGTGGAGTACTGCAGCCACATTTGGGCCGGTGCTGCCAAGTGTCATCTGGCCACTTTGGATTTAGTGGAGAGACGTGCAAAGAGGCTGATTGGTGACCCTGATCTAACTCGAGTTGGTCTCCAAAGCCTAGAGCACAGGCGTAGAGTAGCCAGCCTTTCGGTGTTCTATAGGATGCATTTCGGGGAGTGTGCGAAGGAATTGCATGATTTAATTCCCCCATCTCCGTTCCACCAGCGGACGACCCCTCGTACAGCTGGTTTCCACCCTTACGTTGTTAACACCACTACGATCCGGACGAAGCGTTTCGCCTCCTCCTTTATACCGCGTACATCGAGGGACTGGAACAATTTGCCCGCGGCGGTGTTTCCGTCGGACTACAATTTGAGTGTCTTTAAGGCTAGAGTGAATAGGCTCTTAATAAACTAGTGCGCTTTACCATCAACGATTGCGTCACTGCTTTCCATCAGGCAGGATTGCGGTCAAGCGCTAGTTTATAATACTTAAAAAAAAAAAAAAAAAATAATTAAAGTAAATGACTTTAATAAAATAGTGAAAGTAATAAGCGTGTTTGAAAATAATGTTTATGATATTTAGTATGAGCAGGTGTTGAAATAAATAGGTGAATTCTTGTAGCAGAGGGAGACAGCCACGTGTACCACGGCGTCACGTCATGCGACATTCAAATCAATATATCATCCTAAGTATTTGAATGAAAGAAAAAATAAAAAATTCGTGTTCTATATTGTTTATAAATCTATCTGATGGACATTAAATTATTTTTTAGGATACAACCCAATTGCCAAAAAACCGCGTGCGACTACAGCGCACAAAGATTACCCAATCTAAAAATTTGACATGCCCTAGGCCAGAAGCTGGGTACAGCTAGCTCCGTACAGGAGTGAATGGGTGAATTTAAATTAAAAAAGTTAACTTACAAGTAGATCACTCTGGGGTATACTGAGCAGTAACTTGACGAACATATTTAGCGCGTTGTCGAGAGCTTCGTCGCCGTATAGCCTGTAAATTTTTATATAATATATTATGTAATTAACATTCCAATACATTAACTACTAGAAATTAAATGTAATATGGTAAACTAGGCTATTTGACAAATTTATAATTTCTATCTTGAATTACTTGGTTACGGTTAAGAAGTTCACCGAAAGTATTTCTTGTTTCATTTTAAATACGTGCAAATAAAAATTCAAATAAGCCGCCGAAACGCTTTGTTCAGCAATATGGTGTCGCGCCTTGTAAGTGACGTCACAAGAATATAAATGATTTTCGGTTCCGCAGTGGTGTTTGTATTTATCTGTTATTTGTTGTTATTTATCTAATAAAATGTTTACAAGTGTTGTGCTGTACCGGGTTGTACAAAATATCGATAAAACACCTGACAACACAGAACAACAACAAGTGCTGATGCGCGTATGACGTCATCGTGACATTAGCCATTCCGGATCGTTTCACAATATGTGGCGCGAGATTCAAAAAGTCAAACATATTTTTGTGTTTTTGGATATATTAATTGTTATTATTTTTATTAAAAGTCATGTAAATGACATAAAGAACCCTCATTTTATGCATTTAAAGCAAATAATCACAAAAAATTTCATACTGTCAAATAGCCTACTGCATAATCTTAAACGGTTGAAATGATACATGTAGCATCTATACGCTAATTTGGGAAGTTACCCACGTAGGATAAAAAGTTTTTTAATCTGTATGACACCTTATCTTTTGCAATGCCCCGTAACAAAAATGTGCTTCTAAAATAAAACCAATATAAAATATTTTATTAAAAGTAAACCAACCACTTCAACAGATATTTTTTATTCTGCATTTAGAATATAGGAATCATTTTTAAAAGGAACATTTAAAAAAAAACAACGAATTTTATATTATACAGTATACTCACGCGAGTTATAGCAATTTTTTTATATCATCTAAAATCCTAAGCCATGCCGATAAGGGCCTTACCTGAACACTCCGAAGTTGGCGTAATTACCACACAGTGCACACTTCAGTATAGAGAAACACAAAGAGATGCCTTTCAGCTTCCTCGCGTACATTTGTTTCTTGTTCACGTCTATCGTCAGTATTCTGCTGCCTGGAATGTACAAATTTAATGCATTAGAACTAGGGTTGTTACGGAGCTTCGCCTCCGCTTGCGTTACTGCGAAAGTTCCGCAAGAAATCGTATCTTCGCTTCCGCCTCCGCCTCCGCACAATTTTTGCAGAGTTATAACGGAGGTTTATTTACGTATTTTTAAAATAAATAACGCGCAAGCTGCGACGCCAGACAACTGTCCGGCCGTGTTTGAGCGCGAAATGGTCAAGAATCAACTAGTGCGACGCCGGAATGCGGCAAACACAATTTGTTTCTCCTTAATTTTCATTACAAGGTAAAATTTTTTTACCAAGTATACTACTGTTAATGTACGTATTTAAAATAAAAAATTGTTTTAATTAACCATAAATTTAATTTTTTTCTATATTTACTTTCACATCCGCCTCCGCCTCCGCTAACAAGCCTCCGTTATAACCCTAATTAGAACTGGGTACTAGCGAAGGCACTCACACTTTGACAGCCTCCGTGGCGTAGCGGTAGCGAACGCGGCCGTTGCGCAACGAAGCGCGGATTCGATCCCCGTGCAGTGCAAATATTTGTATGCATGAATATGAATATTTGCACTGGTCTGGTCATGCCTCGGAAAGCACGTTAAGCCGTTGGTCCCGGTTGCCATACGAACATCTAGTGGCAGTCGTTACGGGTTGTTGGAGCCCTCAAAAGTCAAATTAATGCCTCAATTGGTCTAACTGCAATGCTTCGATATCGCCTTCGAGTTGTGGAGGTCAGACGGCAGTCGCTTCACGGAAATATCGAAGTTTAGCCAAAATCAACAGTTAGACTGGTAAAGCGGACCCCAGACTCAATGCTTCGTATGCGTATGCTGGGATCAACGCTGAGATGATGATGATGATGACTAGCGAAGGTACTCAAAACGGTGAAGGAAAACGGCATGTCCTAGAGACAAAACTTCGAAGACATGTGACATCTACCAATCCTGACCAAACTGGGTCATCGTGGTAGATTATCACCAAGAGGAAGCCTGAGTCCCAGGAGTGGGAATATAATAGGCAAATTTTTTTTTTCTTTTAAAAACGTTGTCCCACACTAGGAATTTATCCTGTGTCGTGGGTGCGTTTACAATAGTTATTTATGCCACTGTCAAGCAATGATAGCTATCGTAATATGAGTGATAATTTGTGTCATGAAGCGAAGCTGAGTGGCAATAGATCGCGAGTTTGTTCACAATAGATCAGCACGAACGTGTATTACAATAGCTGTTTGCGACAGCGGCATACAAAACTTTTTCTACGACCTTGAAGTAAATGCAGATAAAAGTTAACAATGGCGCGAAAATAGCGCGGCGCGCGCAATGTTGTTAAAATCCCACAAATGAAAGGCAAAGGCAACTCATCCATACAGCCTAATAACATGAGATGTTATTAGGCTGTATGGTAATACGCGCGCTTTTTGGCATAATCATATGTTATTTCTTGATACCATAGCCATAAAAAAAAGTTTCATTGTAGTACTGTTCACCCGTGTGGAAATAGTCATTGTAATACGACTTGGCAAGAATGAGTACCATTGAGATATTACTTATGGTTATGTATTAAGCAAATTACCAAATGATCGTAGAAAAACATATAAATTCACATACACAAACATCCAGACCCGGAACAACTACTTGTAGGTCATACAAATATTTGTTCTGTGCGGGAATCAATCCGCGACAAGCAGCGCAGCAGTCAATAACTTAACCACTGCGCTAACCGTGCACTCAAAAGTTGTGATATGTATGTATATGTATTGGCGAAAGGCGGGCGTTTTGGGGACTGTCTTTGCTGATGATGCAGTGCTGATTCTCAGCCTAATTTGAACAAATGACTTGATTTTGGAAGCAATGGAGTAGATTCACTTGTTCGCAAACTAAGTTAATTTTATGTATTATCCCTGATCTGCAGAATGCCTTGCAGTTGCAACGGAATTCTAAAGACTGTACCAGATAGGATCTCTTCTCCTGGTCCTTACCGGGCGGCGAACTGCCCACTGCTCACCGCCCGCAGGCCCGCACCTACGGCGCTGCAGCCCGGGAGTTCGGTGTCGTCTACCTCCCAGGCGTCTCCTGTGGCGGCTAGTGGCGTGAGGGCGCTGGAATTCCCGCTCCGTCACGCGCACCGCCTCCTCCTTTGCCAGCATCACTGCTTCGCAAAGGAGGTGACGGCCTGCCGTGCACTCTCGCTCTGGACCAGGGCGGACGCGAGAGATCGCCGCCACGAGCACACGGCGGTGCTCTACCCAAGCCGGGCAGACCTCCACCGTGTCCTCAGGGCGATCCACACAATGGTGACACCCTGGCAGCTACAGCCGTACTATCGTTTACTTTTTGCTACCTAGACGCCTGTGGTCATTACCGTCCGCCAACGTATTAAATGAAATATTTTAGTCCTCATCAACCTTTTTATCGTCCCACTGCTGGGAACAGGTCTCCTCTCATACAGAGAAGGATTGAGCGTAATCACCACGTTTGCTCAATGCGAGTTGGCGATTTCAGACTTAAAGTCCAGGTTTCCTCAAGATGTTTTCCTTCACCTTCAGTCATTGGTGTCCAAGATATACTTAAAAAGTACATATAACTTTAGAAAAGTTATATTGGTACTTTCCTGACCTGGAATCGAACCCGCGCACTCTTACTTGAGAGGCTGGTGTTTTAACCACTAGGCCACCACGACGAATATTTTAGAATTTCGTACTACTTAAAAAAAAAAAAAGTTATTACTCTAAGGGGCGTATTACAGAACGTCACTCAAACTCAAGCTCTACTTAAGTCTCGTTTCAAGCCTTTTGATTGGTTGAAACTAGTTTTAAGAGGGGGTATAAAGGTAAATTGTTGATTTTAGATTTGATTTTTGCAGTCCATAATAAGCTACAAATTATTTGGTTTTTCAAATACAGATATTACATTATATTTGAGAGAGACTGGTCTGAGTGAAAACATGAAATTACAATATTTTTTCGATAGAAAAAAATCACAAAGTTGCATCTAATTTTCAACTAAATTCAATTTATTTTCAAAACTATGGCTATTATTGAGTCAATATTTTAATGCACAATATAAAATTATATTACCGAGGGACTGTATTAGGGATTTCATAAAATATTGTATATTTTACGAGTAATTTTAAAAAAACTGGTTTGCCGCTTACTACGTTCTTATTCCGCGCAGAACACTCTCGTTCTGTTTCACCTGGTGCATGCGTTACAAGCATGTTTTGTTTCATTGATCAGTTGCGATCGCTCCGTTGAGACGAGAGGACTGTGCTTCTGTGCTCCGTACCAGTGAAAATACTTTCACGAAATTATGGCAAACACAAAAAATAAAAAAGCCGATCTAAAAGAGAAAATATGGAATTAAAACGTCAACTCATGGCTAATTGTCAAAGGTTTGTTTATTCATTTTAATTTATTATGTATGTGTAGGTTTTAATAAGCACTGGAGTAATGGCGGCCAAATAGTATATGCAAAATAAATCGATACCCTGACCATTCGCTTGTTGAGGGGAGTTTACTTTGCGGTTTGTTTGGTTTATATGTGCTCAACTACAAAAAAATATATTTTATACTAAGTATTTGTACGAATTCGAATTATTTTTGATGTATAAATATGAACGAATAGACATAAACGGAGCCATATATTTATTTATTGATTATTTAACTAGGTAAAAATGAGATGTTTTATTTTAGGCCACCACTATGTACGCTATATAGATAAAAAGGAAAAAAGTAGAAGATTTTCATAAACTAATAAATTAATTTCAATAAAAATACTTACAAGTATATGAAATTAATTATTTGAAACGTTTTTTAGTGAGATAACCCCTTTATTAAGGTAGCCATGACACTTTTTTATGACGTTAAATTGCAGGCGACTTTGACAGTTCTATTTTCCCGTTGTGTTCGTGTCGAGTGTTGATTTGAGTTGATTGTGTTTATTTTGTTTTTTTTCGCAGTCATATGGTAGATAATATAAATACGATAGCCTTAGATACACGACACGTCAATCAAATGTGACTGTTGAAATCTTATTTCGCTTATTGCTGATCACCATATTTATTAGTAGTAGTGTTGCACTCCTTGACCGAGTTAAATTGAATCTGTATAAAAACTAAGCCAAAATATGGGAAATTAACATTAAATCAGTTAACTATAGCGTACCTAGCATTAAGTGTACAATGTGCTGACCCAGGCTCCATACATTTCTGAAACATCTCCATTAAAATTCCCAATTTAAAAAACTATCGTGTTATAATAATCTCACTTTCATAGGTAAAAATGCAAAATGTGTTATCTTAAAAGTTATAAAGTTCAAGGCGTGTATCATCTGGCTACTTGTTACGAAAATCTTAGCGGAATATAAAAATAGATTTTTACACTTATTACTTATCAAAACGGGCTTATAATAAGTCGGAAACTGTAGTTATCATATAAAATGTGAATACATACCAGTTTTATATGTTAGTTCTTCAAAATACGATCTTTATAAGGTTTGTTTTTCATTTCATTTTTTAACAGATCTACCTTTACGCCTTTGAACGAACTTGATCCGAACTGTGATGAACTTTTGAACCAAAATGGTACGTAATTATGCTATTTTAATATTTTTTGTTATGGGTAAAATATTATAAATATAGTTGGTAATTTATCTGTAAATATGCCATTTCTCAAAAGCACCTTATGGAAAATAATGTTACCTAAGCAAATTAAGTAAAGACTTACATCAATCATTATTAGTACATTATACATAACACCAGTACATCTAGATCTGTGGAAAGCTTACTTCATACCTAGTTTTTTCTGACTTTAGTACCATTATGATATAACAAACATTTAATTCCATATTAAAAGTCACACACAATGATAAAATGTAAAACCTAATCCATACATAATTATGTAAATTTTCGTTTGATTACAGAAATATTGAACCACGAGTGTTTAATTGGGCAAATTTAGATACAAAGAAAAAGAAAACTAATGAAAAAACACCGAAAAATATGTATGACGTTAGTGAACGACTCGTAATAAACAAAGTGTATTTCTTTGGAAGACTTAAAATTATTTCAATTTGGCTGTAACCTATCCAACGTTAAAATCACTGGCGAAACAAAAGTTGGTTTATATTCTAAATTGAAACTTTTTTGTAATATATATAAAGCTACTTACTTTTATTATAAACACAAAACCTTCAACTTAGATATTAATACAGCAGCAGTTTCTGGTATCACAAACGCTGGCATCGGTTTGGAACAATTTCAAGGACTGTGTACAGCAATGAATGTTTAATAAACATCATATTCAAATTTGTGAAGAATGGGAAAAACGGCTAACGAAACTATCATAGCCGCGGCTCAATGTGAAAGACGTGCAGGGTAAGAGATGGCATAGCGGTAATCGATCTAATTGCTGATGGTTGCTGGTCTAAGCGGTCTTACAATATTAATTATGCGGCACTATCTGGAGCAGCAGCTATAATCGGAAGACAGTTTGTAGAAGTTTTATTTTTAGAGGTAAAAATCAAATAATGTTGTATCTGTAGTCGTGCACAAAATAAAGGTAGAGCAGCAAAAGAACACGTATGTGTATATAGATCAATAAATAACAATAAATCATAAAAAAGTAAAAAATAACGAACGTGTAATAAATATTGAAAGTAACTAGCGCGTTTTACCAACAACGATCGCACCACTGCTTACCATCAGGCAGGATTGCGGTCAAGCGCTGGTTTATAAATAATTTATATAAAAAAAAAAAATATTTTACAGTATAAAAATAAATGATTATTAACTTTTCGTTTTATTTATGCACCACAGTCTACTACTAAATTTCCATATTTTTATGTTTGAAGTAGGTACATACACATTCTTCACCTCATCCATCAAGCAAATAACAGGATTTCTAGTAAAAAAAAAAAACAAAAACAAATTAATAACAACTAAATAGTCATCATCATCATCATCCCAGCGTTAATCCCAGTCGCATCCGAAGCCTTTTTCAGCTTTGGAGTCTGGGGTCCGCTTTACCAGTCCAACTGCTGATATGGCTAAACTTCGACATTTTCCGTGAAGCAACTGCCGTCTGACCTCCACAACCCGAAGGCGACATCAAAGCATTGCAGTTCGACGAATTGTTGGACTTTTGAGGGCTCCAACAACCCGTAACGACTGCCACTAGATGTTCGTATGGCAACCGGGACCAACGGCTTAACGTGCTTTCCGAGGCATGACCAGACCAGTGCAAATATTCATATTCATGCATACAAATACTTGCACTGTGCGGGATCGAACCCGTGCGACCTTGCACAGCGGCCGCGTCCGCTACCGCTACGCCACGGAGGCTGTCAAAATTAATTGTTCAAAATAACAACTAAATAGTAAAACGTTTAATTATACCATTACTTCCCTTTCGCTTTATTTGTCACTAACTGCTGTCTGCGACTTCTTACGCCATGACTTTTTGAATAAAACCATGGTCATATTTTATTAAAAATTTATATCCGCTATTTCGGATTTCAAATTATATGTTATGTTCGTAATCAGCACCCTAAAAACCACGGCCATTGGGTTGTATCTTGTATCCTAAAAAATAATTTAATGTCCATCAGTTAGATTTATATAAAATATTGAACACGTATTTTTTATTTTTTCTTTCATTCTAATACTTAGGAAGATATATTGATTTGAAATGTCGCATGTCATCACGCCGTGGTAAATTTTTTACCACGTAATTAGCCCCCACTCCGTAACTTTAATACGCTATATCTCAGTAGTTTTTGGTAATATCGACAAAATAAAAAATAAGGGTCTTAATTTTCTTTATTATCTATAAGAAGGACTAAATATTTTTTTGATTTTCATACCTTGGATACATCCCTATTACATATTTTCTAAAATCTATACCCTCCATCTTGAATATTTTTTAATGTCATGTATAATTTTTATCATAACTATAGAAGACTAGCAAAAAATACTATTTTAATGAATGCTTTGAGTTGCGCTTAGCCAAGTCTTACCAAAAAAATAAAATTAACAGTATGATTACATTACATACCTTTTCGTTATAATTTAAAAAAAATATTTTGTTTGTTGTTTAGTTCAAAGTACAGACGGATAATCCGACTCGCACTTTGCCAATTTTTATCTGACCTTTTTGCGTTTACTGTGTACTCGTAAATCAAAACATGGCGCGGGTAACGTTTTCGATGCGTTGGACGAGTGCGGGGCGTGTGAAGCGCGCGGGTGAAATCTGATTTTTTTCTAGCTTTATACGCCCTCTTAAGTAATGCTTAAGCACAGATCAATGCTTGAGTAACGTTCTGTAATACGCACCTAAGAACTATGTCTGTTGACTTTGGTTCTTCTGCGGATCTCATTTCTGATTCGATCAAAAATAAGTGTCAAAGTCAGTAAGGTTCTGGAGTGCCGGAGGGAGGCCCCCAACAAGGTGGACTGATGACCTGGTGTAGGTCGTGGGAAGCCGATGGATGCGGGCAGCACAAGACCGGTCAGCGTGGAAAAATGTATTCTTACCATAAGCACAAATAATATTGGAGAGCTCTCTGAACAGCAGGATGCCGTTGGGGGAAGATACATCGAAATGCAACCGCTGGTTTCTGTTCTGTGCTAGCTCTGCCGTTAGTTTGAGGACTGGTGTCGTGAGAGCTGGCTCGGAGAACCAGACCTCAATGCCACGGAGAAGGACTTTCATGTAGACGGGGTATCTGTGAACATTAAAAGTTAAAATTGGTTTTAAAAACAACTTTTTTAAGAGTCTATTGTGTGTTAAGCATTTTTTATAAATTATAAACTAGCGCTTGATCGCAATCCCGCCTGATGGTAAGCAGTGACGCAATCGTTGATGGTAAAGCGCGCTAGTTTATTAACAGCCTATTCACTCTAGCACATTGTTCCAGTCCTTCGATGTAATGCGTAGTAAACTAGTGCCCTTCACCACCAATGATTGCATCACTGCTTACCATCAGGCGGAACTGTGGTCAAGCAATACTTTATAACATACTAGCTTTCCGCCCGCGGCTTCGCCCGCGTGGAATTCGGTTATATCGCGCTTTTTAGATTTCCGTCGGGTATATCAAATTTTTCAATAAAAGGTAGCCTATGTCCTTCTCAGGGTCTAAAGATTGTCTATGCCAAATTTCATCAAAATCGGTTGAGAGGTTTAAGCGGGAAAGCGTAACAGACAGACAGACAGAGTTACTTTCGCATTTATAATATTAATATGGACTAGCGGCCGCCAACGACTTCGTTCGTGTGGAGTTAGTTATGCTCCGCTCCTATTGGTCGCAGCGTGATGTTATATGGCCTAAAGCCTTCCTAGATTAATCGGCTATCCAACGCAAAAATATTTTTTCAAATCGGACCAGTATATCCTGAGATTAGCGCGTTCAAACAAACAAACTGTTCAGCTTTATATATTAGTATAGATAAAAAAAATATACGTGCAAGGCCTCTCCAAGCACTGAGGCAGACCCGCTCCTTTAAATCTACTCACATCCAATCAAACAGCATCATGTACGTGGTCTTAGTGTTGAAAGCAAAGGCTAGGCCTCGGAGGTCTCGAGCGAGGCCTATGAGCGTCTTCTTGGCATCTTCTGAACCGAACATCGGGGACTCTGGACCAGATAGGAGGCCTATGATGCTCTCGAAGGCAGCTGTAATATAGAAAACAATTGCGGGAGCGTTAAAGTACCATGTAACGCAATTTGGGGGAAGGGGGGAGACTTGTGAAATGTTACGGTACGTTATAAAGGCGGGATTTAAACACAGCGTTACGTTACGTTTATGGATAAATAAAAATCAGCCTATAGAGATCCACTGCTGGACAAAGGCCTCCTCCAAGGGACATTAGCCATAATCCCCAAGTTAATCCGTTGGGTTGGGGATCGCAGTAATTTTGTTATTCCACAGAAGAACCGCTGCTGCCCGTTTCCCTGATGAGAGTTCCCTTAGTCGCCTCTTACGACCCCCACCAGAGGTATTGGGATGGTACTATTCAAACCCCGGTACCACATGGGACTGCAAATTCGATTAATGCAATAACAAAGGTATTATTATACAGAGTGGTGCTGACAATACGACAATAAATTAAACATTGTGTACCTCAACACATTCTCAGTCTACCCATAAAAACTCATATAAATATGTCCATTAGTTTAGTCACAGGAAATTATTTTTCATTTTTCACATTTTCTACATGATGTACATGTTGATAAGGAAGCGCTTACAGGTTGATGACCGCCGCATCAAGCGGTACTAAACTTTAATAATAATGGCACGAAAAAAGCAAGTCGATACAGGACCGCGCTGTCGCCGATCGGAGGTCAGTGAACCAATATTTTAAAGGATGTTCTATTCCGTTTGCAATTTTATGTGATTTAGTTTGTTTGACATTTTCATTTTTTTTATTTTTGGTGCTACGTTTTTTCTATAGTTTAGGATTATTCCTATGAACCAGCATTGTTCGTGTTTTCTTTTATTGTCGTACTAGGTTTCCGCCCGCGGCTTCGGTAGCGTGGAGATTGGTTATATAGAGCTTTTTAGATTTCCTTTGGGAACATCATTTTTTTCCGGGATAAAAAGTAACCTATTATTTAATCCGGACTTCTAAATTTACGTTTGAAAAATTTCAAAGCAATCGGTTCAGTAGTTACGGCGTGAAAGCGAAACAAACAAACAAGCCAACTCACTTTCCGATTTATAATATTACTAGCTTTCCGCCCGCGGTTTCGCCCGCGTGGAATTCGGTTATATCGCGCTTTTTAGATTTCCCTCGGGAATATCAATTTTTTTTTTCAATAATATAGCCTATATCCTTTCTCAGGGTCTAAAGATTGTCTGTGCCAAATTTCATCAAAATCGGTTGAGAGGTTTAAGCGGGAAAGCGTAACAGACAGAGTTACTTTCGCATTTATAATATTAGTATTGATTGTCAGCACCACTCAGTATTTTGTTAAAAAGTAAAAGGCTGACGATTATAAGATATCCACAATTCCACATACCAGTGAGCGGCATCATGAAGGCCAGGAAGCGGTCCTCGTCCTCGCCCAGGTCCACCATGAGGAGTCGACCTAGCGCTGTGTACAACATGCTACGGCATCTCATCTCTGCCGCGCCGACGCCGGCGATCCCGAGGAACGGGAAATGTTCTGCCTGTAACGGTGCAATGAGACATTGAAGATTACAAAGACGTAAGCTGTTCAGGATCGAGCTTGTTGGCGTGCCATGGAAGAGGCCTATGTCCAGCAGTGGACGAATAGAGGCTGATGATGATGATTATGAAGCAGAGTTGGATTATTGATGACAGCGCAGTGCAAATATTTGTATGCATGAATATTTGCACTGGTCTGGTCGTGCCTCGGAAAGCACGTTAAGCCGTTGGTCCCGGTTGCCATGCGAACATCTAGTTGCAGTCGTTACGGGTTGTTGGAGCCCTCAAAAGTCTAACAATTGGTCTAACTGCAATGCTTAGATATCGCCTTCGGGTTGTGCAGGTCAGACGGCAGTCGCTTCACGGAAAATATCGAAGTTTAGCCAAAATCAGCAGTTAGACTGGTAAAGCGGACCCCAGACTCCAAAGCTGAAAAAGCTGCGGATGCGACTGGGATTAACGCTGAGATGATGATGATGACTCAAAAAAAGAAACTGAGTGAATAGGAATGAAGACGGCAGTTGAGTGAGGTGATTTAATGTTAACCCAACAACACGGTCCACGATGCTGCACCAGAGGGAGATTGATCTGGAGACTCTCCACGACCAAATTCCCAACACAACAAAATTTGGCGCATCGTACCCGCCACACAACGCAACTGCTCAGACCCGTCCTCCGTACGGCTTCACAAGACATCATGCCGGAACACGACGAATCGCTTGGCAGAAATATAATGATGTCATGTCATGATGTCTGGTGAAGTACGGAGGACGGGTCTGAGTAGTTGTGCTGCGATGTGTGCCGGGTACGATGCGCATTTGGCGCATCGTGGCGCCAGTTGTTGTGTCGGGAGTTTGGTCGTACAAGGTCTCCAAATCAATCTCCCTCTGGCGCAGCATCGTTGGTGGTGTTGTTGGTTTATCATTGCATCACCTCGCTCAACTGCCGTCTTCATTCCTATTCACTCAGTTATTTTAAGTGAATAGCACAAGTTCATAATCATTAAAAAAATAAAAAAGAACCTTCTGTCGGTCAGTCCTAAGACTGTCTTTTTCAAAGACACTGTAACTGACCAAATACCGTTAAGCTATGTGACTTACCGTGTGATGGGTCAGCATGAACTGGACCTCGTCTAACTTGACCAGCTTCCGCACGCACGAGTACCCTCCACTCAGATCGCTCAGAAGGCCCAGTGTCTTGGCGATTATTTGCTCAGAACTGCCCCAGTATTTCAGGTTTGTTATGCTGTAGACAACATTATCTTCAATCAGTATACAATATGTAAAGAAAACCCTGTCCGATCCGTGAAGGTATTGTTGGGTATCGATAACTGGTTATAATAATGCCTACAAAGCCGGGCTAAACTTAAAAAAAAATCTCCCTAAAAAATAAATATTATTTCGAAATAGCGAGGTAACTTAATGCATGTGCGGTAGACAACACGTTAGGCATACATCCGCGGGTGACGGGGGGCAAGGCACGCGGCACGTGGTCGCATCGCTATTCGCTCCGTCAGAAATGGTGTTGTCACTTTTTAAAAATTACCAAATTTTGGGGAAGTTGGAATTAATTCGCGACAAAAAAAGATTATTTCAAAATTCATTAGTATTGTTACTATGATGATTATGTAAAATTTAATATTTTATTTGGTCATGTGCTTACCTAACCTTTATTATCCTTATGGGTCGGACAGGGTTTTCTTTACATATTGTATATTTATTTGTTTATTTATGTACACCCAATAAAATACATAAGGATACATATGTCAAAATTAATAAGTACAAAGGGGCTGTTTATTTCATAAGAAATTTCTTCCAGCAGACCTACGAAGGAAGTAAAACGGAAATGTAGATAACAGTATGTAAGAACAAGGAGAAAATAAAATAAGTATAAAAGTAATAATATTAAATACTTGCTGCGCCGCGCGGTTTCACCCGCATAGGTTTCGATATGTATTTTTTTTTATATGCACCGATCCTATTGGTCGCAGCGTGATGTTATATAGCCTAAAGCCTTCCTGGATTAATAGGCTATCTATCGGAAAAGAATTATTCAAATCGGACCAGTACTTCCTGAGATTAGCGCGTTCAAATTCAGCTTTATAAATTAGTAAGTATAGACTAGCGGACGCCAGCGACTTCGTTCGCGTGGAGTTAGATATGCTCCGCTCCTATTGGTCACAGCGTGATGTTATATAGCCTAAAGCCTTCCTGGATTAATGGGCTATCCAATACAAAAAGAATTTTCAAAGCGGACTAGTAGTTCCTGAGATTAGCGCGTTCAAACAAACTCTTCAGCTTTATAAATATTAGTATTAGTATAGATAAAAGAGATGAATGCCCTTCTGATGGCCAACCCTGAATGTGATGTGTTTGCGGATGAATGGAAGAAGCTTATGCGTGTATGTTTGGTCTTCTGTGAAAGAAAGTATGCGAGAGAGTCCACTATTCCATGTTAGTTTTAGTAGTAGGTTTCAAGTTCATTAATGTAATTGTCTCTATGTTAGTTAATGTAATTGGTTTTGTACCGTTTTAGCTAACTATAAATAAATAAATAATAATAATAAATAATATTATATTAGTACAGAGTACAGATATCTGCTCAGCTCTGCTCCACCCCGCTCGTACTGTTTCCATAGAAGCGGAGCGGAGATTTCGAGCATAGTAATTGGTCAATTAAGTCCGGCATCATACTTACATCTTCCTCATCAGCACACTGAGGAGTTGGCTTTCATCAGCCAGCCCCAGCACGTCGCTGAGACGTCTGTACACCTTGCTGTTCTTCTGTACCTGTTCTCCCACGTAGATCTTACGGAACTGCTCGAAGAACGACATCATTGCGAGTTCTAGCTTCTCGCAGCCGCCCTGTGGAAGTAAACAATTAAATAGATTTTCGGGTATGTATAATTCGCGCGACTGAACTGTGCACCTCTGCAGCTCTGTGACGTCCGAAGGTACCGTTTGTAAAAAATGAGAATTATGTTACAAAAATATACATTTTTTTTATGTTAATAAAAGGTCGTTTTGATGATAAAGCGCCATAATACTAGGTCATTTTACTCATGACGTTTTGCAATTAAATTGATACATATGGACTGAAATTTAAAGTTGGTGCAACCAACAGGCTTCAAAAACAATTATAAACAAAAAAAAAAACGACAAGGCAAAATCTCCACAGAAACAGTAATAACAATAGGGGATTTAAACTGTATTTAGACAATTGTAACAAAGATGCTAACGCTACTCAGTGCTTACGGCGAATGCGGGGCTTCGCGAGTAGTAGAGGGTAGCGGTGGCCTAGTGGTCTCTTCCGTGACTTACAGGTTGCAGATCATAGGTTTGAACCCCACCAGGCGCTTTCATCAACCTTTCGCACACTTATGCTTGAGAGGCTGGTGTTTTAATCATTAGGCCACCACCAGGTGCTTTACTTTGTGTAAATTATTTCATCACTACTGCTCCCAAAACGGTGAAGGAAAATATTGTGAGGAAACCGGCATGTCCTAGAGGCAAAACTTCGAAGACATATGACATCTACTACTCAGTGGAGTTAACCGTGCACCTCGCTAGAATGCGACGCCTCCCCCGCTTCCCCGCGCGACTCCCCGCATTCGCCGTAAGCGCTGAGTAGCGATAGCATCTTTGTTACAATTTTCTAAATACAGTTTAAATCCCCTGTTGTTATTACTGTTTCTGTGGAGATTTTGACTTGTTGTTTTGTTTTTTTAGTTTATAATTGTTTTTTACATTTTCGACGCGTTAGTGAAGCCTATTGGTTGCACCAACATTATATTTCAGTCCATATATATCCAAATTTAAATGCAAAACGTCATGAGTAAAATGATCTAGTATTATGACGCTTTAACATCAAAACGACCTTTTATTAACATAAAAAATTGTAATTTATATTTCTTTAACATAATTCTAATTTTTTGCAAACAGTACCGTCCGAATGACGTCACAGAGCTAGGTCTCGCGCGAGTAGTAGTATGATGTAGTTAGAATTATTCCCACCTGCGCTAGTCTGGAGTCTGTAAGATCCATAAGCTGCAACACACGACAGACCAGCTCGCCGTCCATAGCGTCGTTTTCATCACACGTGTTTACCGACGCTCGTCCACCGATCGCCGCGCCGATTATATACACTAGCCAGGTCAGCTGACCTGTAAAAAAAACAAAATAATGTATATCGTCTATTACCAAAGCTTTAACCATCGACATATAGTAATGGACATGCCTTAGAGATGAGAGTTGAGAGTTTTGGCGAGAAAGCTGAGTGTCACGCTCATTTGTCATTGGACTTTTGAAATACAGTACTCTTTAATCCGGAGAGGCAAAATCAATACTCTATTCGGATTATCGAGGCGTCCGGATTATAGTATGCCATATTTAATGTTAACACATGTTTAACGTTAGTTTTTTTATGTCGCCTACAGTTAACTTGCCTATGCCACACTTCCGAGCATTGACAGGGTAGCTGTCGCCTTTATCTAACATTTCTATAATCCGCAATTTGTTTTTTAATGTCAATGTCGTATGTTTACGTGGCGGCACCATGATGTTAGAAAGCGCGCTTAATTGACACTAGAAGACATACGTATTACACCAAAAGCGTTAAACAAAACACTGACGGACGGCGCATTGCTTCAAGCATAACAGCCCGCACCTATCCTCGCCGGCCTCCCCCGCGAATCCCATTGCCCGGCCAGATTACAGCGATCACCGATCAAGCGGGAGTCCGGATTACCGAGGTTCTACTGTATTTATAGTGTCGTTTACTAAATAAAAGCGCGTGATTTATGTAGTAAATAGTGCATTCAGTAAATAATAAAGAAAATTGAAATATCGCAGCATAGTGACCTCATTATGACTTTGCCTCAAACCTCCCTCGTAGACGGTTCACGCGGTCGTCTTTTGTGAGATGAATGAAAATTCATTACGTGACATTGGCTAAATGCACAAACCGTGCGAAGCCAAAAAAGAAAGAAAAAAAGAACTTTTAAAGATTTTTCTTTCACTTGAAATTGGCACAAAGGCATAACTAGTGCCAGACTACAAAAAAAAAAAAAAACTGCGGAAAACGTTTGTATAGAAAAAAGCCACTAGGGTTCCCTCTTCTTCTTCTTCAGCCTATAGAGGTCCACTGCTGGACAAAGGCCTCCCCCAAGGCTTTCCACGATGACCGGTCTTGTGCTGCCCGCATCTATCGGCTTCCCACGACCTTCACCAGGTCATCGGTCCACCTTGTTGGGGGTCTCCCTACGCTGCGTCTTCCGGTAGTTCCCTCTTAAGCCCCTAAGGCACACTACACACCGGCCCGGCGGCACATAGCCTGCCGACACAACCTTATATTGAAAGAAGCATGTCGGCAACCTTCGCCCGCGCGTGTTGTGCTTGCCGGCGGTAGCGTACGCAAGCGCTCAGCTGCCCGGCGACTTTTCAGCTGCCACATTTCAGCACTGCGCGATCAAATCAGGAATGAGGAGATCCGCAGAAGAACGAGAGTAACCCACATAGCCTGAAGAATTGCAACACTAAAGTGGCAGTGGGCCGGGCACATTGCGCGTAGAACCGATGCCCGATGGGGCTGGATTCTCGAGTGGCGACCGGAAGATGGAGCGTAGGTAGGCCCCCGACAAGATGGACCGACGACCTAGTGAAGGTCGTCGCTCGGAGACCGCTGGATGCGGGAGGCGCAGGACCGGTCGTCGTGGAGAACCTTGGGGGAGCCCTATATCCAGCAGTGGACGTCTTTCGGCTGAAATGATGATGATGATGATGATTTCAGCTGCAGTGACGTGCTAGTATTTTAACTGCCAATTAAGTTTCTCTTGTCGAGCCGCCGAAATGCCGCCGGCGAAGTTTTACGACTTGCAATGACTGAAGCCGACAACCTAGCCCGCCGGCAAGATGTTGTCTTTTTATATATATGTATATTTTTTTTTTCTAAGGGACAAAACCCGCCACACTGTTCCCAACCCACTGCAACTCCTGAAAGCCAGAATCAACAGTGGAGACCGCCAGAAAAACGCCGAGCAATGAAGCTCGACGAGTCCCGGAGAAATGTTTCAACTGTCTTGGGTCCCGCAACGAAATTAATCAGAAAAGAATAGCGGAGGAGTAAGAAAAAAGATATTTTTTCCACTTCCCTCCATAATAAGCAGGAGACAGAATAGAACTAGGCCAATCGGCACAAAGGGACATTATTGCAACTGGGAGAAGCCCAGATTGCCAAGCACCACGGAATAACATTTGATCAAGCTAATGGGTCCTAAGTAGGTATTTGCTGTTACAATTGATTCCAATAATAGGTATGGCAAAAGCGCCTGAACGCACGGAAATTAGTTCTAGTTTCAACAAGGTCCGTATAATAAACAACTCCGGATGTAACTTGTACACTATCCAACATAATATTGCGTTCATTCTGCCAAAGAATACACTCCCACAAGATGTGATGTGCGGACTGTTCAAATTCACAGTTCGATGTAGAACACTGACACAAAGGCGAAGGAACAAGTTTAAAAGAATACAGTTTACTTTTAAAGTTGCCATGACCTGTGAGAAATTGGGCAACGCAGTGGTCAACCTCCAGCCATGTCTTAGCCAGCCGATCGCCAACGGATGGAAAGAACAGATGGAGGTGCCGGCCCTTGATGGAATTATCCCACCTACTTTGCCATTCGGATAAGAGGTCCTCCCAGACGTCAGTCTGAGGTTTAAATAATCTAGAAATTCTATTGAGGTCGCGTTGTGTAACAAAGTTAGTGTCCATGGCCTCCCCCCTCGCGGAGTAGTACATTGAAGCACGTCGCTGTACTTCAAGATCGACTGGAAGTACACCTGCCAGAACGGGTAAGGCTTCAGTACTGACTGTTCTATACGCCTTGCATAAAAATATCAATGCCAAACGTTGGCTTTGAAGCAGTTTACGTCGCGCCGCCCCTATGCTGGCCCTATCGGCCCAAACAGGTGCACCGTAGCACATACATCCTAAGTAGGTAGCTCCATATATAGTTTTTAAAGTTAGGAATGATAGACCCCAAGTTGCTTTGGATATTCTAGTTAGGGCATAAAAGTTCCTTTTAGCTTTTTCGCCAACTATTTTTATATGTTCGATAAATGAAAAATTCCTTTCTAAGACCATACCAAGGTAGCATACGGATTGCTGTTTTTAACGGGAACGTTATTAAATTTAATAGTAGGCAATGATTTAAGATTACCTTTTAGTAGAAGTTGATAGGTTTTATGCGGCGCAAACGCTAGGCGGTTACGATCACCCCACTGAGATATTAGATTTAGGCAAGTATGGGCCAAGTTCTCAAGTCCGGCTCGGGTACTTGATTGAATGAGCAGTAGGCCATCGTCCGCGTAACCAGTAAGTGAACAGCCGCAAGGAAGCGGGATCGCGAGAAAATCATCAAAACCCAAATTCCATAAATAAGGACCGACAACTGAACCCTGAGGACATCCCATGGTTAGTGCTTTAGTACTAGAAAAATGACCGAGCTTAAGTACCGCGGAACCGTTTATAAAGTACGAGTAAACGAGATTATATATGTTTCTATAGCAACCGCGGTTTTTTAATTTTAACAACAGCATAGGCCACCAAGCGTTATCAAAAGCCCCAGAAATATCCAAAAAGATACCAATCACGTACTTGTGTTCCGACAGGTTAACGGTTCTTCTGACAGAAAGCGCCGCGTCGACTGTTGATTTACCGATGGTGAAGCCATATTGATTACTATGAAATTTTGGACCGTTCGGTAGTAAACGTGGAACGATGAGGCGCTCAAGAAGTTTCCCCAAAGATGGTAGAAGCGTGATAGGCCGATATGACTTCGGATCATCCGGTGGTTTATCACCACACTTTGGTATTATTCGTATGAAACCGCGTCGCCATTTACGAGGAAAAACGCCTTCAGCAATGCATCGGTTATATACAGTTAAGATGGCATCACCCGCTGTTTTACACGCTTCTTTAATCATCCTATTAGATATTTTATCTTCCCCTGATGATTTGTTGACCGGTAGTTTTCTAACAATATTTATAAATTCGTCATTAGATGGTACGTCTGACATTGGTGATTCAGGTGGCACAGGAGCCCACGCTCGAATCTGTTGGTGGTAGTCGCTATCGTTAGCCGGTGAATCATCAGGGATAAGTGTATTAATTAGTACTTTTGTTGTTTCCTCTATGCCCGTGGTATGCTTATCATTGACCTTAATGTTTTGAACGTATGCAAGGTCGACCGATCTGTTAGCTTTAAATTCGTGATATAAGGGAGACCACGGACCCTCCCTGTCAAGTTTGTCAACGATTTTCCGCAACAAGTTACCCTTAGATTTTTCCACCGATGCTTTGTAGCGTGACTTGGCAACTCTGAAAGCATTTAAAGCGGACGTAAGAAGATCTCCAGTAATCTTTCGGCTCTTGAGTTTATTTAACTGTCTACGCGCTCTGCGATATCTTTTGCGCTGTTCAACTAAATAATCACTCCACCAGTCACATCTACGAATATTGGTCATAGATCCACGACCAATGGCGATGTCAGCACAGTAGGTAAAGGTTTCTGACATAATGTCAGCACTTTCTTCGGCTGACAGCCAGTCCCGAGTGAACTCCTTGGCGTGACACGCAAAAAGCGAGCCAAAAAATTCCCAGTTCGCACCTTTACATCTATATCTGAAATTACCAGGAATATGAGACGGACCCTGAATATAACCAGGAACAAATTCGTACACGATCAGGCGATGATCACTACAAGACGCGTCCGGTAGGACACGCCACCTATCCAAACGTACGTCGGCACTAGAAAGTGTGACGTCAATACAAGATTCGCCTATTTGGCTGCAAAAAGTAGGTGGTGCATCGGGGGTATTATGAATCGATAGGTTCATCTCAGCAATGAAATCCTCAACAGCGCAGCGTCGTTCGGTATCGGTTGCCCGAACCTTGCCATACCACAGAGACGATGACGCGTTGACATCCGCGCCAACGATCACTTTGCAGCCCGCGAGTGACCGCAAGACATGACGGAGATTATGTATATGAGGAGTAACAGGATCTGAATATTGAAAGTAACAGCTTACAACGAATACTTTAAAAGAAGCTGATGAGACTTCAGCAACCGTACAGTGTGGCGTCATGAGGTCACGTATAGACCTTACCGTAAAGTTAGAAGACCGCGCAACATAAATTCCGGCTCGCGCCCTACAATCCAGCTGCACTACCCTGTGACGTAAATTTGAGTTTTGATATTGCTCTTGAATGAGTACAAGGTCTAAGTTGTAGTCAATAATTAATTTATCTAACTCTGATGTCGCCACTTTATCGTTGTGAAGGTTTAATTGCCCTATGCTTAGACTATCCATCTTAATTAGTAATTAGTATGTAGGATAAGTTGTTCGAGTTTTAATTTATAGGTACCGCACTGTTCAGACCCGCAGCGATGGTCAAAAGGTTTTTTAAAACGTTTACACGCCGCGCAAACCGGGGTAAAATTTAAATCGTCCTTATGCGGACAAACATTGGTTTCGTGGGCCTCAGAACATATAGCGCAGGTTGGTGATTTATTAGCGCAATGCTTTTTCACGTGACCGAATTGCTGACAATACGCGCAACGAACTACCTCGATATCATCAACAAAACGGCACGTGGCCCAGTCAATAAATAACTTATCCTTGGTAGACACAAGATGTTTCCGTACCTCAGGTTCAATCTCTATTCCTAACCATTTACGACCGTTATTGGTAGAACGCCTACGGACTATTTTCGTGGATTTAATGAAGTCGTCTTCTTTTATTGGCAACTCGTTTTTAATATTTTGGCGGTATATGGCTTGCAAAAAATTGTTGTCTTCCATAGAGGCGGGAATGTCCTTGACTAATAGACGGGGTCGGCGACCTTTTGGTTTTTCTAAACGAAGACCCGCAGACTTTATAGCGTCTACCGATTCTAGTCTTTTCAATTGGTTTTCATTTGCAACGCGCAGTACAACGCCTGATTTGGCGGTTTTTTTAATACCGACTATTTGAAAACCATCGTCACTCGGTCTAATCGCCTTCATAAGAGCTTGTTTAGTGGCGGAAGATGACGCATAGTCAGCTGATCGCTCCTGGGTCGGATAGGCGACGAGACAAGGAAGAGGTACTCTAGATTCAATAGCCGGGGTAACTTTAGGCAACCGCAGTTTCAAAGAATCCGCGTACGACATTTTTTTGTCCTCATTAACGGTTTTAGCGTAGGATTTTAATTTAATTATTTCCAATTCGCGCTCGGTGTTAGCAAGCTTTGTCTCGTTACACGCAGATTTTAAAGCTAACAAAGACACGATACTTGTAACTCGTTGAGTCATATCCATAATTGCTGATTTGTTCGCGACATTTATACGAGAACCGTTATCATTAACCAGCTCGTTGATTTTGGCCAGGTACACAGACGCCTCGGTCATCAAATCGCAATAATTACTGTTCCCGTCGCTACGATTGGAAATATTTAATGTAGGCGACTTTTCGGGAGAATTGGGTGCAGTTTGTAAACGCTTCGACCTATCATCTATTAAATTGTCGGTCGGAGACATTTCACAAAACAAACGCTTAGCGGATGCTTGCGGCGGCGACCTAAACGTCTTGTTATCTCTGCGGAAAATGTCCCCCCCACGATCAGGGGGGTCATTGGAAGTTGACATAGCTAATTAATTAACAAGAAAAACAAATCTAAGTTAACGAAAAGAAAAAAACAAAACCGTCGCGCGGAGAAAAGAAAAATAAATTACGTTACCCTCACAAGTAAGAAAATAAATGTACTCACCGAAATTATTTGATTTACAATAAATACCAAACAAACACTAAGAACAAACTTACTATACCAAGCCAGACACAATTTCACAGTCTAGAATGAAAACACGAGCCGGAAACTAACAATCGGAACGCGATATTCGTAAATATACCCGGAGCGTATTAATTTCAAACCACACGGCGCGGGCGCGCGGAGGGAAGTGGTATATATATGTATATTATAAACTACCACTTGACCGCAATCCCGCCCGATGGTTAGCAGTGACAACCATCATTGATGGTAAAGCGCACTAGTTTATTAAGAGCCTATTCACTCTAGCCTTGAAGACACTCGATCAAATTGTAGTCCGACAGAAACACCGCCGCTGGCAAACTGTCCCAGTCCCTCGATGTACGCGGTATAACGGAGGAGGCGAAACGCTTCGTTCGGATCGTAGTGCTGTTAACAACGTAAGGGTGGAAACTCGCCGTACGACGGGTCGTCCGATGGTGGAACGGAGATTGGGAAATTAAATCATGCAATTCCCTCTCACACTCCCCAAAAGAACTCTCCACACCAAAACCCCCAGGCAGAGAGGGGTCTCTGCCTGGTGGTTTTGGTGTGTAGAGCGCTTAAGACTGGTGGTTTCCTTCACGTACCTTGGAGCAAGGGTATCTGTTGCGGTTGCGGTGCGCTGTATGCGGCGGCGGCGCGGTCGAAGTGCGCCACCAGCAGCGAGCAGGTCTCCCCGTACTCACAGCGCCCCACCACCGACAGCTGCTCCAGCTGCTGCTGCACCGTGCCCACGTCGTCCAAAGGGTCCTCCAGACCGTCCCTGGAGGTACAACCACATATACAATACATTACATACAGAACATGTATAAGCTGCCTTTTCTTTGGGTTACATACCTAAAAGGTAAAACGAAACCCTATTCATGACATTTCGCTGTCCGTCTGTCACCAGGCTATATCTCATGAACCGTAATAGCTAGACAGTTGAAATTTTCAGATATTCTGTATTTTTGTTGCTGCTATAACAACAAATACTAAACATAAAATATTTAAGAGGGACTCCCATACAGCAAACGTGATTATTTTGCCTTTTTTTTGCTCCATATTAATAAAGGAAATAGATAGATACTTGAAATGTTCAGTGTATTTTAGTTACATATTTAAACTAGCAGTCGCCACCGACTTCGTTCGCGTGGAGTTAGTTATGCTCCGCTCCTATTGGTCGCAGCGTGATTTTATATAAAGCCTAAAGCCTTCCTGGATTAATGGGCTATCCAACGCAAAAAGAATTTTTCAAATCGGACCAGTAGTTCCCGAGATTAGCTTTATATATTAAGTATAGAGTATAGATTAAAAATAAATAATTAAATTAAAATAAATATTAAAATGGTAATGGTACGGAACCCTTCGTGCGCGAGTCCGACTCGCACTTGGCCAGTTTTTTTTTTTAGATAATAATTATAAACTCGTGCTCGACCGCAATCTAATAATTTAATTCCTTATTATTCATAATATTTGCACGCCATATTCGGTGGCAAACATGTCTGATCTTATTGATTTTATTATGTTATCCTGCATGCATTTATATTCTTGTATGTACACATATGTTTATGCAAATAAATTTATCTTTATCTTTATCTTTAATCCCGCCTGATAGTAAGCAGTGATTCAATCGTTGATGGTAAAACGCACTAGTTTATTAAGCCTATTCACTGGTAAAAACTGAGTGTTTAGGAAGGAAGACGGCAGTTGATCGAGGTGATGCAATGTTAAACCCAACAACACGACCAACGATGCTGCGTCAGAGGGAGATTTATCTGGAGACCCTCCACGATCAAACTCCCGACACAACAACATTTGGCGCATCGTACCCAGCACACATGGAAACACAACAGGCCTCCTCTCGGTGAGAGGGAGTGAGCCGTAATCTACCACGCGGGCCCAGTACGGATTGATAGATATCACAAGTCTTCGAAGTTTTGCCTCTAGAATATGACGGTTTCCTGGCGATATTTTCCTTCAACAATTTGAAAGCAGTGGTGATGAAGTAATTTTACACAAAGTGCCTGATAGGGTTGGAACCTACGACCTACAAACCTGTAAGTCGCTGTCGGTACCGCTAGGCCACCGCTGCTCCCTTAGAATATAATAGAATACTCATTATTATACAATATGTAAAGAAAACCCTGTCCGACCCATAAGGATAATAAAGGTTAAGTAAACACTTGACCAAATATAATATAAAATTTTACATAATCATCATAGTAACAATACTAATGAATTTTGAAATAATCCTATTTTCCCGGGAATTAATTACAATTTCCCCGAAATTTGGTAATTTTTAAAAAAGTGACAACACCGGTATTATTATAAGCGAATAGCGACGCGATCACGTCACATGTGCCACGTGCCCTGCCCCCCGCCGCCCGCGGAAGGGGTTGCTTAGCGCACATGTATTAAGTTACCTCTTTTTGAGAAATAATATTTATATTTTTAGGGGGATTTTTTTTTTTAAGTTTAGCCTGACTTTGCGGGTATTAGTAGAATCAGTTATCGATACCTAACAATACATTCACGGATCGGACAGGGTTTTCTTTACATATTGTATACACCTAACAAGCTGTGAATGCTAAGAGGATTCTACACAAATGTATGGGATGGCTAATAACTAAAACATGTACAACTGCCGCGTACCCTGCCCTCCTTTGCCCGCGCATGTATTACCTACCACGCATGTATTAATTTACCTCCTTTGCGAAATAATATTTAGTTTTAGGGTTTTTTTTTTAATTTAGCCCGGCTTTGCGGGCATTAGTAGAATCAGTTATCGATACCTAACAATACCTTCACGGATCGGACAGGGTTTTCTTTACATATTGTATAATTATATACCTTAGCACACAGGCCACAGAGTCGAGTCTCGAACCGATGTAGGCGGCGGTGACTCCAGGAGCGTACGTCTCCAACAGATGGGGCTCTGAAGCCTTCACGTAGGGCACGGACGCTACCATACGCTGCCAGAGAGAGAGCAGGTAGTGGACGGAGTTAGGAGCAAATTGCCACATCTGGAACAAATTGGAACATAAAATGTATTATAGAAACATGCAAGGCAATGCTTGGATACCTCTTGACTGCCTCCGTGGCGTAGCGGTAGCGGACGCGGCCGCTACGCAAGGAGGCAAAAATTTGTATGCATGAATATGAATATTTGCACTGGTCTGGTCGTGCCTCGGAAAGCACGTTAAGCCGTTGGTCCCGGTTGCCATACGAACATCTAGTGGCAGTCGTTACGGGTTGTTGGAGCCCTTAAAAGTCCAATAATTGGTCTAACTGCAATGCTTCGATGTCGCCTTCGGGTTGTGAAGGTCAGACGGCAGTCGCTTCACGGAAAATGTCGAAGTTTAGCCATATCAGCAGTTAGACTGGTAAAGCGGACCCCAGACTCCAAAGCTGAAAAAGCTTCGAAAGCGACTGTGATTAACGCTGAGATGATGATGAATGCTTGGATACCTCTGGACTAGATCAAGGAAGTGAAAAATCACTTTTAATCGTCATATTTTTTTAAACTTGCTGGAGCCGGCATTTCCTGACTACCTCTGAGAAGAAAAGGCGAAACAAACTCGGGGATCATCGTCCTTTTTCAAGTCCAGACATTAAAAATGAAAATGTTTACAATAACAATCTGTGTTTGCTTTGTACATAACAATCAATTTACGTGAATTTAAAAAAAAAATAGAAAGTATGGTTTCTGCGCGATACCAACTTTCTAGATTGAATTATGGTTTTGGTTTAGTTGATGGTTATGGTTTGGTATTGGTTCGGTTTAAATGATACGACTATTTGTTTGATTATGATTTTATGGTTTAAACAAAATAATGGTTATAAGTAAGAAAGCTATATTGGTTTAATCTAAAAGATGGTTCGTATGTTTTGGTATGGTTTGAGTTACGCGATCGACGGCCGAATACGCACTGACTTTAATAATTAATTGTATCAGTTTTATAGGAATACACGAAAGCAAAAGTGCCGAGCTGTTCGGTTGTATTGCTCCGAACAAAAATGTCATAATTGTAGTATAATTACGCATATTTCTTAATGACATTGCTTAGCAGAGCCAGCAGCTCAATCCCAAGCTTTATCGTCTTCTACATAACTAGCTGCGCCACACGGTTTCACCCGCGTAGATTTCGATATGCTCCGCTCCTATTGCCTGCGTTAGCTCCCGTTTTCGCAACATTCTTTTTTACTGCTCTGCTCCTATTGGTCATAGCGGGATGTTATATAGCCTAAAGCCTTCCTGGATTAATAGGCTATCCAACGCAAACAGAATTTTTCAAATCGGACCAGTAGTTCCTGAGATTAGCGCGCACAAACAAACAAACTCTTCAGCTTTATAAATTAGTATAGATGTGAGATTTTATAATACTCCTTTTTGAGGAGGAATGAACTTGGAGGTATAAGGACCAGAATTTAAAGTTCACTCATCCTCCATAGAATAGGGAGGGTCCTGCGACAAGACGGGTGTTGCCTGGTGAGCCACTGCCGGATAAATGATTTCAGGACGTTGTATATGCTAGTTGCTCAGTAAAGGAGATGATTCAGAAATGTATGGAGCCTGGGCCAGCACATTGTACACTTAATGCTAGGTATAGTTACGCTATAGTTAACTGTTTTTAATGTTAATTTCCAAAATTATTTTTTTATTTTTCACATTTTCTACATGATGTACATGTTGATAAGGAAGCGCTTACAGGTTGATGACCGCCGCATCCAGCGGTACTAAACTTTAATAATAATGGCGCGAAGAAATAGCAAGTCGATACAGGACCGCGCTGTCGCCTATCGGAGGCCAGTGAACCAATATTTTATAGGATGTTCTATTTTATTCGATTTTGTTTTTTTCTATAGTTTAGGATTATTCCTATGCACCAGCATTGTCCCTGGTTTCATTTATGGTCGTATTATCAGTACTACTCTGTATATCACAAGAACTCCAATCCTGGCTGTCATTTATAGATCTCAGCAGTTGTTACGGGTAGTTAGAACCTCACTACTATCACTACTATCTGAACATTCTGACTGTAGCTTCACAATATACAGGGTGATCTGACATCTTAACGCAAACTTCGCGAAAAGGCTAGACCGCATGCCACTAAAATAATTATGATAGTCATTTATGTCGTTAATGAAAGGTTACAGAATACACAGTGTTTAAAAAAAAGTGTCGGCTCGGCTTTTGAACGTTGCAAGCGTGCCGCCGTGCGAGTTTGTAGGTATGAAGTTGATCCCTGATGTGAACTCTATTAAATCAGCTGATAAGATCGTTTTTCGGGTTTTGTTTTCATTGCGCTTTTTTATGTAATTAGCGAATAATTTAATTTTGACTTGGGTTATAAAAGTATAGCAATTGTGAATGGTCTGAAGTGAAAAAAAAACTACATTTATTTTTTTTAATCATGAAAAAGCCGACGTAAAATTCCACCACTGGGGGGTTCAGAATCATGTACTGGATCCATGGTACTCGTTTGTGCGTCGATGTCAGACACACTCTTTATATTTGAAAATCTTATATATGTACATAAAAATATATCAGATTTTAAGAAAATAAGCGATATTCATAACCACCAGGAACAAACACAATCTTGCTGTTCATTAGTCTCCACAGAATAGGCAACTCGTTCATGAGTCAATGTTTATACACTTTTACAACAAGCTTCCCATGGACATTCGAAACTTACCCATTAAACGATTTAAAAACTATATAAAGGCCAAACTTTGAAAAAAAGGGGTATTATAAAATTACAGATTATTTAGAAGACAAAAAAGCTTGGGACTGAGCTGCTCGCTCTGTTAAGGATTGTTATTAAGCAATATGTTTAATTATAACGTAAAGTATTGTAAACATTTTCATTTATAATGTCTGGACTTGAAAAAAGACGATGATCCCTGAGTTTTTTCGGCAATTTCTTCTCAAAGGTAGTCAGTTAGGCAATGCCGGCTTCATCTACTTAAAAAAATAAAAAAGGATATGACTTGTAAAAGTGATCAGTGATCCTACTTGCTTAATAAATAAAGGATTTCATTTCAGTTATCAAAGATCTGGTCCAATCTTACCGTATGGTATCATGTTATCTTGCAAACTTTGTTGCAATACTGAGATCAGATAGCAGTTACCCTTCGAAATCTCAGCTGTATCCAGATTGTAGGTAAGCAGGCTCCAACGTAACACATGGGTTGGTAGATTTTTTTAAGTTATTCCACATTACAAATCTCTCCTGTATCGTGGGTGCCTTTACAAGTATTTAAACTAAGATACACCAAAAGCCATACCCGGAACAATTACTTGTAGGTCATACTGTTCGGTTCCGTCAATGATGATGATGACGATGATGGTGGTGATAAGTAGTCATCATCATCATCATCATCATCTCAGCGTATAATCCCGGTTGCATCCGCGGCTTTCCCGTCGGAGCCCAGGGTTCGCTTTCCTATATACAATATGTAAAGAAAACCCTGTCCGACCCATAAGGATAATAAAGGTTAGGTAAACACATGACCAAATATAATATAAACATTTTACGTAATCATCATAGTAACAATACTGATGAATTTTAAAATAATAACTTTTTTTGAAGAATTTTTTCTTATTCCCGCGAATTAATTCCAACTTCCGCGAAATTTGGTACTTTTTAAAAAAGTGACGACACCATTTTGACGGTTCGCATATGATTCGACCACGCATCGCGTGGCCTGCCCCCCGTCGCCCGCGGAATGGTATCCTACCGCACATGTTAATACATGTGCGGTAAAAGAGGTAACTTAATACTTACCTCTTTTTGAAAAATAATATTTATTTTTTTAGGGTTTTTTTTTTATTTTAACTATAGTCGGCGTTGTCGGTATTAGTAGAATCAGTTATCGATTCTTAACAATACCTTCACGGATTGGACAGGGTTTTCTTTACATATTGTATACGTTTACAATTCTCTCGATCTTTAGCATCCCGTGGTGTGAGATTGTTGGCACGAATGTCATCTCTTACAACGTCAAGCCAGCACTTCTTTGGTCTTCCCCGCTTGTTCCGACCCAGCGGAGGCGTCAAGGCAAGACATTTATGTATGATGGTCATTGATATAATCTTAAACAGATATGATATGCTCTAACAAATTAACCAAAATAAATGTGCCGATCGGAGCAGCAGCACACACATGCATATTTTTTATTCTGCGTACATTTCACACGTTGGTACAGTGTGAGTGAGATGGGGCGCAATCTAAAGCATAGAGAAGAAAAAGATGGCTAGTGTTTGTCGTTTGCGCTGTTAGTGTTTGTCGTTTGTTTTGACGAGTGTATCGAGAGTGACTAAAGCGAGATACTGGACTTACCTCCTTTTGTACGCTTCATTTTCAGTGCGCTAGTGACTTATCTACCTTAGTTTAATATTTTATCAATGATGATGGTGATAAGTCTTTCGTTCAATTAAACCAAATAAATAAACAAAAGCTTTTATTCGTAAACGAAAAAGGCGATGACAGAAAGTGGCTGTAACCCTTGATCACACACTGGACTAAATTAACTGCATCTTTTTTTTCTTTAGTTAAGAAAGTGGCAGAAAATACGTTAAGTACTGTCAAATTAAGATGAACTTAAATTTAGTTTTCGTTTGTGAATAAGGAATTTGACGCTAGTAATTTTACATAATCAACTTAAATTTAGTATCTGACATAAGGCCAACAATGTTTATTGTCGTGTTTGAGTACGTGGCTTTTGACTCTAATATCTTGGAGTTTCCCCCCTTTTTTTTTATATGGTGTATCGTAGGTGGCCATTAGAGGCCGTAACTACTTAACCGGACTTTCCTGTGGATGCCTTAATTAAAATTAAAGCCTCCAGCCAGGGACACTTAAAACTAAATTAAAATTGGACGACTACGCACTAAGGGCACCCCCTGTGGGGTACGAACCTCGGCTTAGGGCGTCGCTGGAGAGGACAGCAAGGGACGGCTGGATCGAATGTATTCTTAATGGTTTAATGACCACGACGTTTCCTAGTAGTAGCTCTGAGAAGAAACGCCGAAACAAACTCAGAGGTCATTGTTGGGACATTATGTTCTTACTGGCTCAGCTGCGGCGCGAGCTGGCCTTCATCGGACAAGGGACGGTGGAGGGGATTACTACGTGGAGCGCCTCGGCGGCGAGGTCGGTAGGCCGGTCTGTTTTTGTGTAATGTGCTGGTGGCCCTATTGGCCTCTTGGAGGAGGGTAATGGGGTCATCGGGGTCTGTGAGGGCATGCCGAGGGCGGCAAAGTCGGGAGATGGTGGAGGGAGTGTAATTGGCAGCCGCTGCTATAAGAGGATTGCAGTGCTTAGCAGCAGTGACAAAGAAACGCTTGGAAAGGCGTTTCATGAACTGCTGGATGGTGGGGATTTTGAGATCAAGATGGAGGATCTCATTTCGAACGAACCAAGGGGCGTTTGTGGCTTTACGGAGGAATCGGTTTTGGACTACTTGCATCCTATGGATATGACGTGGCTTGGCATGTGCGAAAACTGGACAAGCGTAGGTCATAATCGGTCGTAAGTTTTCCCCCCTTAATCATAAACGTTGCTTAAAATTAACTAGTGATTAGCGATTGTTTAACCATATATTTTATTAGACGTCTGCCCGTGACTTAACTATAATCATCGTTTACGACTAAACCCCTTAAACAGTGTGGTGTTTATTCATAAACAATGATTAAAGAAGTGGCGTTATAAAGTGTCTCGGTGGATCCACCCATCAGACAAAGTCTTGCCGCCAAGCGATTCGTCGTGTTCCGGCATGATGTCTGGTGAAGCAGTACGGAGGACAGATCTGAGCAGTTGTGTTGTACGATGCACCAAATGTTGTTGTGTCGGGAGTTTGGTCGTGGAGGGTCTCCAGATCAATCTCCCTCTGGCGCAGCATCGCTGGTCGTGTTGTTGGGTTTAACATTGCATCACCTCGCTCAACTGCCAGCTTCCTTCCTATTCACTAAGTTTTTTTAAAGTGAATAGGCTCTTAATAAACTAGCGCGCTTTAGCATCAACGATTGTATCACTGCTTACCAACAGGAGGGATTGCAGTCAAGCACTAGTTTATATTAAAAAAAAAAAAAAAAAAAAAAAAATGTTTATTACCATTGGTTTGAACATAACAACACAAAATATTAATCACAAACTAATAAGAACGCAAGTGTTTTGGATGAACTCTGGCACCCAATTTAAGATTTAACTTGTGTTTAAGGTGCCAGGGTCCTCGCTATAGATGTTAGTCAAACACAATATAATATTAAATACCAAAATTTTTATAGTTAACCATACATTTTAGTGTGTGTTGCCAGTAATGACTTACGGAACTGAAACGTGGTCGCTCACAATGGGCCTCATACGAAGGCTTAGAGTCACACAAAGGGCAATGAAAAGAGCTATGCTCGGAGTTTCTCTGCGTGATCGAATCAGAAATGAGGAGATCCGCAGAAGAACCAAAGTCACCGACATAGCTCTGCGAGTCGCTAAACTTAAGTGGCAGTGGGCAGGGCACATTGCTCGTAGAACCGATGGCCGATGGGGCAGTAAGGTTCTGGAGTGGCGGCCACGTACTGGAAGACGCAGCGTAGGGAGGCCCCCAACAAGGTGGACTGATGACCTGGTGAAGGTCACGGGAAGCCGATGGATGCGGGCAGCACGAGACCGGTCAACGTGGAAAGCCTTGGGGGAGGCCTTTGTCCAGCAGTGGACATCTATATGCTGAGAAGAAGATACATTTTGCACTTTTTTTTTTAAATAATTATTTAAAAAAGTAGTCTAAAATGTATGGTTAAACAATCGCTAATTACTAGTTCACTTTAAACAACGTTTATGAATGAGGGGGTTTTTGTTATTCTTATTATTAACTTGTGCGTTTTGTTTGTACGGAATAAATCATTTTTTACCCGACTGCCAGGAGGGTTATGTTTTTAGCGCCTATCTTGTATGTATTATTCTTTATTACCTAGTATCTCCAGAACCGCTGAAGGATTTTCACATTTGAGGTATCGTCAGATTTGCCTTAATTGCCCAACTGCTACTAGACAGGTGACATTAAAAAAAAAAAAAAAAATTGCCGATGTATGACGCCATATTGTAAGATATAAAGAAATAAATTTCTACCAAGCATATCGAGTGGGATATCAAAATGAAGGATTTTAAACACTGATTCTAAATATGTATATTATATAACTTAATATTAAATGGACAAAAAAAAAAAGAATTACTTACATATTTTTTTCTGCCAAGCATATCGAGTTGGGTATCAAAAAGTCTTTAAATATATAAATGCCGTTTAATAGGAAAAAAATCTTTTGTATAGTTCGTTAGAGTTTTATACAGGCGGGTTTTTGGTTTTTAAATAATATTTTTTTTATTTTCCTTTCTTACTTTGTTATAGAAAGATGATATTAATTAAAGGTTCCTAAAGAGAAGAACGTGCCCGAAACTCCTTGTATAATCTCCTGACCTGTAAGCTCTGGACAGTGAACTTGGCGATAAGCTCGATGAGTCTTGGGTAGTTATCCACCATGACCAGCTCGCCCAGCTGGTAGTTGGACTTCAGACGCGCCAGGAGACGACAGAACTCGTGGTAGTTGGTCGGGTCTGATAGAGCCTGGAATAAATAACATGGTGTTAATGAAGTTCGCATGGGCGTACCCAGGGGAGAGCAGAGGGGCAGCTCCATATTTTATTATCCTTATTATCCTACTTGGTTGCCCCAAAAAAAATATAGTCAACGCTCCGCTCGGGTGAGCAGTGCGTTGACCTGTGGCGTCAGCTGTGCGCCAAGTACTATGATCTACCGTAAGCAGCGTGGTGCGCTCGGTAACTGCCACAATTTCTAAATGTGTTTGGGAAAAATATAACATGGTGTAAAAATAATTGAAATCGATTCAGTTGCTTTTTCTGAAAAAAAACTATATCAAATCAAATCAAATCATTTATTTCAAATAAACCAGTTACAGGCACTTTTGAATTGTCAGAAGGTCGGTCAGTCAATAAGATGAAGCTAGTCGCCCATTCCAAAGAGTAGGTACCTATGGAGAAGAACGGGCAAGAAACTCCATGGACACTCTTTTAAATTTTTAAGCTATTGTTACAAATATTTGATTACATCATTCATGTTGAAATCAACCGCGTGAGAACGATGCAGAAATATATTGTACGCTGAGAGCGTCCATTATGGAAAACATACAAAAATCAATTCAGAAATTAAAATACGCCGTGGCAGCTAAGAGATGACCAGTCCCCTCCGACGGCGTCCGTTCACGAACATGACGTATGGATCAGCATCATTCAGCTCAACCATATCGAAGGGAACCCAATGACCCAAAACACACGCCACCATCAGCGAGACATTTGAGTGAGCATGACATACTCTCAACAGCCAGAGCACAATTAAGTCAATAAAAAAGACTAACCCAACAAATAAATGCCTTACAGCACATTCGTACATTGTGCTCACACGTTTGCCATGCAATTATACAATACTAAGAAATTGAATCTACACAATGCTAAGATAGTTTTGTCCAAGGTTCAGCAGCTCCAACAGTGTTACCGAATCTGTGGAAAGTTTAACTCCTGTGCAGCTGCAGCTGTACAAGTGCCGAACACCTCTGTCAGCGATACAATTCCGTAACGTACAATATGCTTGGCTACATAGTGTGTAATACAGGCTTTGCTTTGAATAAATAACATAAACAATTACATATTAAAACTACAAGAGGAAAAATCAAAGAACAATCATTGTATAGAAATCGGACGCAGCTCAAGCCCAAGCCTTTTTGTCCTCAATATAATCCTTCACACTATAAAATGCTTTCTGACACAACTTACGTTTAATGAAGGATTTGAATTTATTCAGGCTCAGATCTTGAACCACCTCTGGAAGTCCATTGTAAAAATGTATACATTGGCATCTGAAAGAGCCACCTATTTTCTTGAGCCTTGTTGTAGGTACAATAAATTTCTGCCTGTTCCTAGTATTTATATCATGGACATCACTGTATTTTTTAAACAATTTTATATTTTTATGAGCATACAAAAGATTTTCATAAATATATTGAGACGGCACGGTCAGTACATTAATCTCTTTAAATTTTTCTCTGAGAGAGTGTCTCGGACTTAATTTATAAATTGCACGAACAGCTCGTTTCTGCAAAACAAATATTGTTTGAATATCGGCGGCATTTCCCCACAACAGAATGCCGTACGACATTACGCTGTGGAAATAGCCAAAGTACACTAAACGGGCCGTCTCAACATCAGTCAAATTACGAATTGTTCTAACTGCGTATGCAGCAGAACTTAGCTTTTTTGACAATTTTTCTATATGTGAACCCCATTGAAGCTTAGCATCCAGAGTTATACCCAAGAACACTGTGCTGTCGTCAGATTTCAATTCTTCGCCCCTTATCAACACTTTAGTTTCCACCTGCCTCACGTGAGGTAGAGTAAACTTAATGCATTTGGTTTTTTTCTCGTTTAAGAGTAAATTATTAACATTAAACCAATGGACTACTTTGGAGATCGCGCTATTTACATCATCAGTAACCTGCTGCTGACGTTTCAGTTTAAATAAAAGTGAAGTGTCATCTGCAAACAACACTATATCGTGGTTATCCTTTATTAGGTACGGCAGGTCATTGATGTAAATAAGAAACAAAAAAGGACCAAGAATTGACCCCTGTGGGACTCCCATTGTTACTAAAGATCCAGAGGATCTTTTTCCATTAACGTCAACGCTTTGAATCCTACCACTCAAGTAAGATGTAATAAGATCCAGTGCAGAGTTCCGGATCCCGTAGTGGCGGAGTTTCCTGATTAACGCATCGTGAAGAACGCAATCGAACGCCTTGGACAAATCACAAAAGATTCCCAAGGCATCGCATTTATCCTCCCATGCATTATATATATGACCTAGAAGTTCAACACCGGCATCAGTAGTTGAACGACCCCTTGTAAAACCGAACTGTTTGCTATGTAATAATTTATGTTTATTAAAAAAATTTAGCATTTGGTTTAAAATTAATTTCTCAAAAATTTTACTAAAGGTAGGTAGTACAGAAATAGGTCTATAATTTGTGGGGTCTGATGTACTACCAGATTTAAACAAAGGTATTATTTTACTATTTTTCATGAGATCAGGAAACTCTCCACAGTCAATACAAGCATTAAAGATAACAGCTAGAGTGGGTGCCACAATATCAATAATAGACTTAGCAACTTCCACCGAATGACCCCATAGGTCAGCAGTCTTTTTTACATTCAGAGTGTGAAAGATTTTAATTATATCTCTACTGATAACATGTTCAAAATGAAACTCCGAACCACAAACATTAACATTTTCTTTAAGCAAAGACTCCGCAACAGAAGGTGATGAGTTTAGGGATTTAGTAGTTGAAACAGGAATATCCGAAAAGAAATTTTCAAATGCCTCAGAGACTTGCGAGTCTGATTTAATTATGTTGTCATTAATAGACAGGCTATAGTCAGTATTTCTATCACTGGACCTTCCCGTTTCACTATTAATAATTTTCCAAGTCGTTTTAATTACATTGCCACTGTTCTTTATCTTTGAACTCAAGTAACGTGACTTGGCCATATAACAAACTTGTTTGAATAATTTTGAATATTTTCTAACATATAAATTGAATTCAACAGTGTTAATATAAATCCTCTCATTGTACAATTCATAAATATATTCAGGTTTCTTATAAAGAAAAAATAATGTTGTATAATAAAGAAGCAAGCACTTGTTCAATTGCTTGCCTCTCCTTCTCCTTGATATTCCATCCAAAGGTTGTCTGTAAAAGATCGCTCTTAGCGATAAGACCGCCCATTGTGTCACCCTTTGTAAAATCTTTATATTTATGTTATGTAATTTATATGGTGTACAGAGGAAAGCACTTCAAGCTACTACAACGTGTCAGATTTCGTTATTAGATTTTCAACTTTATCTCTTAGGTACTAAGGCTCCAGGTTAATTGAGAAAATATTTGACAGTTTCGGGTAGCTTGACCTGCTGTCCCCCCCGAACTTTATTTCACCTCTTTATAGAAAGTTATTGAGCTAAGCTAGGTCATACTCTTAATTATAGTAATTATTGTTATCTTTCGCCTCGCTAGCAAAGTTTAGTGTTATTCTATGGTTTAATTGAGTTTAGCCAGGCTGGCGCAACTTAGAACAAAAAAATAGAAGTATGAAACGCATGGAAATTTTAATGGCGGCAGAACTTTTCAAAGTAGGGAAGTCAGTACACATTCAAATGGTTGCTATGACATCTCTGATTCTCTTGTTTTAGCCGTATAATACCGCGACCATCTTTGCAAGCGATTCGTCACCGCCAACGTCAAAAAGTAAAATTATGTCAACGAGCTATCTGTTGTTGTTTGAATCTGCTGTTTTAAAATTAAGTTATTTATTTAATTTTCGTATTTTACACCTACCCTAAACTATCCCCCTATCCCTATGTATGCGTTATTCTGGGTCTTCAGCTACCTACATACCTACCAAATTTCATCGTAATCTGTTCAGTAGCTTTTGCGAGAAAGAGGTAACAAACATCCATCCATCCACACACACTCACAAACTTTCGCATTTATACATTACCTAATGTATGAAAAAATCAGGTCTAGGATTTTCTCAACCTGCCCCATGTACAAAATCCTGGCTACGCCCTTGGCTGTCGTCCATACATAATATAGAGTATTATATTCTGTTTACGTGATTATTAGTATTAGTAACTTTTCTAAGTTATAATATAACTTAGAAAGTAGATATTATCTACTTTCTAAGTATATCTTGGACACCCAATGACTGATTACAAGGTGAAAGAAAACATCTTGAGGAAACCCGCCCCCTAATCGGCGAACACATTGTTGTCAAATGATTGCGACTAGTTGGCATCAGTTGGGATCGTTCGGACCGCCCATTGGTCCGTTCGGTCCAAACGATCCCAACTACTCGCAATCATTTGACAAAAATGTGTTCGCCGATTAGGGGGCTGGACTTTTAGCTTGAAATCGCCAACCCACACTGAGCAAGCGTGGTAATTACGCTCAATCCTTCTCTGTATGAGAGGAGACCTGTGCCCAGCAGTGGGACGATAAAAAGGTTGATGATGATGATGATTACCTGAGTATTATCGAGTATCCTTAGCACCCCAGCAGCCAGCCTGTTCAGGAACTTGGCTCGCTCGTTGGAACTGAACAGAGAACGGCGAACTGACGCCAGTTGCACCAGGCAGGCCAATGCTAGGCCTGCTAAGGAACCTCCCAGTAGGTGATACAGCTCAAAGAACAGGTCTAGAGTACCAGATTCTAGGAATGTAGGGCGCCATGATGTTGGTATCTGAGTATGAGAAAAATTTATTAATTGTTTTTCCAGTTGCAGCACGAAGTGTCACCAGCATAAGCTTCGATCCTGTAGGAATATGGGGGTTAATAATCCAATGCTTTTATTACTGGTTATCTGTGTGCCAAATTCCATCTAAATCCGTTCAGTATTTTTTTGCGTGAAAGAGCAATTTATAAACACCCATCCGAATCTATACAAACTTTTACTTTTTTTTTAATCAGAAATCTTCAAATAACCTCTCTCTCGCTCTGGGCGGAGAGGAAAACTTAAATTTGCATCTTTATTATCGTTTGAAAGAAAAAGAAACAAAAAACGTTTATTTGCTGTAAATAAAATGCAAAAAAGTACAGAAATACAAATATTTTTTAAAATAATTATAAACTACTGCTTAATCGCAATCCTGCCTAATGGTAAGGCAGTGATGCAATCGGTGATGGTAAAGCGCGCAAGTTTATTAAGAGCCTAGTCACCCAAAAACTGAGTGAATAGGAAAGGAGACGGCAGTTGAGCGAAGTGATGCAATGTTAAACCCAATAACACGATCAACGATGTTGCGCCAGAGGGAGATTGATCTAAAGACCCTCCACGACCAAACTCCCGACACAACAACATTTGGCGCATCGTACCCGGCACACATCGCAACACAACTGCTCAGACCCGTCTTCCGTACGGCTTCACCAGACATCATGGCCGGTCGCTTGGCGGTAAGACTTCGTCTGGTGGGTGGTTACTTCTGCCGGCAGTAGATGTTATGACCTACCATCGAGAGATAAGATATGGTTGAGGGAACATGCCTCACATCCACGCAAAACGGTTCGCGACTCTATACCTACCCAAAACAGAGTCCAGCTCTGGTTTTCAGTGACAGCCATTTTATCTTGACACTTTTGCAGTAAGAAGACCGTGGTCGCGGGTTGAAGACCACACGAAATGGAGAAATATCATAATAGACGCAACAAACACCTTTCAAAATCACGACCTTCAGTAATATGATCGGTTAGCGCAGTGGTTAAGCTATTTCCGTGCGCAGTTTCTGGCCTGCCATCGGACGCGTCCCCAGGTGACAGATAGGGGAACGGCCCCCAGATATGGGGGTTACCGGTTTACCGGCGCGGACCAAAACCAGAAGTGGGGACCGCTTCAACGGTCACATGTGCGGCGGGTCGGCAACCACTCCAGGTGGCTGACGTGACCCGAACTCCGGGTCACCGTCGGGCAACCCGGTCTCCTCATTGAGAGGAGCTGGGGGCCCCGTTTGCCTCCGGGCAAACGAGTGGGGCTAAGAGGTAGGCCACCTCGCTAAAAAACCCTTGGCTGCTGCGTCTTCTCGCACTAGAAGACGTACCCAGTCCGGCCCCTCCTTATAGGCGGACCATTGTGGGTCCGCCTTTTGGCGGGAATCGCCGGCGGGGGATTGGTTGTTCAGGCTGTGCCGATTTCCCATGACCCCGCCACTCAGGCGATGTCGTTGTGCCGCTGTGGGTTTAGTGGGTATTCCCGGCTTCGGCTGGGCGAGTCCCACACACGCCCTTCGGGGTACAGTGCGTAAATGCACTACCACAGCGTCAAAAAAAAAAAAAGAAAAAAGTGGTTAAGCTATTGACTGCTGCGCTGCGTGTCGTGGGTTCAATTCCCGCACGGACCAAATACATATTAATTTGTATGACCTACAAGTAGTTGTTCCGGGTCTGGATGTTTGTATAGGTATGTGAAGTTTATATGTTTGTAATCGCACCCACGATACGGGAGAAATTCCTAATGTGGGGCAGTTTAAAAAAAAAAAAGAAAAAAAAAAAACAGTATTGAAGTGGAAGAAGACAAGGGTAAGTTTTGGCGGGAAAGTTAAGATGAGTGTCACGCTCATTTTTCATTGGACTTTTAAATTATTTATAGTGTTGATTACTAAATAAAAGTGCTTGATTTATAGAGTAAATAGTGCATTCAGTAAATCCAAACTAATATTATAAATGCGAAAGTAACTCTGTCTGTCTGTCGGCTTTCCCGCTTAAACCTCTCAACCGATTTTGATGAAATTTGGCACAGACAATCTTTAGACCCCGAGAAAGAACATAGGCTACCTTTTATCCCGAAAAAAATTGATATTCCCGAGGAAAATCTAAAAAGCGCGATATGACCGAACTCTACGCGGGCAAAGCCGCGGGCGGAAAGCTAGTAATTCATAAAAAAAAACATTGAGATATCGCAGCATAGTAGCCTCAGGATGACTTTGCCTCAAACCTCCCTCGTAGACGGTTCACGTGGCCGTCTTTTTCGACATGAATGACAAAGTACTTTTTATACATGAATGAAAATTCATGAAATGAAATAATAATAATGAAGACAAGGGCTCACCTGGACAGTACACAAATCATCACTCGATTCGTCACTAGTGGTTCCAATGAAGTCGAATGTGAGGCAGTTATGAGCCAGCCTCAGTAGCGCGGCCACCAACGCGTGCTGCCTTTCATCAGCGAGCTCCAGAGGCTTGCTGCGCATCGTACCGAGAAGAGAGCAAGATAGACGGAACATCTCGAAGAGTTGAGTATCCCTGGAGACAAATTGTTATTATTAGGACATGGAAAAGGAATTGGAATCAAATTCAGATAACTTAAATCTTCTTGATAAATCTTTCACTGTTCAGACCCCTCGTTTGTGGAATGCATTGCCAATTGCCATTGACGGCAGTTAAATGGGGTAATGCAATGTTAAACCCAATAACACGACGAACGATGCTGCGCCAGAGGGAGATTGATCTGGAGACCCTCCACGACCAAACTCAAAACATTTGGCGCATCGTACCCGCCACACATGGCAACACAACTGTTCAGAGCCGTCCTCTGTGCGGCTTTTTTGATAACTTCTCTAAGTGAAAACTTCTAACAACGTTTCAGCACTTTTTTTGGATGGGGAAAAGCATTGGATTCGCGTGAGCGTGACCGACCGACCGACTCAAGACCGTAAGTCTTTTTCTTTTTCTGTGTTTTTTAATGATTTCAATTTTCACTTCTAGGCGGTCCCCCAATGCAATCTTTATCTTTCTTTTACTAAAAATGCAAAACCTTTTTTACTAGACCCAGCCTTAAAGGCCAAAGGTTGTTCGCCAGAGAATGAATTAATTAAAGAATTTTATCAAGCATATTTATGATTCTTTTATTTCATTTTATACAAATTAATTACATTTCTAAATAAAAAAATAGAAGCACACCGGTATAGGGAACAGGGCCCAAGCTACCGGCACTCAGAACTCCAGAGAGAGAAACCTTCTGATAAAGCTAGCCGTGTCCAGAAGTACCGCTTTCTGAATCAAGCCCAGGGGCTTCAGGATCCAGCTGCCTAATGGGAGCATTCCTCAGGTCTTGGTGGAGGGTCTTGGCTATTATAATTAATAATTATAATAGCTTATATTTTACTAAGTATAATTATTATTATTCTTCTAATGTTATAAACTAAGGCCTCTAAGGGAACTCTCACCAGGGAAGCGGGCAGCAGCGCTTCTCCTGTGGAATATCAAATTACTGCGACCCCAACCCGCCTGCCAAGAGTGGGGATTATGGCAATGTCCCCCCAAAGCAATGATAGCCTTGGGGGAGGCGTTTGTCCAGCAGTGGACTTCTATAGGCTGAAGAAGAAGAATATTATAAACTAGTTCTTGATCACAATCCTGCTTGATGGTAAGCAGTTATGAAATTGGGTTGTATCCTAAAAAATAATTTAATGTCCATCAGATAGATTTATAAAAAATATTGAACACGTACTTTTTTATTTTTTCTTTCATTCAAATACTTAGGAAGGTATATTGATTTGAAATGCCGCATGACGTCACGCTGTGGTACAAAATACACCACGGCGTGACGTAATTAGCCCCCACTCCGTAACTTTAGTACGCTATATCTCAGCAGTTTTTGATAATTTCGACAAAATAAAAAATACGGGTCTTAATTTTTTTTATTATCTATAAGACGGACTAATTATTTTTTTGATTTGACCTTCCCTCCCTCCCCCCTATCCCTATTGTTGATGGTAAAGCGCACTGGAATGTTATTTACCTGAACGACGAGGCGATCTTCCTATGTTTGGCGAGTGAACGGTTAGCGTCAGCTTCAGACACCTGGTTCATTTCCACCACCAACTGGGACAGGAGCTGAACTCCTATCGTGCATAAGTCTTGACTCTGGGAAGACAGAATAATGGTTAATATACTGACTGTCACCATGGCTCACGCACAATGGTTCACTTGAAGAACTAAGTGAGGATACAAACCCCATACCAGTAAAGATAATATTATAGTAAATGAATATACACGTAGGTATAACAAAAATATACAATATGTAAAGAAAACCCTGTCCGAACCGTGAAGGTATTGTTAGGTATCGATAACTGATTCTACTAATGCCTACAAAGGCGGGCTAAACTTAAAAAAAAAATCCCCTTAAAAAAAAATATTATTACGCAAAAAGAGGTAACTTAATACATATACGATAAGCAACCCTACCACGGACGACGGGGCGCAGGACACGCGGCACGTAGTCGCATCACTATTCGCTCATAATAAACCGGTGTTGTCACTTTTTTTAAAATTAGCAAATTTCGGGGAAATTGGAATTAATTCCCGGTAAAAAAAGATTATTTCAAAATTCATTAGTATTGTTACTATGATGATTATGTAAAATTTTATATTATATTTGGTCATGTGTTTACCTAACCTTTATTATCCTCATGGGCCGGACAGGGTTTTCTTTACTATTGTATATATAAAAAATATATTGGTCTGGTTGTGCCTCAAAAAGCACGTTAAGCCGTTGGTCCCGGTTGCCATACGAACATCTAATGGCAGTCGTTACGGGTTGTTGAAGCCTTCAAAAGTCCAACAATTGGTCTAATGCAATGCTTCGACATCGCCTTCGGGTTGTGGAGGTCAGATGCCAGTCGCTTCACGCAAATTATCGAAGTTTAGCCAAAATCAGCAGTTAGACTGGTAAAGCGGAGCACAGACTCCAAAGCTGAACAAGCTTCGGATGCGACTGGGATTAACGCTAAGACCGGAGAGACGCATCAACCGTTGGGTCAGTGCCCGCCATAATCAACAGCAGTCTGGTCGGAGGATCCTCCCTAATCTATGGAGTAAGAGTGAATTTAACTCCGTTACTCATGCCTCCACACTGGAGCCTGCTCACATTGGCTCCAACTTTTCAGACACGTCGGTTTATCACTGTTATAGTAATTGCTTCAACTTACCCTGAGAAAGTTGGTGATATCGTTGATAACGTTGTGGAAGACGTACTCTTCCTTGATCATGTCAAACCAGCTCAGCTTGGTGATTCGCGCGAACAGCGACACCAGCGACTGTGGACAATATATAAAATTATTAATTGCTATTTTGAGGAACTGCCTCGTTAGTCACTTGTTTGAAGGGAAAAAAAGAAAGAAACGGCAGGCCACTCGTATCTATACTTGTACCAAACTCGATAAAGAATACAGGTAAACAAACCAATTGAGGATTATCACAACTAACGTTTTCCAAATCTCCCATTATTTACATGGTTATCGACTTTTACATGCTATGCTTAATGCGCAGCGGTCAACATGCCTGCTTGCGGGTTCGATCCCCGGCCAGGTCATGATAGAAAATGATCTTTTCCTGATTGGCCTGGGTCTTGGATGTTTATCTATATTCTATTATAAATATAGTATCATTGAGTTAGTATCCCATAACACTCTGAAACTTACTTTGTGTGATTTGTCCGTATACAATATGTAAAGAAAACCCTGTCCGACCCGTAAGGATAATAAAGGTTAGGTAAACACATGGCCAAATAAAATATAAAATTTTACATAATCATCATAGTAACAATACTAATGAATTTTGAAATAATGATTTTTGTCGCGTATTAATTCCAACTTCCCCAAAATTTGGTAATTTTTAAAAAGTGACAACACCATTTGTGACGGAGCGAATAGCGATGCGACCACGTGCCGCGTACCCTGCCCCCCGTCACCCGCGGATGTATGCCTAACGTGTTGTCTACAGCACATGCATGTTACTTCGCTTTTTCGAAATAATATTTATTTTTTTAGGGAGATTTTTTTTTAAGTTTAGTCCGGCTTGGTAGGCATTATTAGAATCAGTTATCGATATCTAACAATACCTTCACGGATCGGACAGGGTTTTCTTTACATATTGTATATTTATTTATTAACAATTCCTATTGCGGCATATTTTCTATTTCGAAAAACCATTAAAAAGTCGACATTAAATTTATGTGATAGGCCTACAAAAAATGAAATATAGATGAATTCCAGATATTAAACACATTTTGTGGAATTCAGACTATGAATAAAGTTGAGATATCTGTCAATACAATTTCCTTTTTAGGTGTTAAGTTGTTGCCTAGCAACAGTTTGTTTGCCTCTATTCTTAATCGAATTTGGTTTAAGTATATTTATTACCTGTACGACAAAATTGGACAGCTTCGGTCTAGTAGCCAAGTAGTTGAGGACATAGTTTCTGATGTCCAGGCGTTGTTGTGTAGACAGGCTTGCAGTGGACCTGGAAACAAGACAAAATATTAAGTTGCCGCCAAGCGATTGTTCGTGTTCAGGCATGATGTCTGATGAAGCCGTACGGAGGACGGGTCTGAGCAGTTGTATTCAGATGTTTGCCGGGTACGATGCGCCAAATGTTGTTGTGTGAACCCACCAACACGACCAACGATGCTGCGCCAGAGGGAGATTGATCTGGAGACCCTCCACGACCAAACTCCCGACACAACAAGTCACCTAATTCCCGCGGTTACTCTCCAAAATGCATCCTATAAAATACGGACATCCTGGCTACCCTACGCCTGTTTTTATTGCCGAATGGGCCAGCTCTGGACCTCACACAGGCCTGATGGTTAACAATTATTTATTTATTTATTCTTTCGCACATAAATTGTACAGAGGCGGACTTAATGCAACTTTAGGCATTCTCTACCAGTCAAACATAGGTGATGAAGAGATTAGTGGCAGGTGCTTACGTTGAAAACATTATAAAGAAAAAAAACTCTTAACACTACTTAAATAAGTTATATACACATACAGGCTCTTACCAAAATATATACTTATAATATACTAGCAGCCGCCAGCGACTTCGTTCGCGTGGTTAAGTTATGCTCCGCTCCTATTGGTCGCAGCGTGATGTTATATAGCCTAAAGCCTTCCTGGATTAATGGGCTATCCAACGCAAAAAGAATTTTTCAAATTGGACCAGTAATTCCCGAAATTAGCGCGCACAAACAAACAAACAAACTCTTAAGCTTTATATATTAGTATAGATACATACAAAACTAAAAATTAAGGGAGAGAGGTGTTCAAAAGACTCTACCCAAACCGTTTCGAAAATAATTCTGCAATTTAAGCTTAAATGCAAACCGACTGGCGGCCATCCTGACATCAAGAGGACAATTACCTGCTAATAAGCTTAGCCAGCGTCGTGGCAGCGAGCAGTTGTGAGTAACTGGAGTCTGCCCGCTCGAGCAGCGCCTGGCATTTGCTCAGGGTATCTGGCGACTCCTGCAATAAGAAGAAAGAAAGAATGAAAGAAAAAGTAATTAATGTGACTCGTACAGGAAGATTTTTTATAAATTATAAACTAGCTTGACCGCAATCCCGCCTGATGGTAAGCAGTGATGCAATCGATGATAGTAAAGCACACTAGTTTATTAAGAGCCTATTCACTCGTAACCTTGAAGACACTCACAATTGTAGTCCGACGGAAACACCGCCGCTGGCAAATTGTTCCAGTACCTCGATGTACACGGTATGAAAGAGGAGGCGAAACGCTTCGTCCGAATCGTAGTAGTGTTAACGACGTAAGGGTGGAAACTCGCCGTGCGACGGGTCGTCCGATGGTGGAACGGAGATGGGGGAACTAAATCATGCAACTCATAATCATCATCATTTCAGGCGAAAGATGTCCACTGCTGGACATAGGCCTCCCCCAAGAATCTCCACGACGACCACTGCCACTTAAGTGTTGCAATTCTTCAGGCTATGTAGGTTACTTTCGTTCTTCTGCGGATCCCCTCATTCCTGATTTGATCACGCGGTGAAATTTCAAGCATAGCCCTCTCCATTGTACTTTCGAGTGACCTTGAGCTTTCTTATAATGCCCATTTTTAGCGACCACCATTTGTATCTGACATCGTAACGCAAACTTCGAGAAAAGGCTACACCGCATGCCACTAATGAAATTATGATAGTCATTTATATCGTTAATGAGCGGTTACAGATATCAGTGTTTAAAAAAATGTGTCGGCTCGGCCTTTGAACGTTGCAAGCGTGCCGCCGCGCGTGTTTGTGGATATGACGTTGACCACTGATGTGAACTCTATTAAATCAGCTGATAGGATAGTTCTTCGAGTTTTGTTCACACTGCGCTTTTTTGTGTAATTAGCGAATTAATTAATGTTTGCTTTAAAATCAAATTATGAATGGTTTAAAGTGAGAAAAACTACATATAATTTTTATTACATCAGGAAAATACCGCCGCAAAATTCCACCACGGGGGGGTTCAGAATCATGTACTGGATCCATGGTACTCGTTTGTGCGTCGATGTCAGAGACACCTTTTATATCATCAGATCTAAACTAAGTTAAACAATTTTTTTTTTAAAAAGTCCGATGTCTCGATTTCATAATGGTCACCCATCGACAGACCAAGCGCAGCAAGCCTTTTTTTTCGGGGTGGAAATCCTCATAGGATGTCCGCCGCCCTGGGGTGGGCGACGGGGTCTGTCATACTTTTACTGACTAAAACCTCCCCGGTATCTTTTCTATCACGAGCGCGCGTGGGGCCGCGGGAGTCTAAATTCTTCCACGGCCCCACACCCTCGTGCTGGCCCGGTCTGTCCGGGCCTGTTCTCCTGCACGGGGTAGTGGGGTGTTAAACTACCCCGTGTATCGCCTCAGAGGCGAGCGCCGACACTCGCCCGCGCCTCCGCCTGGGGGTCCATCGAATAGGGGGCGGGGACTTCCCCATGTCCCTCGGCACTGGACCCATTCAGGGGGGCGGAAGAGGGCGTTATCCGCCCTTCTTCGGCGCCCGGTGCGTCTTCTGGGGCCCGGGAAGGGAGTTGAGATCTCCCTCTGTTCCGCAGCTTCCTTCTGCGGCATCACGTCCTCGCAGAAGGACACCACCCCGTCCCACGACTCTGCGCTGCCGACCATCCTCCGCACTACTGCCGGCAGAGTCGGGTCGCCTCCTACTTCATTTGTGAGGACAAGGCGCTGCTCCTCCTAAGCTACACACTCGGAGAGCGTGTGCTGCGCCGTGTCCTCCCCGCATTGGACGCAGTGGTGGCACCGAGCGTCCGGCTCCCTGCCTAAGCGACGCAGGTACTTGCCGAAGCAGCCGTGCCCCGACAGTACCTGCGTCACCCTGAACGACAGGGAGCCGTGCCTTCTCCCGAGCCAGTCGTCGAGTACTGGCCGGATCGCCTCGACGGTAGCGAGGCCAGCGGTAGGGCGAATAAGCCTCTGCCCCCAGTCCGCCACCAGGACGTGACGGAGCTCCTCTCGGCGCAGCTCGATCAAACGCAGCAAGCCTAGCTTAACCTACGGTAGTTTTTCTGAACTGGATAAAGTTTTTAATTTTAGTAGGCATTTACCTGAAAGCCGACGACCGCCTTCTCCGCCTGCTCCCTCACGAGCGGGTCCTGGGATTCGTACAGTTGTTTGCATAGCAACTCTATTTGTATCACCTCCTGTAAGTAAACATACACTTTTAAGTTACTGATGTGTTATGCAATTACCATGCTGCAGGGTAATTGCGTAATAAACTATCACTTTCCACTGTCAATTGTCATCTGCTGTCAGCTAGTTTTCCGATACTTGTTTTGTAAGATATAATAGTTTCATTCTCGTTAAAAAGAAGAAATAATTGTTTATCGCTTCATATTATCATAACTGTTGCGTCAGTAATATCTTTATGAATAGATCCGTAAGCGAAGAATACCCTTCTAACATATTGTGTACAGTGCTATTGCATAGCATTTGCAAAGTTAAACCAGTTTATTATAAATATAAATCAAAACGGCGGGTCGAAGCAATATGCGTCGAGCGCGGGAGGGGTATCAGTATCAACCAGTGCCAAGAGTGGCAACAGAAGATGCACTAGAATTTGACAAGAATCGGATGGCAGAAGAGCTCAGTGGGAAAATATCTTCACTGAAAGACATATCCATTGAGTTGGGCAATGAAGTACGTTATCAGGAAAAATTGCTACGTGGTCTCGATGATGATGCGGACAGAAGTTCAGGCTTCCTCGGGAAGACGATGGGACGTGTCCTAAGATTGGGCAAAGGAAATCATAATTACTATATATTTTATTTATTTCTTTTCGCTATTTTCGTATTTTCTCGGTGGTAGGCAACAACATCAGCCGCCGGCATAAGTTACCACCCACCAGACAAAGTCTTGCCGCCAAGCGATTCGTCGTGTTCCGGCATGATGTCTGGTGAAGCCGTACGGAGAACGGGTCTGAGCAGTTGTGTTGCGATGTGTGCCGGGTACGATGTGCCTAATGTTGTTGTGTCGGGAGTTTGGTCGTGAAGGCTCTCCAGATCATCCTCTGGCGCAGCATCGTTGGTCGTGTTGTTGGGTTAAACATTACATCACCTCGCTCAACTGCCGTCTTCCTTCCTATTCACTCAGTTTTTTTGAGTGAATAGGCTTAATAAGCTAGTGTGCTTTACCATCAACGATTGCATCACTGCTTACCATCAGGCGGGATTGCAGTCAAGCACTAGTTTATAACTATTAAAAAAAAAATAAAAAAAATTTTCGTATTTTTCCTACTTTACATTGTTTTAAAATTTAGGTGATGTGATTTTATCATTGTGCTATCCAAAAAAATTCATTCCTGTGTATTTATGTAAACATTATTCCCTTGTAAATAAAAGATCTAAAGTTGCAATGGGCTTCGTTTTGCTAGTGCAACAACATTCATTGCGTTATTTACGTTGTTGAGGAAACAAATTTGATGATTCAGAATGATTCTAATATTGATAGTAATAGTATTTTATGTAATTAGGGTGCTGATCTAAATAAATCCATGTTTTGTAATCAGGGGGTAGAACTTTCCCAATAGTACTAGCTACTCTAAAATCAACTTAATAACCACTGGAACTTAGTCGATATTTCATCATCATCATCATCGACCTTTTTATCGTCCCACTGCTGGGCACAGGTCTCCTCTCATACAGAGAAGGATTGAGCGTAATCACCACACTTGCTCAATGCGGGTTGGCGATTTCAAACATAAAATCCAGGTTTCCTCAAGATGTTTTCTTTCACCTTCAGTCATTGGTGTTCAAGATATACTTAGAAAGTACATATAACTTTAGAAAAGTTACATTGGTACTTGCCTGACCTGGAATCGAACCCGCACCCTCATACTTGAGAGGCTGGTGTTTTAACCACTGGGCCACCATGACTTATAAATCTCATACCTTATAACACTGTAATTTGGAAACATTCAAAACAATAATTTTTATATGAGTAACTATAGAGTTTGTTAATTAACAACATCAAATTGATTATATTTTCAACAGATTAACAATAACCCAACAATTTAAATATATTGTCAAAATAACTGTAGAAAGCTCTATTACTGCTAATACGGAACATATAGAAAACTTCACTGATCTGTCTATATTTAAAATGATATTAGAATTAATTTTGAATAGGCTTAATAAACTAGTGCGCTTTACCGTCAACGATTGCATCACTGCTTACCATCAGGCGGGATTGCAGTCAAGCGCTAGTTTATAATTATAAAAAAAATGGCTAATAGTAACAATAGTACCTACTAGGACTGTCATGATTGATGTATTGCAATGGAATGTACAAAGTTTGTCACCAAAACATTTATTGTTTGAGCAAAGTGTATTTGATGTTTTTTATATTTTGTGTGTTGATATGTTATTACAGAGCGACATTGTCATGTCTGACAAAGCTCTGTAAATAAAGATAATTAAAAAAATAAAAAGCTATAGAGTTTCTTGCTTGATTTAATCACAATAGGAATCATGTCTTCAACCAGTGCGTCCTACCCGTCATGACTTACGGAGCCGAGACGTGGACACTAACGGTCAGACTAGTCCATAAGTTTAAAGTCGCTCAGCGAGCTATGGAGCGGGCTATGTTGGGCGTCTCTCTGAAGGACCGCATCAGAAATGAGGTGATCCGACAGAGGACTAGAGTCACCGACATAGCTGAGCGGATTAGCAAGCTGAAGTGGCAATGGGCTGGTGACATATGCCGCAGGACCGACAACCGTTGGGGTAAACGAGTCCTCGAGTGGAGACCGCGTCTCGGCAAACGTAGCGTGGGACGTCCTTGGGCGAGATGGAGCGACGACATCAAAAAGGTGGCTGGTAGTGGCTGGCGGAGAACTGCTCAGGATCGAGCTTGTTGGCGTGCCGTGAAGGAGGCCTATGTCCAGCAGTGGACGAGTAGGGGCTGATGATGAGGAATCATGTACCTCGGTTTGGATATCCCATATTGCACCTATAAAGTAAAACTGTTACTAAACGTAATTATGAATTTTTTTAAGGGGTTATAATAATATTGCTATATTAGAAAATGGTCCCTGAGTTTCCAAATAAAATCGGTGTTCTGGGTTTTTTTAAGATTTAAGACAATGTAACTCAGATTTTATTAAAAAAAATCAATTACCATTTTCTAATACAGCCAATATTATATTATCCCTATAAAATTTCATAATTTCGTTTAGTAACAGCTTTAATTTAAAGGTGCAATATGTGTCCAAATAAGGTTATGAAAAAAGGAGTGATTCTGATCATCGCAATTCTTTAAATTATGAATCACTTGTTATACAACACACACTTGAAAATAAGCATTCAAGATTAATTTTAGCTTCACCTAACCTTAACAGGTTAACAATGGCAATTAACTAACGTTAATTCTGTAAAAATATCACAAACTGCAGTAGGCTGTTCAGTGTCAATGCCTTGCATCAGGTGGAATATCACCTTCATAATCATCATCATCATTTCAGCCAAAAGACGTCCACTGCTAGACATAGGCCTCCCCCAAGGTTCTCCACAACAACTGGTCCTGCGCCTCCCGCATCCAGCGGTCGTCGGTCCACCTTGTCGGGGGTCTACCCACACTACGTTTTTCGGTGCGTGGTCGCCACTCGAGAACCCGTCGGCCCCATCGGACATCAGTCCTACGGCCAATGTGTCCAGCCCACTGCCACTGTAGTGTTGCAATTCCTTGGGCTATGTCGGTTATTCTCGTTCTTCTGTGGATCTCCTCATTCCTGATTCGATCGTGCAGTGAAACCCCAAGCATAGCCCTCTCCATTGCCCTTTGAGTGACTTTGAGCCTTCTTAAAAGGCCCATTGTTAGCGACCATGTCTCAGTTCCATAAGTCATCACTGGCAACACACACTGGTCGAAGACTTTTGTCAATATCACCTTAGTTTCAGCAAAGTTGGACCGCAGACAACGGGATGTTGAGCACTAAATACCATACATAAAAAAGTTTGTTGTGTTATTATCAAATAGTGCAAAACTAGGAGTGAAATAGTAACAAGATAATGCTAAACTAAAATGACGAATTTTAAACATTCTAAACTTATCTACTTCATGACTTATTTAACCTCCCTTTTTAAAATTTTGGCTGATAAGCAATTGTAACAAAAAGAAAATTGATCAGTTCATATGAAACTGGGTTAGTAGGGCTTAAACTAACTAGATTATTGCATCAGGATTTTTATTTTAGGACAATACAAATGTTGCAACATAGTTGGCATTGAAAAATCAGTGTCCTTCTTAGGGTTTAAAACGTGAACTAAATATATCAAAATACGGCGCAAAGTAATACAAAAGTAATGATTGATGCATTCTTCATCCTAACAACATAAAAATTTGAAAGTAGACCATCACAAATCGTAAAACGCACTTGGGGGCAGAAAGTAGCCAATTCACCACTATTAGGTTTTGATTACATTTCAAGGATATGATGTGTAAACATCGCACTATAACCAAAGCGCCGGCAATATCATACAATGAGTTACTCGTAGATGTTGAACAGATATTTTTATAATTGATAAACTCTTAAAATAACGACTGGTAAGAGAATATAACGCACGGAATATCACTTCACGGGCCAAACACCAAATAACAAAGACAAAATTAATTAAATTAGCAGCGGCATTTGTAAAAAATATTACTATATTCATTTGCATGGATTTTAAGAAGCGTAAAATGCAACTTTTATAGTAAATTCATTTAAAATCATTTATAAATCATAATATTTTGATTCTCACCTGTTCTTCAGCCATCTTTGTTATTTTCTTGCATTTGAAATGACGTTTCGTTTCAACTAAGTTTCTAAACACATTTTTTATTTGGTAACCAACAACTCTACGAATAGCACGGCTTTTAAAATCTAAAACCATAAGTTTTCTACCAATGATTTGACAATTGTATAAAATATAATTTAGATACCTACGTCTAAACAAGTTTCTATTCAGCTCATAAGACGTACACTATAGAAAATATACAATTTATTTACACATAAACTGTTATAACAAAACGTTGCAACAGTGTCCATGGAAATCGAGAGCTACAGTGTTGCTAGGTTAAGAAACATTTTTAGAAATAGAAACACCATAATTCTTGCTAAAACCGTACCGTGTAATTAGCCGTGTAATTTTTCAAAGGAAAAAAAAGCGACATGAAATCAATGAATCCTATTTATTATAAACAAAATATTTGTTCCGTACAGGTTAGGATTCTCGTATAGACCAAATATTTGTATGGCCTACAAGTAGTTGTTCTGGGTCTGCGTCTGGCTGTTTGTTTATGTAAAAAAATGATCTAGCATTTGGTCAAGGCTGACACCGCGGAGGATCTGCGTACAATGTTCGAAGACCTTAGTAGAGCCTCCGAGCGAGTCGGCCCTAAAATGAACGAGGATAAGAAGAAAGTCACGGTCATGTCTAATGCCTATGATGTACAGACGACAGCACATCAAGCTATTACAATCTGTCAGATTTCCTTATTAGAGTTTCAACTTTATCTGTGAAGCATTAAGGCTCAATATTGATTGAGAAAATCTGAGAGTTTGGGGTAGCTGGACCTGTTGTCGTCCGTACATATACTACAGACTCCTATAATGATTGGAGACACACTATTCTCGAAGTTGTAGATGTAGACAGTTACGTATACCATAAATTACCATAGACATATACTAATGGACACAGTAATTTTTTTGGTTTGAAAAGAGTGAGAGAGATGGCCTATGCTTTCGGTCTAGCACTATCTCTTTCCTCATAGATGATTGATGATTTTGAGAGAGATGTTTTTTTTTTTTATTAGATATAAACTAGTGCTTGACTGCAATCCCGCCTGATGGTAAGCAGTGATGCAATCGTTGATGGTAAAACGCACTAGCTTATTAAGCTTAATCACTTAAAAAAAACTGAGTGAATAGGAAGGAAGACGGCAGTTGAGCGAGGTGATGCAATGTTTAACCCAACAACACGACCAACGATGCTGCGCCAGAGGATGATCTGGAGACCCTCCACGACCAAACTCCCGACACAACAACATTAGTCACATCGTACCCGGTACACATCGCAACACAACTGATCAGACCCGTCCTCCGTACGGCTTCACCAGACATCATGCCGGAACACGACGAATCGCTTGGCGGCAAGACTTTGTCTGGTGGGTGGTAACTTATGCCGGCAGCTGATGTTGTTGCCTACCACCGAGAAAACAAAACAGTTAAAGTAAGACAAAACTTCGTTTCCTCCCTTGCCTGGGACAAACTATCCAGTTAAGTTGTTTAGAATGCTTCATTTTATTCCAGCTTTATCTGTTTGGGTAAAACAATTTGGTCTTGTGTCGCTATCATTACTTTTAGTATCACTCTCATTTGTGAGTAACAACGGCTCCGATTCGATCGTTTGTTAATAAACTAAAGTATGTAATTTTAAGTTCAGTCCATCTTTTTCTTACTATTCCATTTAGAGAAGGACGAAAGACACAAAAAGTGCTAAAATAGCTTTTGCCAAAATACGTAGGTAGCTGTGTGCCAAAAAAGGCGGTAGCAGTTTCGAGGGCTAAGGCGCAGGAGAAGTTGTATGACTCACTGGACAGCCCTAGAGGCCAGAAGGAGCTCTACCGGATTACAAAAGCAAGAGAAAGGAGAACGAGAGATATAAGTAATATCAAATGTATGAAAGACGATGCTGGTAAGGTTCTGTCCAGGGATGACGAAATAAAGAGCGATGGAAGGTTTATTTTGAAAAGCTAATGAACGAAGAGAATAAATGGAGTGGCGTGCTCAAAGAGGTACAAGAGAATATGGGTTTAGTAAGAGAAATTAGCATGGATGAAGTAAGAATAGCAGTTCAAGGTATGAAAAATGGAAAAGCTATGGGCCCAGATGATATACCAGTAGAAGTATGGAAGTGTTTAAAAGGAGATGGATGTATGTGGCTGACTTTATTCTTCAATAAGTTGTTGCATGAAGGAGAGATCCCACAAGAATGGTGCAATAGTTCACTAGTGCCCATCTTTAAGAATAAAGGTGATGTACAGGACTGTAACAACTATCGAGGGATAAAGCTCATGTCACATAGTATGAAGGTATGGGAGAAAGTGATTGAGAAAAGATTGCGAGAGGAGAGTGAGATTACCCCAAACCAGTTTGGGTTTATGCCAGGTCGAGGAACAATTGACGCCACTTTTGCACTCCGCCAAGTGTGCGAGAAGTACAGACGTGCACACAAGAACTTGCACATGGTGTTCATTGATCTGGAGAAAGCGTATGATAGGGTACCTCGTGATGTGCTGTGGTGGGCCCTGAAAGAGAAAGGTTTGCCTGGGAAGTATGTAGAGTTAATTCGTGCTATATATATACAGTCGATCTCGTACCTACGTCCGGTCGGCTGCTGGCAATACCGACGAGTTCAGTGTGGCGGTAGGCTTGCACCAGGGATCGGCTTTAAGTCCGTACCTCTTCCTGTTGATTATGGACGCTCTTACGTCGGACATCCAGGAGGAGGCACCCTGGTGCATGCTGTTCGCCGATGACATTGTTGTCGTCGGTGAAGATGGACTTGAGATCCAGCGCAGATTGGAGAAATGGCAACAGAAGCTGGAGAATGTTGGCTTGAAAATCAGCAGAACCAAAACCTTTCTAAATAAATATATGTTCTGCGATTTCGGCGGTCTCTCCACTTCTGGAGCCATAGCGCTTGATGGCGCACTCCTACCAATTTGCTCCGACTTTCGGTATCTCGGTTCACTCATACAAAGCGATGGCGAAATAGATCGGACGGTTAAGCACAGAATTAACACTGGATGGATGAAATGGCGGCAGGTCACGGGAACAATCTGCGACTCCCGCATTCCCCTTAAACTTAAGGGGAAAATATATAAAACCATGATCCGACCTGCTGTCTTGTATGGATCAGAATGTTGGGCTACGAAAGGGATGAATGAAAGGCAATTGCATGCAGCCGAGATGAGAATGCTAAGAGGGATGTGTGGTGTTACACGAATGGATAGAATAAGAAATGAGTACATAAGAGGAAGTCTGAAAGTGGCACCGGTAGCTGAAAAGTTGTGTGGAAATCGGTTGTCATGGTACGGGCATGTGTTACGGAGAACTGAGGAGAATGTCGTGAGGAGAGTCTTAATTATGAATGTTGATGGCTATAATAGTAGGGGAAGACCAAAGAAACGATGGATGGAATGTGTGAAGGATGATATGACTAAGAAGGGAGTGACTGCGGAGATGGCTTCTGATAGGGATGCATGGAAGAAAAAGACATGTTGCGCCGACCCCAAATAAATTGGGATAAGGGCAGGAAAATGATGATGACGTAGGTAGCTGTGTTTATTTCTTGTCATCACTTGTCGATACTTATCTGACAGCCTCCGTGGCGTAGCGGTAGCGAACGCGGCCGTTGCGCAAGGAGGCGCGGGTTCGATCCCCGCACAGTGCAAGTATTTGTATACATGAATATGAATATTTGCACTGGTCTGGTCGTGCCTCGGAAAGCACGTTAAGCCGTTGGTCCCGGCTGGCATACGAACATCTAGTGGCAGTCGTTACGGGTTGTTAGAGCCCTCAAAAGTCTAACAATAAGACTAACTGCAATGCTTAGATATCGCCTTCGGGTTGTGGAGGTCAGACGGCAGTCGCTTCACGGAAAATATCGAAGTTTAGCCAAATTCAGCAGTTAGACTGGTAAAGCGGACCCCAGACTCCAAAGCTGAAAAAGCTGCGGATGCGACTGGGATTAACGCTGAGATGATGATGATGATGATGACTTGTCGATACTTATTTATGCTATCTTAACTCTTTTTTTTATATTTTTGTCATTTAATCGACAAGTGTTACTGTTTTGTTATTTTCGTTATCGTTATTAACATCGTTTTTCGAGTTGTTAAAATTTTTTAGAGAAACAATTAATAACTAAAAAAAATCTTCCGGTTGTGCTCTGCGGTCTCTTTTTACCCGACTACGGCAAAGCAAAAGGAGGGTTATGATTTTGTCTAGTTGACTATAATAATAAATAAAAAATAAAATAAAAATAAAATAAAATAAAATCTCGTTTTAAAAAGCACCCTTTTATTCGATGGGAAATCATTAGATGACCTCTCCCGCTCTGGGCGGCACTAAAGGGGGTATCAGACATTTTTACTGACTCAAATCCTAGTCCCGTGTTCCTTGATATACTTACATCTATTATAACTTAACGATCTTGTCGTTTTCAGTACAATTTTTCTAAATGGTACGCTACCTGTAGTGTTTCCCTGTGTGGCTACCATGAGTTTTCATTACGAAGACTCATCGATATCGACCGCGTTTGAATCAGCGATTGTCCCGCTTCAAGGTTATAAGAACTCTCAACCAATGAGAGCGCTAACCGCGGTCGATGCGTATGTACGAGTCTAGTAATGAAAACTCAAAAAAAGTCGTGGTGGCCTAGTGGTTAAAACACCAGCATCTCAAGTATGAGGGCGCGGGTTCGATTCCAGGTCAGGCAAGCACCAATGTAACTTTTATATAGTTATATGTACTTTCTAAGTATATCTTGGACACCAATGACTGAAGGTGAAGGAAAACATCTTGAGGAAACCTGGACTTTAAGTCTGAAATCGCCAACCCACATTGAGCAAGCGTGGTGATTACGCTCAATCCTTCTCTGTATGAGAGGAGACCTGTGCCCAGCAGTGAGACGATAAAAAGGTTGATGATGAAGAATGAAAACTCATGGTAGGAGCATTGTTCTTGGATAGTGAGGACCATGGTGGGGACTATGACGTGTAAATTATACCATATTAAGCAGTTTCCGACAGGTTAGTTTAAAAAGTCTTCAAGAGATGGCGCTACCTTAACTTTTTTTTATCAATTATAAACTAGCGCTTTACCGCAATCCCGCCTGATAGTAAGCAGTGACGCAATCGTTGATGGTAAAGCGCACTAGTTTATTAATAGCCTATTACTGGTATTTCTTTTTAAAATTTGATTTGTTGTGGTTAATTTAGTTTGTAGCAAGAAAGAACTGTCAGTGCCAGATTGTCATAAGTCATATTTTGATTGATTTAAAATATTCAACCAACACCGTTCTATTACAAAAAGTGCCGGCTGCGCCATCTAGCAAGTCACAGAAAAGCTCCTGGGAAACTGCTCATTAAACCGTTGTAAAAAGGGGATAGCGCAAAGAGATAGTAAGTACTTAAAGAGAGAGGATAGCGCTAATAACCGCCACGGAGGGCGGCATCGATCGAGCGAATTTCGTAGCGGTGCCCCGCGCGGTAAGGCGGTTTACGCGCCTGTCCGGGCGGGTGGATTTAACACGTTTTTGATCAGTTTGTTCACAGACACTGGCAAGAATTTCTCATCTTAGTCCTGGACCCACGATGATCCGCGCGGCTATGCGGCGCCCCGCGTGTGAGGCGTCATACACCGCGCGGACGGCAGGTGGGAGTACCGCTCGACCGCGCGGTCGTCATGTGTATGTGTGTTAGGCATCATATTAGGGATTTATTAGAAGTCAATGCGACATAAGAGCCGCTGTTTGCCGTGTGTTAATTGCCTAAGAGTGAGCTCTCAATAAAATCAAACCCTAGCATTTATTAGTTACTAGCTCTCCGCCCACGGCTTCGCCCTCGTGGAGTTTGGTTATATCGCACTTTTTAGATTTCCCTCGGGAATATTAAATTTTTCCGGGATAAAAGGTAGCCTATGTCCTTTCTCAGGGTCTAAAGATTGTCTGATTTCATCAAAATCGGTTGTGAGGTTTAAGCGGGAAAGCGTAACAGACAGACAGGCAGACAGAGTTACTTTCGCATTTATAATATTAGTATGGATTGTTTAGTTACTTGACCGACAGCGCCCCCTGTCAACGAGCAGCAAAATATCCTTCTGGAGCTTCTCAAATATAATGTTGCTGGCAGTATGAACTCAGAAGAAAAAACGCATCCATAGGCGAATGACGAACGATTCCAATACGAAAATGGAATGTCAAATTGTTTAAATAGGTCACTTTGTCACCAATGCAGAAAAATGTAAGAAATTATTTTCGCTGATTATCAAAATTGAACAAACTAATTACGGAACTAAATTAATGTGGCTACAATTATGATGTTACGCACGACTATTTCAAGAATAAAGAAAGTGTGCTCATTCGCTAATATACCTCGATTCCTTTGGGGTGACCAGTACAATGGAATAGGCAAGTTTTTAGATAAATTATTATGGCATTAGTAAGTAACAATAACAGCCAACCAGCAGCCCAAATGCGTAACACACTATCAATTGGAATAATTTTGAAAAATATTGCTAATCCATTGCTCTAGAAGTTCGAAAAATATGCTCAACAAGGTAAATAACGCAATGAATGTGGTTGAACTGTCAAAATGAAACCCATTGCTACTGATAGTGTGTTACGCAAATACCCTACAGACCTAGTGGTAACGGCCACGATTTGAGTTGTGGGGTTGTACACACGACAGCACAATATGCTACTACAACCTGTCAGATTTCTTTATGAAATTTTCATCTTTATTTCTGAAACATTACCGCTCCAGGTTGATTGGCCTGCTGTCGTCTGTACCTATACAATAATTTATCACCACTGCTCTCAAAAATGCGAAGGAAAAATTCGTGAGGCAGCATGTTCTAGAACCTTACAGATTACACATGTTCTTGACTAAAACTCAAAAGACTGGTAACATTTGGTAAATACCAAACCACACTGGGCCCGCGTGATATATAGATTATGGTCTAGCCACACACAGGCCGTTAAGGCATAGAATAAAATTCTATGGTTAAGGCCGAGAAGGTGTTGCAACAGTAGAAAAATTAAAAGCCGCTTGTTATACAACATTTTTGGTTTGTGTTTTTAAGTAAAGAATCTATGTACGGACGACAGCAGGTCAAGCTACCCCAAACTGTCAGATATTCCCAATCGGCCTTGAGCCTTAATGCTTTAAAGCTGAAAATCTAATAAGGAAATCTGACAGAATGTATGCTTGATGTATCCTTGATGTGATGTCGTCTGTACAAAATTTTAAAAATATATCATGAAAACTGCAAAGTTATGGGTACTCCCAACAAGTACCCGCCAGACATAACACCCGTCTCATCGAAGAATCCTCCCTTTTCTCTGGAGGATGTGTGAACTTTACTCCCCATTCCTCATGCCTCCAAATCTTGTCTAAAAGGGGTTCAGCCTAAACTGATAATCACGGTTTTGTGATAGTAAGGTTAGGTTTCAAGCCACTTAGGCCATTTGTCCACCACCAACATCAACGACAAGAGATTGACGTCCGGGTGACGGCGCTCATCTTCTTTTTTTTTTTTACGGGAAATTTATTTTCTGTATGACATTTCGTAGTTGGCCTTGTAATGACTACTTAACCGGGCTTTCCTGTGTATGCCTTTTTTGTTTGGGTCGGGAAATCATCAAATGACCTCTCCCGCTTTGGGCGGAGCGGAAAGGCGTGTCAGACTTTTACTTAACTTACTAAAACCCGTGCGTCACTTGCCTGAAAGCCAGGGCCACGGTTTCTTTTTGTAACAAACCCGCAACCCTGACCCAAGAGGCATCGGTCTTGGTGGACTCCGTCACAGTGTGCTAACATGTCTTTGAGGCGCGCGTGAAACACAACACGCCGTCGACTCGGACCAGCCCCCTAATCGGCAAACACATTTTTGTCAAATGATCGCGACTAGTTGGGATCAGTTGGGATCGTTCGGACCGCCCATTGGTCCAAACGATCCCAACTAGTCGCATTCATTTGACAAAAATGTGTTTGCCGATTAGGGGGCTGGTCCATACCGGGCGGCGAGCTGCCCACTGTTCACCGCCCGCTTCGGCCCTTCCTGTGAATGCCTTAAGTAAACTTACCCTCCAGCTCGCTCAATAATTTTATTGTACCCCTGGCACTTGAAAACTCCTGAACGACTAGGCACTAAGTGCACCCCTGTGGGTACGATCCCCGGCTTATGGCGTCGCTGGAGACGCCCAGCATGGGCAGTAAGGGACGGCTGGATCGGAAATCTAGGAAGAAAAGGAATGGCGACCAAACTTGGTGGTATGATAGACTAGCTGTTGCCCGCGACTCCGTCCGCGTGGACTTCAGTTTATAGCGCGCGGTGGTCCCCGTAAATTAAAAAGAGCTCAGTTGAGATAAAATAAGCGCCTATTAAAATAATGGGAGAAATATGTAGTACGTCCGCGTTAGCTCCCGTTTTCGCAACATTTTTTATTACTGCTCTGCTCCTATTGGTCATAGCGCGATGTTGTATAGCCTATGTCCTTTCTCAACCTTTAGACTATATGTGTACCAAATTTCATAACAATCGGTTGAGTAATTTTGGACTGAAAGCCGAACAGACAGAGACACTTTCGCATTTATAATATTATTATGGATTAAACAAAAGCCGAGTGAGCGGCGCCAGTGCGTCTGCGTGTGTTGACCATAGACATAATTGGTTTGAAAAGAGTGAGAGAGATGGCCTATGCTTTTTCGGTTTAGCACTATCTCTTTCCTCATAGATGATTGATGATTTTGATGAAGATAAAGATAGACCGAAACTACGTTTCCTCTCTTTCTTTTGTATTGCCACAATTCTCATCTCTAAGGCCCGTATTACAGAACGCCACTCAAAACTCAAGCCCTACATAAGTCTCGTTTCAAGCCATTTGATTGGTTGAAACTAGTTTTAAGTAATGCTTAAGCAGAGATCAATGCTTGAGTTTCGTTCTGGAATACGCACCTAAGACATGTATTGAAGGTAGATTAAAGGTGAAGGGAACATTTTGAGGTGACCTGGGGACTTTTATGTCTGGAATCGCCAATCCCCATTCATTACGCTCAATCCTTCTCTGTATAAGAGGAGACCTGTACCCAGCATTGGGAGGATAAAAAGGTTGATGATGATGATATACTTAAACAATGTTCAGTGCGAGCGTCAGCAGCCGCGTTCCGGCACAATATAGAGATTAAGCTATCTCTTTCTCGTATGGCCGTTACTGACGAGACTTGTAGTTTTATCCTCCTCGTGCCTCTATTGTTTCGATAATATATGGATCTTCGTTCCCAAACCAAAGTATAAAAGAAGTAGGTACGGCCGACAGGCGACTGCACATCAAGCTACTACACTCTGTTAAATTTCTTTGTTAGATTTTCAACTTTATCTCAAAAGCAGTGAGGCTCAAGGTTGATTGGGGATATTTGACAGTTTTAGATCGCTTGACCTGCTGTCGTCCGTACTTTTGTGTAGTACTTTTCAAGTAAAACTATAAATCCTGCAATAGCCACCTCTCATAAAATACATTTACTGGGGACAAACATGACATGTATCAACATTTTAAAGAACTTTAGGAAAAGTGGCGAAAAAAGCCAGCGACACGCGAAATTTAACATTTGAGCTGAAATAATTGTTAGCCCACTTATTTAATGCATTTTTACAGGCATACTCTCATGGCTTTTATCGCTATTTTTCAGTTTCATCTGGTGTGATAAGAAAAGCCCACAAATGTACGAAAGCTACAGATGATGGCGGAAGAGACTCGACGGATAAAAACAACAATGAAATACCCCATTATAAGTTTTCTTCAGAGATTAAGATAGATGACCACTTTAGGAAGAAAACCTGTGAGGCCGCAGGTTTGACTGATAAAACAGTCAATGAACATAAAATACCAAGAATAACAGATGGGTTACCGCTGACGCATCGCGAAAGATGCCAAAAAATAATAGACGAAGCATTTGGAAAATCGGGCAATGCGCAACCCGATCGAATATTGAGTGAACAATATTTTTCTCATTCTGTCGACCTTGAAGATACAAGGCGTCAGATACGTGAGTCTGAGAAAGCCAAATTGGAATTACTAGAACAGGCAAATAAAACAGACGGTCCTTTGCTATCTGATCATAGATCTGAATATAGCATTTTCAAAATGTCTCGTGAGCTTAACGTAAAAGACAATAATAATGATGACATCATGCTTATGGATTCTGCTCCAGCTAGAGAACCAGACTTGTCTAAGAATTTGGAAAACATCAAGGGAACTGCAGAAGAAAGTCCACTAGTGGAAGAACGTAACCTATCTCAAGCAAAAGAAGACTTTGATAAGTGTGTTGACAATCCAGAAATTGTAGAAAGAAAGGCACTTTGTGATGATGATTCTAAGACAATCGAAGTGACGGAGGATGAAAAAAACCCTGATCTTAATCTGAAAGCAACATCAACTTACCAGCCGCCTGATAGCCCTGGTTACCATAATGCAAAGCCAGTAAGAGAAACTTTAATACTCCCCGATACGAAAAACGTCCATGATAATCAAGACGTAGAAGAAGAAATTAGGCCTGCACTTATTGGTCATAATGATGAGACAAAAATATTGTTTAAAGATGAAAGAACACATGATCTGAATCAGAAAGCTACACCACTCCACCAGCCTCAAGGAACTCAGGTTCTTAATACCACCACTGCAAAAGAGGAAGAGGAACGTTTAACTCAAAAAGTGGAAACCATTGAAGAAACACCTATTGTTGAAGCACCGAAGCCTAAGCTTGAAGGTTTTAATGTCACTCCGAAGGTTTTAGGAAATGAACCTACATTAAATTGGAATATTGTAGAAAATAAGCAAGACAAATCTTCGAGAGTGAATATGCCTGGTGCGTTTGACGAAGTATCCAAACGCTGCATGAAATGCCCACTTGGACAGATAGATGAGATGTTGATCAACGAAATGGAAAAACTTGGTATGACTTGTAAAAGTGCACATAAAGCTCCCTCTCTCGATCCATTGGAAGACGGCCTTGTCCAAATGGACGTATCAAACAAGCCACCAATCAGTACCTTTGAAGATGAATATATTTCTGAATCCCGAAGATTTGTGGAGGAAGATGACGATGATATAGCTGCTGACTGTGAGATGCCTGAAGATATTGCACAATCTGAGGCTCTAAGACTATTTGAAGCAACAAGGAAGCCAACGGAAGAAAATACTCATCATATGTTACATCCACACACGGAGCCGGTTGTTTGCAAGTCGGAACAATGCAACGCTTCAGATCAATATAATAGTTCCCCAAAGTTACAATGCTATTATCCGGTATCATCACCTCCAGCAGTTCTAACAGCAGGTATAAACAAACAAGACATAAAGAAGCCAATGCCAGATAGCCGTGTACCTACGTGTAATCACACTGAAAAACACTTTCCCTTATATGAGCCAAGATCTCCATCAGATACACCAAACACCCATGCTGCAACACCATGCAGCGACATGACATGCATTCCAAATAATAAAAATTCAGAGCCACACTCAATAGAGGCATTTGAAGGAGAAGTCTTTCACGAAACTGCGGAGAAAGTACAGACCGAGTCTTCTACTCAAGAGGTGGAAACTACACCCACTGAAGTCATTAATACCACCATAGGATCAGTACACTCGCTACATGACGAGCCTGACAATATTAAACAAGAAAGACTCCTAAAACCAGAATACAGTATTTACTGCAGTGGAGTTAATGCACCGTCAAAGTCTGTCAGGAATGACGTTCCACCACCAACAGACATACAATTTAACAAAAACTCACTTTATTCAGGAACTTCAAATGTGTTGTGGGGCCAGGATGATAACGCTTCATTACGTAAAAAAATGCATGAAGTTGAACAAGATAGCCAAACAAAGGATGGTGGGGAGCAAGAGCTTGAAGTGAAGCGCACAACAGCGAACAGAGGATTATTTTTACAAGTAGGCGAAAACGCCAACAAAGAAAGTGAATATTCATCTGCCACAGACGAGTTAACTGAACGATGCTCGAAGCCAGAGGAAGTTGTGCAAACCAGTTTACCAGATGAGTTACTCGAGAAACATAAATTAGATCCTTATTACGTGTTGGCATGCAACGAAACCTGTCCGATCTCACCAGGATCTGCAATGTCCACTAGCAAAAATAGTGATTTTGTTGATACTAGCGACACTATATACATGAAGCAAAATATTTGCGAATCTCTACGACCTAAACCACATCCGATTGATAAATCTGCGACCATGTCGTCAGTAGCTACACATGCACGACCCAACGTACTAAATGTGGAAAACCAGCCAAAGGTCCCAAATACAAGCATGCCAATCGCAATAGAAAGTATGCCAAAAACGAATGAGGACATGTCCTTGTCTGCCCTCATGAGGAAAGTGAGGGAGAAGAACAAATTTTTGTACTGTTCTAAAGCTCAATCAGAGCTTGACTTGGAAGCCGTTCGGAAATGCCGCAGAAGGGCTCCTCGTTGCCTGCCCGCTGGGCCCAGGTCTCCACCGACAGAGCCAGTCCCTCCCCCCACCTTTGGGCTGCCTAAGCTGAAGCGGTATCCACCCATATGTCGGCCGGTTAAGAAGCCTACAAACAAATGTTCATCATCTACCATGAAAGATGGAGGAATTACTCCATTTGTACCTTGTGTGTCGGACGAAGCTGAAGTCTACGCCGTACTGTCAAAAGTAACCTTGACTGATGAAGTTATTGATCGTCTTCAGAACTTGGGCATGATGTTGGACGGGGTTTTGAGACGGACAAAGTCCAACCTCATGACGTTGTTGGCTAGGGATTATGAGCCATGGACCCCGATTCCTTCCTGGAAAATTCCTCCGAAAACTAAACCGAAGGAGTGGCAACCAGGCCAGTCATGTGTCGATGGTTGTCCGGTTTTTCCAAAGACCAGCGCGAGTATGAATCCTCAACCACCATGCGATCTTAAGCCATGTGAGGCATTTCCCAAGAGAAGATCATTTACTATATTGGATTGTTTCCCTGTTTCCCTGGGAGAGAAAAAAGTTTACGACCTTGGGAACTTCTAATCTAATAAAATGTTTTGGTAATCAGCGAAAATAAATTAAACATCGACAGTGATTGTTTTATTCCTTACTGAGCAGTAGTACCACTCACAACTATCTTTATCTAAGCGCATGGTAGTGCGTTCCAGCGTAGTGGGTTCCAGCAACAGGCCGCGCGCATCATCATCAACATCTCAGCGTATAATCCCGGTCGCATCCGCGGCTTTCGCGTTGGAGCCCGGGGTCCGCTTTCCTACTAAAACGCCTCCATTTCGCACGACCTCTGGCATCCCGTGGTGTGAGATTGTTGGCACGCATGTCATCTCTTACAACGTCAAGCCAGCACTTCTTTGGTCTACCTCGCTTATTCCGGCCCGGCGGAGGCGCCATGGCAAGACATTTGTTACCCACGTAACCTGCCGGTTTACGTAAGACGCGAGACCGTACCAACGCAGGCGACTCTCTTGCAGTTTGTCTGCTATGTCACGGACACGGTGATTGCCACGGATGCGGAAATTCCTGATGCGGTCTTTCCGCGTAACTCCACACATCCACCGCAGCATATTCATTTCCGTGACATACAGCTCCTGCTTGTGTCGCTCAAGCACAGGCCGCGCCCATGCTGTGCACTATTTACACGAACCGTTCCAACCGAATTATGACGCTCCTGTAGCTCAGTGCCTATGCAATTATATAAAAGTACTAAAGCGGTATGCCAAATTTCATAGCTATAGCTTGAGTACCTATATCCTGAAATATGACCCAGTAAAAATATGTAGCTAATTTTTTAGCACCGACTCGCTCACTGACCGGTAATCAAAACCTATAGGCCACTCCAATTGTCTGACGTACCTACTAAGTAAATCTACATCATTATGACATAATAGGGATGTTTCCTGGGTGAAAAAAAAAAATGATTCTATTTAGTCCGTCATTCAGATTGTAGAAAAATATTCGATACGTATATTTTGTTTTATCAAAACGATAAAAATTGACAAATATAAAAGGCATCAAAGATCAGGAGCGGCTGGTGACGTCACTGGTCGCTAAAAAGTGTGTCGTGCAGTGACGTCACACGAGTTTCCAACGCGCTGTGTCATAATTTTTTGTTTTTAGTTAAAAAGAAAAAAATACGTGTTTAGTATTTTTTTGGAAATTTGACTGCCGGAGTAATTAGTTTTTTTTTAGTGAAATACCCTATTATAATTAAACGGTTTCTATTCAGACCCCACGCATGGTGGCACGGGCAAAACTACTGGCGTATATACAGCCTCTACGATATCTATAAACATTATTGTAGGAAAATAATAATAACCTACCCTAAGTAAAATTATTAAGTTATCATCAACCTTTTTATCGTCCCACTGCTGGGCACAGGCCTCCTCTCATACAGAGAAGGATTGAGCGTAATCACCACTCTTTCTCAAAGCGGGTTGGCGATTTCAGACTTGAAAGTCCAGGTTTCCTCAAGATGTTTTCCTTTATCTTGTAATCAGTCATTGGTGTCCAAGATATACGTCAATTTAGAAAAGTTACATTGGTACTTGTCTGACCTGGAATCGAACCCGTACACTCATACTTGAGAGGCTGGTGTTTTAACCACTAGGCCACCACGACAAACTGAAATATAGCGTCGCAAAATTCCTCTGAATCGCTGTCGACTGGTAATAAAATAAATAAATAAGTATATACGGACAAATCACACAGGTTGTGCTAGCTCCAAAGTAAGTTCGAGACTTGTGTTATGGGATACTAACTCATGGAGCAAATATAGAGAGGAGGTGTTGTAATTAGATTTCTGTAAGAAACGACGCGGGACAATTTGCGGGATGAGGGGTACAAAAAGTGGGCGGGATGTTGTTAGATCCTGCCCCCTTTTTTGTTTTCCATCTACCGGTCAAAAGCAAAACTGCTTGCTTCTGTCTGAATTTAATGTTACTACGTAGTTTAACTACCTCACACTAGATGTCATAACATCTACTACTACAGGGACGTACTCAGAATTTTCGTACCATTACCTATTATGTAAACAAGTAATACTTTCCTAAATCAAAAGTAGCATGATGCGAATGAAGCTGCATTACTTGACTATACACACACACAGCTGTGTGTGTGTATGGTCAAGTAATGTTAATTTCAGAGGCAGAACAAATAATAAACAAATTATATCGAACAAAATTTTTTTGACAAACACTATTATGTAGGAATATACTACAGATGGCGCGTGCAGTGCTATTTACACGGAGCGCCGTGTAGCAAAAACATGGAATCCTCACACCCCAACTGTGACGGAACCTATCTCATATAAATATGTAGGTAGATAGTTGAAGCTATACAACTATAAATTCCATTTACATTTCCTGTGAGCGTTTAAATTTTATACCAGTACTTATTTGATTTACCTAAAGCAAAATGTTGTGTTGTGTATAGATTCATAAAGTTTATTTTTAACTAGTTATAAGAATGCAGATTATTAACTAATGCAGTAGCCTGATCGTTAACTGTATTTAGTTTTATGAATGATATTAAAGGACTAAGTTAGATTATGGTTCGATTAGACTCAGATTATTGATATTGTTGCGGAGATTTTACTTATGTATAACAATGTTTTTTCAATGTTACTTATTTTTATCAATGTTTTCTGTTCTTTTAAGTTTTCGTACTGGACACTTACGCAGGCTCTCGTTACAAAAAAACAATAATTACGAAGTTGTTCTATGTCTTGCTTTAACTTTTTCTTTCTAGGCGAATCATGAAATATCAGAAATTCATTTAAATCACTTGTAGGTTTTGGTGATGATATTATGGGCTCTGGTAATTTTCTTTTAAGCTATAATATAAAGAATAAAACAAAAAAATTAAATCTTTGTATATTTTCTCGGAGTCCAGTCTTATCTATTAATTTTAGTGACTTTCATTAATGTAGATTAAATAGAGAATGGTGTATTAATTTTAAAGGAGGTTTATTTTCATTTCCTGAGTATTAAATACTTTATTAAAAGTACTTTCCATGGCCGTGGAACACTCTGTAAAATAATTGGATTCTAATTACGACCCTGTCATTTTCTTAAATTCAAGGGATGACGATAGATGGCGGGCATGTTTAAAAATGTTTATAAAAACTGTAAAAAATATATTTTGGCGGATAAAAAGTCTTTAGGGATATCAGTAGAACAAATTTCAGTACGTATAATTATTAAAGTATATAAATACTGCTCTAATTACCTATTTATTTTAATTTCTATGACATAGTGTCGCCATCTATGGTCAAGTAGAATAAGTATAATTGAAGACGCCCACAAGATATGAGATTTTTCTAGAACTATTCTATTAAATTATGAATTAAATTACTAACACATGAAATATGATGCCTTTCGTAGCACCAGAATGTCTGTCCGAGTAATTTTTACAAGATAAAACACAACATTTTATCCTTTTTTACTTAATAATATGAAAATAACACGAAAAACCTCCGTTGTGCACAGAACTGACGACGACAGTACACTGAATAAAGGCCACGCCCACTATGATGACGTCAGGGCCTACTGAGAATCACAGTGCACAGTTGCTTAGGCCGCCTCCTCTCTATATTTGCTCCATGTACTAACTCAACGATACTATATTTTATAATAGATACATATATAGATAAATATCTAAGACCCGAGCCAATCAGGAAAAGATCGTTTCCCATCCACCTCTGGCGCAGCATCGTTGGTGGTGTTGTTGGGTTTAACATTGCATCACCTCGTTCAACTGCCGTCTTCCTTCCTATTCACTCAGTTTGTTGAGTGAACAGAATTAATTAACTAGCGCGCTTTCCCATCAACGATTGTATCATTGCTTACCACCAGGCGGGATTGCGGTCAAGCACTTATCCATACTACACACATCAAAAGTGTCTAGGGATCAACATATATTTTTGCAATAACTTTTCTCCTGATTGATATTAATTAAAATTTTCTTTAAGGATTCATCAAATAAAGTGTTTTCGTTTGTCACAGTAACGATAAACCAAGTCACCTTTGCATTAATAAAGAAATTTGCCATTTTCCTAATAAAGGGATATTTGACATTTGAACCACTAACACAAAAGTTCGAAAAAAAGACTGAAATAACAGTTTTCTCTAAAATTTTATTGGGTAACTTAAACAATTAATAATCCGTGTTTCTACCGCGAACACTAACAACACAAGAACATCGGTTTGGCATACTCAAAATGAGTTCATCCAAATCACGCTGTGGAATGGCCGCCCATGTTCGTTGCAACAACAAAAAAAGGTCTTCTTGCGACTGGATACCCTCCATATTCGGCAGAGCTCTTCTCTGTAGCATATCCCATGCATGCTCAATCGGGTTCAAGTCTGGCGACTGAGCAGGCCAGGGCAGGACATTGATGTTAGCTGCGGCGAGAGTCTGTCTTACAACTCTTGCGGTGTGCGGTCGTGCATTATCATGCATTAACTGAAATAAGGGACCGATTTGCACTTGTAGAGGAACGATGACGTCTGATACAATCGTTTCAGCATAAATTTGAGCGTTGAGGTTGCCTCTGATCCAAATCAACTCAGTTCTTCCGCCGATCCAAATACCCGCCCATACCATGATGGTTCCACCACTATAAGGATGGACTTCCTGGCAGGATTTTAATCGCTGTTGGCGTCCAGGGGTTCTCCAGTGTCGTATACGTCTTGTATCCGGTCTCATACCAAAACGAGACTCATCAGAAAAGCACACGAAACGCCATTGTTCTTCTGCCCAATTTCTGTGTTCAAGAGCCCATTGATATCGAATCCTACGATTGTGCATTGCTATAGGTGGTACCCGTAGCGGTCTTCGGGAATGAAGGTTCACTTCATGCAAGCGGTTTCTGACTGTTTGGTCGCTAATTAAGTTCCCTGAAGAGTGATGAAGCCTCACGGCTAACATCATGGCGGTTATTGTTGGAGCTCTTCGAGTTAAGATTTGAATGTATCGGTCTTGTCTCCGTGTGGTGCAGCGATACCGTCCTCCATGGCGCTCAGCCACGGTACCAGTGCTTCGGTAACGTGTCCAAAGTCGACTGATAACACTCTGACTTGTATTCAGAGCTAAAGCCACAGTACGTTGCCGGGAACCAGCTTCTATCATTCCCACGGCTCTGAGCATTTCTTCCCTGCTTAAATGACGTCGCCGCTCCATAATAACGTTGGTTTTAATCAGTAGTAGGGAAACAGTAGCACTAATAATGTCTTCAATGCGTTGTATGTTTTTATAGGGAAAATATTGACAGCTGATTTTCATCTTTTACTCGAATTTGATTCACAGTTCCTGATTCAAATTATGAAATGCACCAAAAAGGATCCATATAAATTTATAAAATCATAAATTTATTACAAAGCCACATCTCAATCTCAAGAAATCCGCATAAAAATGCTTGATCCCTAGACACTTTTGATGTGTGTAATATTATAAATGCGAAAGTATCTCTGTCTGTCTGTCTGTCCGGCTTTCACGCCAAAACTACTGAACCGATTGTAATGAAATTTGGTACACAGATAGTCTAGAGCCTGAGAAAGGACATAGGCTATATAACCGCTATGAAAAATAGGAGCAGAGCAGTAACAAAAAATGTTGCGAAAACGGGGGTGAACGCGGGCGTACATATTGCTCCCATTATTTTTACAGGCGCTAATTTTATATCAACTGAGCTCCTGTAAACTGAAGTCCACGCGGACGAAGTCGCGGGCAACAGCTAGTTGTTTATAGTTATTAAAACAAAACAAAAAAATGAGTGGAATGATAACAGGAAAATGTCGAGAAATAGTATTCTGTCATCTGTGACTTACAAGACCCGCATGAGCACTTATTTACAATAGTTAATTGTAAACACCTATAGGCTAAAAAAGTCTTCTAGAGTGGAGGTCTCTCTCACATGGATAAGAAAGAGTGAGCTCCACATGGGCCCAGTATGGAATGCTAGATGCCATATGTCTTGTAATTTTTCATTTTAAGACATGTCGGTTTCCTCACGACGTCATCCTTCACAGTTTTCAGAAAAGTGAAGTTTTTTTTTAATAATTATAAACTAGCGTTTGACTGCAATCCCGCCTGATGGTAAGCAGTGATGCAATCGTTGATGGTAAAGCGCGCCAGTTTATTATGCCCATTCACTTAAAAAACTTAGTGAATAGGAAGGAAGACGGCAGTTGAGCGAGGTGGAGCAATGTTAACGACCCACGATCAAACTCCCGACACAACAACATTTGACGCATCGTACCCGGCACACGCAACACAACTGCTCAGACCCGTCCTTCGTACGGTTTCACCCGACATCATGCCGGAACACGACGAATCGCTTGGCGGCAAGACTTTGTCTGGTGGGTGGTAACTTCTGCCGGCGGCTGATGTTATGGCCTACCACCGATTACATATATGTATATGAGATGATATTTTGCAACGTTATTTTTTGTCTATGCGGAACCCTAAACTAATCCAATCTTAACCAGACCACCACAATTTATTAAAGTTCCTTACCAATGGGCCAGCACTGATCCACACAAGAATAACTGCAACACACGCGCGCGCATAAACCCATAAGATGAGATCATACAGCTAAGAATTTAGGGTAGGGACACATCTGCGGAACGTAAGGCGCCGAAAACTCAGCAGCTGAAGTGTCAGTCGCAATATTCAGTTGTTATGACAAACCAAACGGTCAAAACGCGGCGTCTTGTTCAGCGCGCTACGTGACGGAAAGTTACGTAGCGTCATCGTCAGTCTGTCTGTATCGACACTTTATGGTCTGCGGTTTTTGTGATGTACCTGAATTGCCCAGAAAAATGGATTTAATTTGAATATTAGATATTATAGAGGGCTTAGAAGACGTTGCCGCTCTTCGCTACCGCCACGCGCGCGATGCACAACACACGCCGAACGTTCAGCTACGCCCGCCGAACTTTCGGTCGCGCAACGCACCGCGTGATGTGTCGCATAAATGTATATATCGCTATGCAAAATACATTAAATGCGTTTAAGCTGAAAAAAACCGCCCGTAGGAGGTTAGAGTCTACACCGAACGCATCGTAATTTCGGCTAATGTGTCATAGAGTACTTGAAATAAACTGCGAGCGTATTTAGCCGAACTTTCGGCGCCATACGTTCCGCAGGTGTGTCGCGACACTTAGCGTTTAAAGTTGAAAATCTATTGAATAAATTTGATACATTGCAGCAACTTGGTATGCTGGCGTCTGCACTAGAACATACCGGTGTCCTTCAGTGTTCAGTTGCATAAACTTTCTTTTCCAGTTCCAAAGAATGTCTCGCAAATACTAAGCAGAGGTTTCTTCATAACAGAATGGACGAAGCCAAAGTTTGTGAACAAGCCATACACGACCACAAGAGATGACACAGTAAATGAAAAACCTTATAGCAAGATAGCTGAAGAATTAGTTTCCAACATGTCTGTGACTTTCCCAAAAGCCCCGTGTCCCTGCAATGTCCAAATCCCAAATAGTTGCCATATAAATAAACGCATGCCGCCAAGTGTCGGCCATTTGAATTTCGAACGCCCTTTGATCCCTCCAGGGGCGTCCCTGGCACACGTTTTTATTAGATATTCTGCTATGGATAAATGAAATTGAATATTTTTGATTATTGGAGACCGAATGCAAGTATTTCCAAAGATATTATGAGATGAAATGTATTTTAAAACCAGCGACAAAAGCAATGAGTCTCCAACAAAGAAGTCTGGATGTGTCCTAAATTTGATAGTCATTATATTAGTTTTTTGTATATGTTATGGTATTTAGTGAAATAAACGGCCTATATTCTTTTATTATATATATGCTTTATTTTTCGTTAATCTAAACTTGGACCGACGATCTGGCGAAGGTCGCGGGAAAGGACCAGGAGAAGGAGGAAGGCGCAGGACCGGTCGTCGTGGAGAACCTTGGGGTTCAGCAGTGGACGTCTTTCGGCTGAAATGATGATGATGATGAATCCAAACTTCGTGCGAGTCTGTTACCATCTCTGAATGAGTGCAAGCCCAGGTGAAGTAAGCGTGTGTAATTCATAATCATCATCAACCTTTTTAGCGTCCTGGACACAGGTCTCTGCGTGATCGAATCAGAAATGAGGAGATCCGCAGAAGGACCAAAGTCACCGACATAGCTCTGCGAATCGCTAAACTTAAGTGGCAGTGGGCAGGGCACATTGCTCGTAGAACCGATGGCCGATGGGGCAGTAAGGTTCTGGAGTGGCGGCCACGTACTGGAAGACGCAGCGTAGGGAGGCCCCCAACAAGGTGGACCGATGACCTGGTGAAGGTCGCGGGAAGCCGATGGATGCGGGCAGCACAAGACCGGTCATCGTGGAAAGCCTTAGGGGAGGCCTTTGTCCAGCAGTGAACATCTATAGGCTGAGGAAGGACACAGGTCTCCACGCTTGCTCAATGCGGGTTGGCGATTTTAGACTTAGTCCAGGTTTCCTCGAGATGTTTTCCTTCACATTTTTGATCAGTCATTGGTGTCCAAGATATAGGTACTTAGAAAGTACATATAACTTAGAAAATTTACCTACTTGTACTTGCCTGACCTGGAATAGAACTCGCACACTCATACTTGAGAGGCTGGTGTTTTAACCATTAGGTCACGACGACTAATTGCGTAACACAAATCGCTTTAGTCATTCATAAACGTTGCTTAAAGTTAACTAGTGATTAGCGACTGTTTAAATTGTTTAACCATAATTTTTACCGTGTTTATTTATAAACGATAATTAAAGTTAAGTGATGTTAAAACGTCAAAAATTTATGGTTAAGTCACTACAGGGTGTATCTGACATCGTAACGCAAATTTCGCGAAAAGGCTAGACCGCATGCCACTAATAAAATTATTATAGTCATTTATGTCGTTAATGAACGATTACAGAATGCACAGTGTTTAAAAAAAAGTGTCAGCTCGACCTTTGAACGTTGCAAGCGTGCCGCCGTGCGGTTTTGTAGGTATGACGTTGATTCCTGATGTGAACTGTATTAAATCAGCTGATAAGATAGTTTTTCGAGTTTTGTTTTCATTGCGCTTTTTTGTGTAATTATCGAATTAATTAATTTTTACTTTAAAATCTTATTGGGTTATAAAAGTATAGCAATTATGAAAGGTCCAAAGTGAAAAAAACTACATGTATATTTTTTTAAATCATGAAAACGCCGACGAAAAATTCCACCACTGGGGGGTTCAGAATCATGTACTGGACCCATGGTACTCGTTTGTGCGTCGATGTCAGATACACCTTTTATAATCACTAGTAAACTCTAAGCTATGTTTATGAAAAGAGGGGACTATCAGTAGCCATGGGTTTGATTTTGACAGTTCTACAACATTCATTGCTTTATTTACGTTTTATAGCAAACACATATTTCGAATATATAAGCAATGGATTAGCTGTATATCATATGTTTATAATATGTTTCAAAATTATATAAATTGAGAGAGAATCTTCTGTCTTTTCATAATCTATACTAATCTATAAAGCTGAAGAGTTTCGTTTGTTTGAACGCGCTCAGGAACTACGGGTGCGTTATGAAAAATTATTTTTTGTGTTGAACAGCCAGTTACTCCAGGAAGGCAGGAATATAATATCACGCTGCGACCAATAGGAACGGGGCATAACTAAAATTTAAAGTATATGCTGTACACTTTGGGTTTAAAATAAAATGTTCAAATAACTAACTCCCTCTCCTCCTCTCTTTCGCGTTGGAGCCCGGGGTCTGCTTTCTTACTCAATTTCCTCCATTTCGCACGATCTTTAGCATCCTGTGGTGTGAGATTGTTGGCACGCAGTCATCTGCGTAGCAACTGAGTTTGAGAATTTTTTTACTAATATTCCAATAATGACAACAAAAACTTTGTCTTCTTCCTCCACTTCTGCATATGCCATACTAAAAGAATGTGTTCCAGAATGTGACAATCACTTTGAATTTACATTTGTGACTGCTAAAGACATTATAGAATCTTTTAAGGATCTTGATGTAAAAAAAACTGCCGATCATTGGGGTTTGTCAGTATACACTGTAGCTTCAATAATAGATGTTATCGCACCTTTCTTAGCAATTGTTTTTAATTCTTGTGTCACATCTGGTGTATTTCCTGATTTGATGAAACTAAGCAAAGTAATTCCACTGTTCAAATCTGGTAGTACAACTGATCCCACGAATTTTCGGCCAATATCGATATTACCAACTTTGAGCAAAATTTTTGAAAAATTAATTTTGAAACAGTTGTTGAGGCACTTTAACTTACACAATTTATTGCACGTGAAACAATTTGGTTTTACAAAGGGTCGTTCAACTACGGATGCGGGCGTGGCATTGCTAAAGAACATATTTGGGGCCTGGGAGGAATCGCAAGATGCTCTTGGTATTTTTTGTGATTTGTCCAAGGCCTTTGATTGCGTACATCATGATACTCTTATCAGGAAATTGTACCATTATGGTTTGAGGGACAGAGCTCTCGACCTTCTGACTTCTTATCTGAATAATCGAATTCAGAGGGTTGATGTTAATGGCAAGAGATCTGCAGGATCTGTGGTCACCATGGGCGTTCCGCAGGGCTCAATTCTAGGTCCATTCTTGTTTTTAATTTATATTAATGACTTACCTCATCACGTGAGGGATAATCACAACATAGTATTGTTCGCGGATGACACTTCTCTTATTTTTAAAGTCAAGCGTCAGCTAACAAACTTTGACGAAGTTAACAATGCACTCTCTAAAGTTGTCCATTGGTTTAATGTAAATAACCTCCTTTTAAATGAAAAAAAAACTAAACTCATTAAATTTTCTACGCCAAATGTCAGGCAGCTAAGTACCAATGTTCAACTGAATGGAGTAGAGTTGATCCCTGTCGAGTCGACAGTTTTTCTTGGATTAACTATTGACGCCAAGTTACAATGGGGTCCTCACATTGAGAAGCTGTCGGGTAGACTCAGTTCTGCCGCCTTTGCTGTTAAGAAAATTAGACAGATAACTGATGTGGATACAGCCAGAATTGTTTATTTTAGTTATTTTCATAGTCTTATGACTTATGGGATTCTTCTCTGGGGAACTTGTGCGGACATCAATACCATCTTTGTTTTACAGAAGAGGGCTGTTCGAGCCATTTATAACCTTGGTCCTAGAGAATCTCTTAGAGAAAAGTTCAGAGAGGTGAACATTCTGACTGTAGCTTCACAATATATATTTGAAAATCTTATGTATGTTCATAAAAATATCTCGAATTTTAAGAAGATAAGCGATGTTCATAATGTAAATACCAGGAACAAACACAATCTTGCTTTACATCACACTCGTCTCCACAGAGTAGGCAACTCGTTCATGGGTCAATGTATACACTTTTACAACAAGCTTCCCATGGACGTTCGAAACTTACCCATTAAACGATTTAAGAACCATATAAAGGCCAAACTTTGCAAAAGGGGGTATTATAAAATCACAGATTATTTAGAAGACAAAAAGCTTGGGATTGAGCTGCTCGCTCTGTTAAGCATTGTTAATTTTTATTAAGCAATATGCGTAATTATAAGGTAAATTATTGTAAACATTTTCATTTTTAATGTCTGGACTTGAAAAAAGACGATGATCCCTGAGTTTGTTTCGGCCATTTCTTCTCAGAGGTAGTCCAGTTAGGAAATGCCGGCTTCATCTAGTTAAAAAAATAAAATAAAAAATAAACATGACGTGTAAAAGTGATCAGTGATCCTACTTGCTTAATAAACGATTTCATTTCATTTCATCTCTTACAACGTCAAGCCAGCACTTTTTTGCTCTATCCCGCTTGTTCCGGCCCGGCGGAGGTGCCATGGCAAGACATTTGTGACCCACGTAACATGCCGTTTTCGTAAGACGTGACCGTATCAACGTAGGCGACCCTCCTGCAGTTTGTCCGCTATGTCACGGACATGAAGACTGCCACGGATGCGGGAGTTCCTGATGCGGTCCTTCCGCGTAACTCCACACATCCACCGCAGCATATTCATCTCCGTGACACGCAGCTCCTGCTTGTGTTGTTCAAGTACAGGCCACGCCTCACTGCCATACAGAAGGACGGTCTAATGATGGTCTTATAGACCTGCCCCTTAAGCCTAACCGGCATTTTCGGGTCACAAATGACACATGGCGTTCTGGTTCAATAAGAGTGTTCCTAATTATACTTTTCTGTGTCACCGTGTTTCCTGCCATTATTCGCTAAATAAATATCTTATCTTAAGTATTTTAAGCATATAAACGGATTAGCAATCTCAGAATGATCCACATTGAGATGGAAGTGTGGTTCTTTAGGGTGACGTCATGATATAGTGTCCTGTTGGAACGGGTACAGAACAAGTTTACAAGGCTTTTGTATTTTAAACTATATGGAGTGTATCCGTTCTACCCGTTAACACCACACTGTTTGTACTTGGGATGGTGGGATATAATGAGCTGAGGGTTCGCCGAGAGTTCAATCTTGCTGCATATGTAGTTAAGTTATTGCGTGGCGCAGCATATAACCCAGGAGTGCTACGTCAGCTAGAGCTTCAAGTGCCGGACCGGTACGTGTGGAGGCGGCGACGCCCGCAACTGCTAAACGTGCCTGTGGCCAGAACCGACCTACTGGCGAAAGCACCCCTCACCCGTGCAATCCGTATGGTGGACGAAGTCCATGATAGACTGGACATATTTTCGTGTTCTTTGAGTGAACTCGCAAGAGTTTTATTAAATATTGTTAGTTATAAGAATTAGTGGATAACTGCACTGTCGCATTAGGGTAAGACTTGTAAGGACAGTTGTAAACTGATAAATAAATAAATAAAATAATCACCGTATTGTATGGGGATACAGGTGACAGCCTCCGTGGCGTAGCGGTAGCAAACGCGGCCGCTGCGCAAGTAGGCCCAGGTTCGATCCCCGTTCCCCGCGCAGTGCAAATATTTGTATGCCTGAATATGAATATTTGCACTGGTCTGGTCGTGCCTCGGAAAGCACGTTAAGCCGTTGGTCCCGGTTGCCATACGAACATCTAATGGCAGTCGTTACGGGTTGTTGGAGCCCTCAAAAAGTTCAGCAATTGGTCTAGCTGCTATGCGTCGATATCGCCTTCGGGTTGTGGAGGTCAGATGGCAGTTGCTTCACGGAGAATATCGAAGTTTAGCCAAAATCAGTAGTTGGACTGAGAGACTCCAAAGCTGAAAAAGCTTCGGATGCGACTGGGATTAACGCTGACATGATGATGATGATTACAGCAGATTACGCACTAATTATTCATTCCATTCATATTACCCTTGGAGCTACTTTCCTGCTGGGGAATCGTACGACACGAAAACAGGTCCATCTACCGGAAACTGTCAAATATTCCCAATTAACCTTGAGCCTTAATACTTTAGAGATAAAGTTGAAAATCTAATAAAGGTGTTGAGTAGATACAAAACGCAACGTATAAATCTCACTTTTGTAATAATGTCAACGGTGAAAGATAGACTCATATAGCATAATGTACTCTGTGGATAGATTGGTTCGACGACGACGCCTCGCAACTCGCCAACCTCGCAGATTAATAATGTAATAAATTAATAATTGATAATTATGTGTAATATAATAAAACAGAACTTATCATCAATGTCGTATGATTTACCGCATCACACTCAAACATCCTAACAACTATAAGAATATAAGAAAAGGCATCTGATAGACTGTAGTAGCTTGATGTGCTGATGAGTACCTTGAAATAGTATAATGCCATAATTATCATATTGAAAGAAATGATTACAAACAGCAGTTTCCTCTTCGTCTGGTCTCTGTGAATCCCAGCCGTAATGGAGTGTCATGAATATGTAAACACCCCCATATGATGAATGCTAACCCGCATGATTGGTCAGGGTTGCCACCGAAGCATATAGTTACTACAAAATAATATAGTATATAGTAAAAGTCCTCCAGGGACTACTGTGACGTTTTAAATCCATCATTGAACCGTTGTAAGAAAAGGGATAGCGCTATTCATCCTGTATAGCTCTATCTTTGTCTGACACTAGAACCATTATAGTTTTAATACGTCATAGTCATCAAACGCTGCATATGGAACTGGATAGGCCAGGCGCTTCGAAGGGATCCCATGAACATATACCAAGGCAAGCCCTAGACTGGACTCCCCAAGGAGAGCGTAAACGTGGTCGCCCTAAGCAGACATCGTGGTCATCATCAGGCCGTGATCATCAGGTCATCGCACAAGCGAAGAACATAGGAGCGAAATAAAACTACCTACCACAGATTATAGCTAAGACGATCCGGACGAAGGGTTTCGCCTCGTCTTTTATACCGCATACCTACATCGAGGACTGCAACAATTTGCCAAGGTATTTGCGTCTGACTACAATTTAAATATCTTCAAGGCTAGAGTAAATATAGGCTTATAATAAACTAGTGCGCTTTGCCACCAACGATTATAATAATAATAATAAAAATTCTTTATTGATACAGTAACCTTTGACTTTGCTTAAAATTAGGATACATAGCTTGGTTAACTAAAGGTCATACTAATAATGCAACCCTGACTCCTAAACTAGGTGATCCTGTGACTTAGGAGGATTGCATCACTACTTACCATCAGGCGGGATTGCGGTCCAGCACTAGTTTATAGCGTCAAAAATAAACTATGCACATAGGTACCTAAACAAATAATTTTTTAACTTATGTTCTGTTTTTATTTTGATTATTTCTCCTCCAAAGCAACACATACCTACAGCCCTAGATTCATTCTGAGCAAGAATTCTGAGGTCAAAGACACATAGCAATTAAAAGTTGATAATACCGTTAATCCAATAACAGGTTGAGCAATTCTGAGGTAATCCTAGAGTCAATAATAGATATAGAAATTAATTTAAAAAAAACGGCAGTCGTGAATCGGTCAGTCTCACGCGAATTCAATGCTTTTTCCCCATCCAACAAACTGCTCAATCATCATCACCAACCTTTTTTATCGTCCCACTGCTGGGCACAGGTCTCCTCTCATACAGAGAAGGATTGAGCGTAATCACTACGCTTGCTCAATGCGGGTTAGCAATTTCAGACTTATAGACCATGTTTCCTCAAGATGTTTTCCTTCACCTTGTAATCAGTCATTCTTCTTCTTCTTCAGCCTATATAGGACCACTGCTGGACAAAGGCCTCCCCCAAGGCTTTCCACGATGACCGGTCTGGTGCTGCCCGCATCCATCGGCTTCCCGCGACTCTCACCAGGTCGTCGGTCCACCTTGTTGGGGGCCTCCCTACGCTGCGTCTTCCAGTACGTGGCCGCCACTCCAGAGCCTTACTGCCCCATCGGTCATCGGTTCTACGAGCAATGTGCCCCGCCCACTACCACTTAATTTAGCGACTTGAAAATCTATGTCGGTATCGGTAGTGTCCAAAATATACTTAGAAAGTACATATAACTTAGAAAAGTTACATTGGTACTTGCTTGACCTGGATCCGAACCCGCGCACTCATACTTGAGAGGTTTATTTATTTATTTATTTATACTTTCGCACAAAGAAAATGTACAGAGGCGGATTTAATGCCTTAGGCATTCTCTACCAGTCAACCACGGGTGGTGAAGAGACTAGATGGCAGGTGCTTTAGTTACGGTACAATGAACAGGAAAAGAAAAACTCATAACACTATATAAACAAATACTTAAATAAGCTATATACATATACAAACTATTACTATATATATACTTATAATATATACAAAAATAAAACTTGTGAGAGGTGTTGAGATGACCCTACCATATCTATTCGCAAAATAACTCTGCAATTTCCGCTTAAATGCTCAATGTCGCTAAGAAATTTTTAACTAAATATTTCAAATATTTCATCATCATCATCAGCCTCTACTCGTCCACTGCTGGACATAGGCCTCTTCCATGGCACGCCAACAAGCTCGATCCTGAGCAGTTCTCCGCCAGCCACTACCTACCAGCCATCTTTTTGATGTCGTCCCTTCATCTTGCTTAAAGATGTCAGGTACGCTACGTTTGCCGAGACGCGGTCTCCACTCGAGGACTCGTTTACGCCAACGGTTGTCGGTCCTGCGGCATATGTGACCAGCCCATTGCCATTTCAGCTTGCTAATGCTCTCAGCTATGTCGCTGACTTTGGTGACTCTGGTCCTCTGTCGGATCACTTCATTTCTGATGCGGTCCTTTAGAGAGACGCCCAACATAGCCCGCTCCATAGCTAAATAAATAACTACAATACACGACTCTATTCATTACCACATTAGGCATTATGTATGCTAAGCGGTCTTGCAAACGAATCTGTTTAAAATTACGCATTTCTCGAACCATTCTCAATGTAAATACTTAAAAGGACTCTCAACTCACAGGTGACCCCCGCCACTCAATACTAAAGCCTTGAACTCAAGACAGGTTTGCACTTCCACAGTTCAAGTTCTTGAGTTCATTTATAGTACTTATTATAAATCTTCTTCATCGACGTGCAGTGACTAGTGTTGCAAAAATACCTGAAAAAAAAGCAAATTTTTTTTCTGGACCATGTTTTTTTCAAGAGCATGAAATCTGAAACTGTTATGGCATTTACCGTTAAATAATTAATACTTAAGAGTACATAATAGACTATTAGGTTTATTCTTGAACCTGCGGTACTTTTCTGACAAAATTGTAGCAAAATTTCATAAAAATATTGGCAACATTCATATACAAAAACATTTTTTTTTTAACTTGAGTTTGATTTGTGATTTATTGTTGGAAGCAGTGAATTATGAATAAATAACATGTTGATTTATTATACAAATTACAAATTTAATTTATAATTGAACTAAAACGTAGGCTAGAAAAAAAAACAAATTTAGAAAAAAAATAACGGCGCTAATTTTTTTTTTTCGTGTTTTATTTCAAGAAAGTGAAAAATAAAAACAAATTGTTTTTTTTTTTTTCATTTTACATCACTAGCAGTGACCCTCAAGTTTTAAACGTTGCCCCATAGGTACTAAGAATTACTCCTGTGTCGTGGGTGCGTTTACAAAAACATTTAAACTTACATACCTACACAAACAGCCAGACCCGGAACAATTACCTGTAGGCCATATTTAAAATATTTTTCCGTGCGGGAAACGAGGCAGTCGTACGGCACAGAATCTCAGTTGCAGCTATTGCCTTTTGATGAAATTCTTATAAGAAAGTTCCCCTTAATTTGTCTGGTCTTCCTTCATCTTCATTATCTCAGCGTTAATCCCAGTCGCATCCGAAGCTTTTTCTGCTTTGGTGTCTGGGGTCCGCTTTACCAGTCTAACTGCTGATTTTGGCTAAACTTCGATATTTTCCGAGTAGCGACTGCCGTCTGACCTGCACAACCCAAAGGCGATAACGAAGCATTGTAGTTAGATCAATTGTTGGACTTTTGACTGCAGTTAGACCATTTGTTAGACTTTTGAGGGCTCCAACAACCCGTAACGACTGCCACTAGATGTTCCTAGGGCAACCGGGACCAACGGCTTATCGTGCCCTCCGAGGCACGGCCAGACCAGTGCAAATATTCATATTCATGCATACAAATATTTGCACTATGCGGGCATCGAACCCGCGCCTCCCTGCGCAACGGCCGCCTTCGCTACCGCCACGGAGGCTGTCTAAGTAACACTCTGAAGTCTGAACTACGAAATAAAATACAGGCATATATTTCTAAAATCTAACCGTGTTTCTTCATTTGCCTGAGCGCCAGCGGTTTCTATTCACTCAGGCCTTGAAGACACTTAAATTGTAATCAGACAGAAAGACCGCCTCAGCTGAATTGTTCCAGTCCTTCGATGTCATCATCATCATCATCCCAGCGTTAATCCCAGTCGCATCCGAAGCCTTTTCAGCTTTGGAGTCTGGGGTCCGCTTTACCAGTCCAACTGCTGATATAGCTAAAATTCGACATTTTCCGTGAAGCGACTACCGTCTGACCTCCACAACCCGAAGGCGACATCGAAGTATTGCAGTTAGACCAATTGTTGGATTTTTGAGGGCTCCAACAACCCGTAACGACTGCCACTAGATGTTCGTAAGGCAACCGGGACCAACGGCTTAACGTGCTTTCCGAGGCACGACCAGACCAGTGCAAATATTCATATTCATGCATACAAATACTTGCACTGTGCGGGGATCGAACCCGCGCCACCTTGCGCAGCGGCCGCGTCCGCTACCGCTACGCCACGGAGGCTGTTAAGGCTAGCCTTGTCACCTGACCTTGAGCCTGTTCACTCTAGAGTGAACAGGCTCACAGAGAGAGCGCACAAGTTAATTAAGAGCCTATTCACTCAGGTCTTGAGGACACTTGAATTGTAACCAGACAGAAAGACCAGCTCAGGTAAATAGTTCCAGTTTTTCGAGGTATAAAAAACGAGGCGAAACGCTTCGTCCAATTCCTCCAGAATGCACAAATTATTCTCAATCAAAATGCAGGACACTGGACTTAGAACAAATAATTTGAAGGTCATGTTCTATGAAAAATTGAGGAAAATCTTCGTAAAATGACTAAGCTATGATTCAAAAGATACCTATTCAATTCTACCTCAGTAATGAAAAACATTAATTGTAATTACTAACACGTCTCTTATATATCTTTTTTCCTCTTCGGTGAACCCCCTGCTATTTGTCGTGACGATTTTTAAGCATCCAAAGCACGTTTGTGATGCATGTAGGTACAGACATCAAGCTACTACAATCTGTCAGATTTCTTTAATAGATTTTCAACTTTACCCGTATAGCTCCAAGGCTCAAGGTTGAATGGTAAAATTTGACAGTTTGGAGTAGCTTAACCTGCTGTCATCCATACATGGTTAAAGGGGAAACTATTGCCGTCGCTCTGCTTCCAACCTCTCCCGGTAAAGTGCGAAAAGGACAGTTGCAGCTCAGGCTGATTTTACTTACAAAAACGTTGACCAAAAGACGTTTCGTATTCCGCTGTTTTCTTTTCAAAACACGACTGATCTCAATTATTCTTATACCAAAATTTTGACGAAAAGTACATCTATGCTTCTATTATTTGCTTTTTTGTCAACAACTTAACACGTTTGTCTCTAGTCATCTGAACTAGGGTTGTAACGGACGCTCACCTCCGCGGACGCGGAGGTTAACGGAGGCGGAGGCGGAGGTGAAAGTACATATAGAAAAATTTGAAATTTATGGTTAATTAAAACAATTTTTTTATTTTAAATAAGTACATTAATAGTAGTTTACTTGGTAAAAAAAATATTACCTTCTTGTAATGAAAAATAAGGAGAAATAAACTGTGTTTGCCGCATTCCCGCCTCGCGCTAGTTGATTCTTGACGAACGCGGCCGGACGGCTATCGAGCGTCGTAGCTTGCGCGTTATTTTTTTTATAAATACGTAAATATACCTCCGTTATAACTCCGCAAAAATTGTGCAGAGGCGGAGGCGGAAGCGAAGATTTCTTGCGGAACTTCCGCAGTAACGGAAGCGGAGGCGAAGCTCCGTTACAACCCTAATTCTGAACATCACGGTAAGAATGGGTTATTTTTTGCGATTTTGAAGTAGCGTACTTGCTTTATTAATTAAGTTTCGGAAAAAATCAAATGATAGAGGCACGTATAATCATGCTGTAAAATTGTTGAAAAAAAATTGCTCTAAAAGCATTATCCACGAAGAAAACAGCGGAATACGTTTGTATAGAAAAAGGCCCACTAGAGTTCCCTCTTAACGTCATATGACTAAAAGAGTGATGTATACGCATAAACAGCCATCATTTTCACACTGCTTGGACACCGACCGCCTCCTTGTGAGAGGGAGTTGGCTATAATCCACCAGATGAGCCCAATGCGGGTCGCTAGATATCTTAGAATATTTTGGTTCGAGGGCATGTCGTTCCTGATGGTGAATCTATGCCAAATTGTAGGTTTTTATTACTAAGTGTCTCTAAACTATTCACAGACCGACAAATGGATTATTATTATCTTTTATTATGGAGAAACTATATGGGATCATTGTTGACTGCGGAATCCTAAAAAAGAGTTAAATTTTTCCGGAACTCAAAATCAACACGCACCTCCAATTAATCTAATTAAATGTTTACGTAGTTTTGGAATTAAAAATGAGAGAAAACGATCCAGTAAACGAGTCTATATCAAAACCAAAAGTCTTAGTATTAGACGTAGTTTTCTATAATCTGTGGTATTACGCTGAGTATCAGAACTTCTTAAATATCACAATTACAAAAGAGTCATAAGACAGTCCCCCAAAACGCAGACCATTCACCATTTTCTAGTGCTTTCGCTGGGAAGAAGTGGCGGAACAAACTCCCCAGCAGCACAGCTGTCTGGTAAGTTAAAAACCATCTGCCTGTATACAATACTAGGTATACAACGTGTAACAAAAAGGGTATATACATACCAAGGGCATGGCATCTTTAGATGATATCAAACGATATCGGAAGGGTTTCAACTCTAAATAAAATACTCAAAAAATTGGTACCAAATTTTCGGTTTCCTGTGTTTCTTAAAATCAAATCATAAAAACGTGGCAGCACACTACATACGTTAATAACTACTCGTTACCCGTCACGTTACTTGCCAAAATCCGATAAATGCCTTCAATATCTCTGTGCGAATAGTATGATAGTAGCCTATCACAGGCGGTGTTTTTCTTCATAACTTCATAACATAAAGAGATAGGATTGAAAAACCCTTCCAAAATCGTTTGATATCATGTAAAGATGCCCGGCCTTTGTTATGTATATACCCTTTATGTTACACGTTGTATAAAGTAACTAATATTAAAACACAAGACATTACATTAAGTAATTTACCATGTGCATAGAAAAGAACAGAAGATTTCTTCTTCTTCGTTTTCAAGGTGAGATTCAACCTCAACTCTTGATCAATGGCTTCTGTGGAATAGATACCAAAGTTTTGCCAATAACACGTGTAATAAATTATAGAAATTCATTGAAAAAGACGGCCGCGTGAACAGTCTATGAGGGAGATATGAGGCAAAGTCATGATGTGGCTACTATGCTGAGATATTTCAATGTTCTTTATGAATTATTTCCTGAATGCACTTTTTACTACACAAATCACGCGCTTTGATTTAGTACACAACGACACTATAGTGTCGTTTACGCGCTTATTCATTGGACTTTTGAATAATGCGCGTGACAGTTCTCTTAGCTTTCCCGTCAAAACTCTTTCTTTCTTTCTTTTCTTTAAGAGTGAATACTACTTCAACTCTTCAATGGCCTCTGTGGTTAGATACCACAATTTTTCCAATAACACGTGTAACGAATTATAGAAATTCTTTTAAAAAAATATTTCACAATAATGGCGGATATCGCCAATGACAGTTGAAAAAACGGCTGCGTGCGCCGACTAAGAGGAGATTTGATGCAAAGCCATTATGTGGCCACTATGCTGCGATATTTCAATGTTCTTTATGCATTATTTAGTGAATGCACTATTTACTACATAAATCACGCGCCTTTATTTAGTAAACGACACTATAAATAATTTTAAAAGTCCAATGAAAGATGCGCGTGACACTCATCTTAGCTTCCCGTCAAAATCCTCATCCCCGTCAAAACTCAAAAAAGGACATAAGATAAATATTAGTTCACTCCTGTCAAATTAATCCGCGCCTGACGTAAATCAACGTATTATTATTTATAGTCGCCATGTTTTAGTCGCGTCTATAACTGTCTATGGAGTACGTATCTTAATTGACAGTTTAGTTTTTGAACAAGACAATCGGCACCAGTGTCGAGAAAATTAAGCTGCCACACTAAGGTCCGTATTACAGAACGTCACTCAAAACTCAAGCACTACTTAAGTCTCGTTTCAAGCCATTTGATTGGTTGAAACTAGTTTTAAGTAATGCTGCAGAGATCAATGCTTGAGGTTCCTTCTGGAATACGCACCTAAGGTTTCCTTGACCGTTGTCAGCAATGACAAAAATAGAAGCCGATGGATTCTGTTAGTTTTTTTTTTTTATAAATTATAAACTAGCGCTTGACCGCAATCCCGCCTAATGGTAAGCAGTGACGCAATCGTTGATGGTAAAGCGCACTAGTTTATTAGGAGCCTATTTAGGTACTCTAGCCTTGAAGACACTCAAATTGTAGTCCGACGGAAACACCGCAGTTTCATAAGCCAGTGATTACTTATGGAACTGAGACGTAGTCGCTAACAATGGGCCTTATAAGAAAGCTCAAGGTCACTCAAGGGGCAATAGAGAGGGCTATGCTTGGATTCACTGTGTGATCAAACCAGAAATGAGGAGATCCGCAGAAGAATGAAAGTGGCAGTGGGCCGGACACATTGCCCGTAGGACCGATGCCCGGTGGAGCCGACGGGTTCTCGAGTGGCGACCACGCATCGGAAAACGCAGCGTGGGTATGCCCCCGACAAGGTGGGCCGGCGACCTGGTAAAGGTCGCGGCAAACAGCTCTGGTGTAGGACCGGTCATCTTGGAGATTCTTGTGGGAAGCCTATCTCCAGCATTGGACGTATTTCGGCTGAAATGATGATGACACCTGGTTGATAATACTTGGAACTTCGTTCCGCCTCAGAATTAATAAGGCAAATGAATGAGAAAATGAATTTCGTTCATTATTTTTTGATTATTATTCATTCGGTGGTATAAGAAAGAAAAACAGTTATAGCAAAATAAATACACCTTAAAATTATAAACATGAAAAACAAGATTATAATGCAAAACGGATTTATCCAAGGTATGAAAATCAAAAAATGAAATATTCCGCTTTATAGATAATAAAATAAGACCCGTATTTATTATTTTGTCGAAATTACCAAAAACTATTGAGATATAGCGTATTAAAGTTACGGAGTGGGGGCTAATTACGTCACGCCGTGGTATATTTTGTACCACGGCGTGACGTCATGCGACATTTCATATCAATATATCTTCCTAAGTATTTGAATGAAAGAAAAAATAAAAAAATACGTGTTCAATATCTATACTAATATATAAAGCTGTAGAGTTTGTATGTTTGTTTGTTTGTTCGCGCTAATTTCGGGAACTACTGGTCTGATTTGAAAAATTCTTTTTGCGTTGTATAGCCCATTAATCTAGAAAGGCTTTAGGCTATATAAAATCACACTGCGACCAATAGGAGCGGAGCACAACTAAACCACGCGAACGAAGTCGCTGGCGGCCGCTAGTTTTTTATAAATCTATCTGATGGACATTAAATTATTTTTTAGGATACAACCCAATTTCGGCTGAAATGTTAATGATGACGATAATGATGGTTCTGTAACAATCTCGCCGAGAAAAATTAAGTGAAATGAGTTAAGAGTGAGATGTCAATAGTGTCAATCTCTTGGCATTAGTTGGGAATTACAAGTCACTCCACCCTTACGGCACCTAAGTATTCACTATAGGATGATTACAGAATCCATGCAAATATTTGTACTCATGAATATGAATTTTTGCACTGGTCTGGTCGTGCCACGGAAAACACGTTAAGCCGTTGGTCCCGGTTACCATACGAACACCTAATGGCAGACATTACGGGTTGTTGGAGCCCTCAAAAAGTCCAACAATTGGTCTAACTGCAATGCTTCGATATCGCCTTCGGGCTGTGGAGGTCAGACGGCAGTCGCTTCTCGGAAAATACCGAAGTTTAGCCAAAATCAGCAGTTAGACTGGTAAAGCAGACTCCAGAGCGGGGCTTCGGATGCGACTGGGATTAACGCTGAGATGATGATACTCGTAACAGAATCCAATTGCAGAAATCCACGCTGAACAGTGACTGCAGCTAAACCTACACTACAGTCACTCATTTGTGTAAACATTGAGATGGCATACTTTCAATGTTTGCTGGCGAGAGTAAAGTCCCTAGGCTGTAAGGTATGAACATATGACACAGGTTATCAGCTGAGTATGCGTCGCACTTTGCATCAACAAGCCCCGCTACAGTAAAGAACAGAAAAACAACTATTTATAGCAAGCTATACTTTCGGAGTCAATGGCCCCGATTTCCTTGAACACGAACTAAATTTAATTTATGTCAATGCATCTTTTTCTTTTCTTAAGAAAAGGACAGAAGATAAAATTTTAGTTTATACCTGTCAAATTAATCCGCTCCTGACATAAATTGACGTAGGTATTTTTGGTCGCCATGTTTAAAATTGCGTCTAAACTGTCTATGGAGTATCTTTATTTGACAGGATTAAATTGAAATGTTGTCTTCTATCCTTTTCTTAGTGAAATGGAAACAAAAAGATGCATTTGGTAGAGGTACTTGTACATGATCATTTACAAATACCTAATGTTTCATGTAGATCTGTACTAATTAGCCCCCCCCCCCTCCCCCTCTGACTTGACCCGGCCAGAAACTGGATACGCCCCCGGCGCACGTCATACATAATAAAAATATATTATATTTTTAAAGGAAGCTTCTAGAATGTATAAGATTGAAATCGGCCTTTTTGGCCGGGAGCATTATAACAATATTAATTATTTATAAATATTTATTTTCTTCTTTTTTAAAAAAAAAAAGCTGTTGCCCCACACTGGGAATTACTCCTTTATCCTGAGTGCGTTTACAAACATTTTAACTAACATACACAAACAAAACTTTGAAACGTATCTACAAATTACGTCTGCGACAAAATGGATCTTCTGTTCAAAAAAGTTGTATGCACATAACTGAATCATTTTTGTGTGATATAAAAACGGAGTTTTGAGTACCGTGGCGTAGTTCGAGACAAGGTTCTGCGGAAGAGGTATGTACTTGAGAAAGATTTTCTTTACATAAATATTGTTTATTTATTTTATTTTTTTTTGTTTTTTTAATAACATTGCCCAGACACTAGAAGTTACACATGCATCGCGGTTTTTTTTTTTGTTTCCGGCACCTGTCTCGTGGGACCGTAACTCAGTGTTGCCACTAAACAGCATTTTTAAGTTGTGCAATGACAACTTAAAAATATTTTTTATAAAAAAAGCTACTTTGGACCACACTAGGGATTTCTCCTGTATCGTGGGTGCGTTTGCAAACATTTAAACTTAGATACACTAACCAGACTCGGAACAGCTAACTACCCGTAGGCCATACGAATATTATGTTCGGTGCGGCAATCGAACCCGCGATCCGCAGTGCAGCAGTCGATTGCTCAGCCACTGCGCCAACCGTGTTGTCTTATTATTATTACTTTTATTTCAATAATACATACCTTTCATATAAACTTTTATACTTTTACTCATTCCATCTTTCCATCATATTACACAATTTTTTTATTAGATTGTTTTTTCTAATTTATAAATTTAATTTTAATAATAAATCAAAAGTTGCCCCACACTAGGAATCACTTCTGTATTCCTATTTTATTAGTTCAATAAAGGTTGATTTTATCTGAGGAATAGTTTTAAAATAATTAATTGATATTTTGGGGAAATTTTGTTTTTAAAAAGAGTAATGGTAAGTCTTCACTTCTACCATGTGTGAATTTAAGAAAACACGTATAAAACGTGTTTTCTTAAATAGGTTACAAAATTATTAAATATATATATATATATATATATATAATTTATAAAATATACATTATATATTTTTTGAAATAATTTATTATGCCATCAATTCCAATAAGTACCTAATATAAAAACACTTATACTATGGAAAACATTTTACTCTGTCTCCATTTTTTTGTTCTGGGTGGGAAATTATCAATTAATGACTGCTCCCGCTCTGGGCGGAGCGGGAGAGCGTGTCAGACTTTTACTGACTAAAACCCACTCGTGTTTTTTCACTCGCCTGTAGGCCAGGGCCGCGGTTTCTTTTTTAAGCAACCCTACTCTGTCCCCCTTGCCTCACTTTGCGCCTCTTTAAGTACAAGGGCTTAAATACCAAATAATATTGTTTATTTTCAGAAATCATGGCTCGCGTTTTGAAAACTACTTTCTTAGTAGTGGCAGCATGCCTAGTTTTATGTAAGTACCTAACATATCCTTAAAATAGTAATACATACAAACAAGTACATAAAAATCACAGGGCATCAAAAAAGTCGTCGCATAATAAAATTAAATCTGATGATAAATAGTACATGTACAACTGCAATTTTAAAAGTTTGTACAAACAACAGGGTTAATTGAAATTAACTTTTGTAGTTTCAATTAATTTTGTGATAAAAAATTACATACAGTATGTTAAATAACAGAGGGCGTTCCCTTAAACTCGTTAATATATATCATTAATATATTAAAATAAAAATATCAGCATAGAAAAATAAGCATAAAAAAATCCGAATAAAAAAAAATTCTAATTGGAAATAAATTTGAAACCTCCTGTTTTAAATCAAAATAGTAGTCGTCATGTATAAATAAATTGCGACGTTGCCGTCTTTCATGTTCGCGTGTACAGTGTGTTTCTTTTACATGTCAATTTAAAATTTTTATTGAATATTTTCTTATTGGAAAAATTTTTAAAACATTTGGTTTTCGAATGGAAATATTTTTTTTAGCATGTATGTATGCTATACTATTTCGGGTTAACGGGAACGCCCTCTGTTAGTTAACGTACTGTATATTAAAAATGATATAAACCGATTCAGTAAACGTCAATTAGTTAATTAATTACTGTTTACTGAACGCGTGAATTAACTCACATGTGGTATAAAAAGCTAAAGCTAAACAGTCGTCTAAACAGACTTGACTAACTTTATCGAAACTAATGTTTTACTAATGTTTTGACTATTACAGGTGCATCTCACCCCGTCGAGAAGACGGAACCTGCACAGCCCTCCACAGCCAGCTTGCCAGTGTTGAAGGAACAAAAGGCCGAAGTGCTTTTCAGGGCTGACAACTACTCCACAGTACTCCTGGAGTGTGCCACTGAAGGTCGGGAGAAAGATGTCAAGTAAGTGTAGATATTACAAGCAAATTACACTATCCATAAAATATTATAAATGCGAAAGCATCTCTGTCTGTCTGTCCGGCTTTCACGCCAAAACAACTAAACCGATTGAAATGAAATTTGCTACATAGATAGTCTGGAGCCTGAGAAAGGACATAGGCTATATAACATCTCGCTTTGAGCAATAGGAGCAGAGCAGTAACAAAAAATTTTGCGAAAACGGGGTAAACGCGGACGTACATATTGCTCCCATTATTTTAACAGGCGGTTATTTTATATCAACACGCAGACGGAGTCGCGGGCAACATTTTTTTCATTTTTATTTTAAAATATATACAACATAATTTTTTGTTCATGCGAAACTCGAAACACGTGTCCAGTATTTTTAAGTAAAGAATCTATCTAGAAAAGTTCAAAAAGATATCATGAACAATCACAAAGTTATGAGCTTGATATCCTACTTGGTTGTCCCAACAAAAATATGTCAACGCTCCACTCGCGGGCTAGCGGTGCGTTGACCTGTAGCGTCAGCTGATGCGCGGGCGTGCGCACGCGTCAAGTACTATGATCTACCGTAAGCTGCGTGGCGCGTTCGGTAACCACACTGCAACAATTTCTAAATGTATTTGGGAAAAATATAACATGGTGTAAAAATAATTGGAATCAATTCAGTTGCTTATTCTGAACAAACTATATTCAGGATTCGTATAAAGATAAAATATCATGTGTCGAAGCTCCTGATGCCATCATCGCAGCAACAACGTTCATCGTTGTTAGATTGCTTACTAACTTGATAACTTTAGTTTTTAAGTTTTATTCGAATGTCATACTTTTTCTTGAACATTCTCTGTCTTCCAAAAGTTTTGGTACGGATTACAAGCATTTACCTACTCAACTGTTTAAATTATTTTATACACCTAGGAGCCTTCTCCATCATGGTATAGTGTTTTATTAATCTTTTAACTTTTATGAGACAAAAAGTTTTACGAAGCCGTTATGTCCTGCAGGGTACCTAATTGTTTATCAGACTTGTCATAAGCAATGGGTTTCACTTTGACAGTTGAACAACACATGTTCAGCAATGCATTTTTAGATCATACCTCTAGAATGCCTAGGTCACAAATTATAGGGCTTAAAAGTGACGTAAGGCGTGTCATGCAATATTGAAACTAATGCCATTGACAAGGAAAAGTGAAGTGTAAGCGCCTCTTAGGTTCGTATTCCAGAAGGAAACTCAAGCATTGATCTCTGTTTAAGCATTACTTAAAACTAGTGTCAACCAATAAAAAGGCTTCAAACGAGACTTAAGTAGAGCTTGAGTTTTGAGTGACGTTCTGTAATACGGACCTTAGTCGTCTCCAATACTTGCCCGGGATGTCGTAGGAGGCGACTAAGAGGCACTTATGCACCTAACATCTATGCGAGAGAAGGAAAACTCTAAACAAAACCCTCTACCAACCAGTCTGGCCAGCGTGGTAGTAGGTAGTAGGCCATTAGGTACATTTCATGACAGGCACAACGAATCGATGAGCTTGTTGGCGTGCCATGAAGGAGGCCTATGCCCAGCAGTGGACGAGTAGAGGCTGATGATGATGATGCCATTGACATAAGATGCATTCGTAATAATAAAAAACATTATCAATGATTGCTTCTTTTTACACTCGGGTGATTTACCGATCGTCCGTAAATTGAATCATTTACAAGGAAACTGTAAAAGTTTTCCTCATTCATAAAAAAACTTCCTTGAAACACTTATTAAAATGTTTAGTACTAGGTTATTGAGGAAAACCTATTGGTCCCGACTCCCATGTTCAAATACTAAACTGATTTTATGTTCTGTGCATCTTTTTTTTTCTATTATTATACTCTGTTTTTTTATCTCGTAGACTAAATTGACACATGCTAATGTCAAATTTACATTATTAATTTTGTATTAATACGTTTTTAATAAGTACCTACACATTATTTCAGGATAACTTATTGTAAAAAAAACGATACTTGATTTTATGAACGCTAAGTTTCGGCACTATTTAAGAATTGCAATAAACTGCCAACATTCGTAATGTCAGTTTAGTCTACGAGATTAAAAAACAGAGTTTAGTTTAATCCTAATCGATTGGACTTTCGTTGTTGTTGACGTACTGAGTACTCGAAGGTATATCCACGCTTTAGGTTTTAATTACTGAGCAGATTTTTTTTTTAAATGGCAACCGAAGTGACATTTAATAGGGATGTATCTTAGGTATGAAAATCAAAAAAATAATTAGTCCTCTATAGATAATAAAAAAATTAAGGTCGTATTTTTTATTACATATTTTATTCGTTTACCAAGGGTTACCCAGGACAGACAACAATGGAAAATGTTGGAGGAGGCCTTTGCCAGAAGGCACGCCGAAGTTAGGGACATATTGTAAAATGTTTTTATGTATACTGTTATTTTCTTTCGGAATAAAGGGCTTTATTATTATTATTATTATTATTATTATTATTATTCGTTTGATATCATCTAAAGATGCCATGCCCTTGGTATGTATATACCCTTTTTGTTACACGTTGTATATTGGCCATAATTAAAAGCAAGAAAAATTAAGCTATAATTTAGTATAAATACTTATTTTTATTAATAAAAAGGTAAAGCTTGTGACAAAATTCGGTAGAATACCGGTTACAATCGTCAATCGATAACTAAATATCTCTACAACACATCAACTGATCGACAGGACTGATATCGGTCGTAAAGTAGTCGTTATCAATGTCGAGATTGCAGCACCTGCAGGGTAATTCCGTAACACACTATCAGTAGCAATGGGTTTCATTTTGACAGTTCAGCAACATTCATTGCGTTATTGAACAGACACATTTTCGAAAGTACGGAGCAACGGAATAGCAAAATAAGCTTCAAAATTATTCCAACTGATAGTAATATTGTGATACATAATTAGGGTGCTGGTGTAACGACACGTGTTAATTTAAATTACTTTGTCCATTCTTCCAGATACTCCTGGCATAAGAACGGCCAGCCTTTCGACTGGGAGAATGCCGGACACATCGCGCAGCGCCCTGGAGAGGGTAGCATCATGTTCTTCAATCCCCAACCACAAGACGAGGGCAAATACCAGTGCTTTGTCGAGACACCAGCAGGAACTGCCAGCACTCGCCTTATCAGCCTAAAGAGGGCATTCATCAACGTTCCAAAAATAACAACCCAGGAGCACACTCCCGTAGAAGGAAAACCCTTTAAACTCGACTGCCCCATCCCAGAATCTTACCCTAAACCTCAGATAGTTTGGAAGACTCAACTCCGTTCTGATCCCACCATCGTTGAGACCTTCCTTAGCCGTAGGATCACCTTATCTCCTGATGGTACTCTTTGGTTCTCGAATGTGACTGAGGCTGATGTCAGTCCAAGCTTCAAATACGTCTGCTTCGCCCAAACTCCTGCTGTTGCTGAAGATGTGGTGTTGGCTGAGCATTTCTTGAAGGCTCTGGTTCAGGATAAGACACCGAGTAACGGAGAACTGGTGCCCCAATACGTCAGCAACGATATGATGGCGAAGGCTGGTGATGTTACTATGATTTACTGCATCTATGGTGGAACGTAAGTTTTTTTTTTTTATTATGCTAGCAACACTATTAGCTATGTCTTTATTCATTTGCGTCGCCTTTCCCAAACCATGTTGGGATTTATTTCCAGTTCTACCATGAATTCTAGTATTTACTTAAGGCGACTGTAGGTATGACTTTGGTGGCCGCTAAGGCCATAGGTTGGATATGATCCCCGCGGACCAATCGTGTGGCTAAATAATTCAAAGTATATAAATAAATATAGTCTGTATTTACTTTTAATAGTTTTCATCGATATCAGAATTTAATCTTGCGATTATAATATTTAAAATAGCAATCATTACAATGATATATACCATAATAGTAGCTAACTGTAATATATTTGAAATTAACCTAACAAAAAGTGTACCATGAGCCATCTAGTTTTTGCATATTGCAACACCGAGATATTCGAGATTTAAAAACGGCGAACTTCTTGTAATTTTGCGTAGGTCTTTTTCTTATACGAAATCTACGTAGTTTTTCCGAGTACAGCTAGAGTACAATGTTGTTTACAATCTTGCAGCGACAAATATAAGTAGTGACTTCTTTTAACGACTTTTTTATACCTTTCCAAGTATTTCAGTAAAGTTTTATTTCCCATATTTATGTTATTTTAATTGGCAACGGCGTAAATACTTAAAGCATTCAGTATTTATTATTAGGGGTCGCGTTTTTCGCGATTACAATATTATGTTTACTTGTATACATATTTTTATACCTGTCAATTTTGATTAATGTCTAAATAGATTAGACAAAACCGAATAAGGTCTGTAAAAGAAGTATCTATCGAATGCTTCAAGGATATGATACTCTATTTAACGCCTATACGCGATAAAACCCTTCGGACTAAATTATCATCAATATTTTAGTTACTTTAAACATAAAAGAACTGCAAAACAAGCGATCATTGGTCCACATTTACGCACACGGAAGAACTGAAACTCTCGCGGAAAGGCTTTTGCCCAGCAATGAGATAATGCAAGCTATCAATAACCATTAAGGATCTGGAGCCTACATATTGACTGTTAGACACTTACCACCATTTTCTCTTTTATAATTGATCCAACCAGAACCAACAGGTAAAACACCCTTAACAGCCATCAATTTACTTCCACAGACCTCTAGGTTTCCTGGATTGGTACAAGGACGGCAAGGATACTGAAGGAAAACCCGGAGACAGGGTTACGTCCCACAACCGCACCAGTGGCAAGAGACTGCTCATCAAGGAGACGCTACCGGAAGACCAGGGAGAGTACAAGTGCGTGGTTGACAACGGAGTCGGACAGAAACAGACCCATACCATGAGGTTGACCGTAGTCAGTGAGTATCAAATATTTTAACTGCCATTTTAGGAATACCAAAATATTCATAGCCATGAGCGTAGCCAGCCTTAGGCTCAGGGTGGGGCAGCAGTCAACATATACACCCCCCCCCCCTTCTTCCGGTTATTTTTTTGTTTAATTAGCCACCTTATAGATCAGAGTCAGGGTGGGGCAAGCGCCCCAGCTTGCTCCAGTGTGGCTACGCCCATGTTCATAGCTTTATTTGCCTTCAAATAATGTTAATAGGTGGTTACAGTGGCTTAAGGCTTTTCCACTTTCAAGCACTTATTTTAAAACTAAATCATCATCATCAACCTTTTTATCATTCCACTGCTGGGCACAGGCCTCTTCAATGCGGGTGGGCGATTTCAGATTTAAAAAGCCCAGGTTTCCTCAAGATGTTTTCCTTCACCTTCTCATTGATGTCCAAGACATACTTAGAAAGTACATATAACTTAGAAAAGTTACATTGGTACTAGCCTGATCTGGAATCGAACCCGCACACTCATACTTGAGAGGCCGGTGTTATAATCACCACGACTAAAACTAAATACTCTCTGTATTTAGTTGTTAAATCTATTTTACAGATGGTCTGGAGAGTGTTCTACAGCTTGCATTATTTAGTAATTGTTATGAAAATATTCAGTGATGCCTCGGCTAAAATGTGAAACTGTATTCCAATTTACTCATATTTAATACATTTTACAGGTGCGCCAAAACTCTCCAAGAAATCAGAAAAACAAATCAACGTGAAGGAAGGTGAAGATGTCTCGATCCCCTGCCAAGTTACAGGCTTGCCTGAACCTAAGGTTTCTTGGACATACAATGCCAAAACTCTTAATGACAGAGCCACATACAAAGATGGTGTCTTGACAATCAAAAACGCCAAGAAAGGAGACACAGGATACTATGGCTGCAAAGCTGAGAACGAACATGGCGACTTGTACGCAGAAACTCTAGTTAACGTTGCTTAGACTGAAAAAAAAGTTACTTTATTTAGTTTTAAGATTAATTTTATTGTATCGCAATTACTTTCATTAAAATCAACTATTTGCATGTAACCTCGGGTTTTCTTTTGTTGTACTCTTTAATCAAATATTTAAGTAATTGATAAACATTGTAAAAACATTTAACGATCTTTTTGTAACAAAGTATTCTACTAATCCATTGTAAGATACTACATTAAGTAGAAATCATGAATTTATAAAAAGGCGTAGGTACCTACCTAGTACCTACTCATCTTCTGGGCTAGGCGGGGGCAAGTCAGGGCTAGGAGGGCAAGTCAGAATTTTCCCTGGCTATTTTGTCTTGCAAATGATCCCGTATAAGTCCCCGTTTATACTTTGATTAGTAATTAGGGTAGTTCATACATGTTCAGCGATATTTCTAGGGGACCGCTGTTATTCATACATGGCTAAGTTGTGCTTTTTCTGTCATAAAACAATGGGACACCCTATTAGAAAGAGACGCCTATCTATTTTTTGTTCTTTCGCTTAGCTCGTTTTTTATTTCAACTCCTCCGCAGTCCAATTAAGTACATATTAAAGAAATATAAATCCTACGGTGGCAACATCATTTTGACAATGACATTGACATTCTTTACATTTGCCATTGTAATGACAACGCGTATAACCTCAAAAATCGTTTAGTAAATTCAAAACAAAGGCGAAATATAATTCAAAAACATGATTTTTCTTTACATTATAAGTATTTTATCACTAGCCGTTCAGGCTACATTCGTCACACTGGCAATTGGTAAGCTATACATACATTTTTAAGTAAAAAACGGATTAATACAGTATTTCCAAAAATAACAAAATTATGTGTTAAAAAGTAATCCTAGGGCCTTTATAGTGTATCTTGTCTGTAGCAAACAAGTAAAAGTGATGAGGCATGCACTACTAATCGATCTAAATGCTAAATCAAAACAAGAAAACAGCTCTTCAATTTACATTTTTTTGTACGAAAAAATTGCATACTAAAATTTTGCTTTATCATTCCTAATGAATTCTCTATGGCCCTTGACCGATAGGTACTTAATATAACGACATTTCGAAACTTATCGTGGATCATGTAGTTAAAGAAATAACTGCCAATATAGTCTCTTAGAGACATACACTGCAGCAGACAATCAACAATGGCATAATACCAGAAATAAAATTGGCAGCACGAAATTAATTATTTATAAAATAATTTCTTATTAGACTATCGTTATTTCTAGCTTTGTAATCAAATCAAAAATACTTTTTATCTATATTTTTTTAATATATAAAGCTGAAGAGTTTGTTTATTTGAACACGCTAATCTCAGTAACTACAGCTCCGATTTGAAAAATTATTTTTGCATTGGATAGCCTATTATTCCAGGAAGGCTTTAGGCTATATAACATCACGCTGTGATCAATAGGAGCGGAGCATAACTAACTCCACGCGAACGAAGTCGCTGGCGGCCGCAAGTAATATATAAAGCTGAAGAGTTTGTTTGAATGCGCCAATCTCAGGAACTACTGGGCCGATTTGAAAAATTCTTTTTGCGTTGGGTAGCCCGTTAATCCAAGAAGGCTTTAGGCTATATAACATCACGCTGCGTTCAATAGGAGCTGAGCATATAAAAAAACGCGGACGAAGTTGCGCGCCGCCGCTAGTAAACAATAAAAATAGTTTAAAAAACTAAAAAAACATGCTTTTAAAAAATTTCAAACTAAAAAGTAAAAATAATTTTAAAAAAAGCTTGAGGCGCTTTGTGCTATAGTTTTTGTATATTAAGCGCCTCACGCTTTTTTAAAAATTATTTTTAGCTTTTTAGTTTGGTATTTTTTAAAAGGATGCTTTTTTAGTTTTTTAAGCTATATTTATTTTCAACTTTATTAGTTTGATATTAAAAAAAAAAGAAAAACGAACGAACGAACTTATTGACAACGGTGGGACAGTTTACAGTAATGAGCCGCTCAGTCGTAGTCGAGTTAGAGACGGACAAACAAACAAACAAGCGAGCAAGCAAACAAGCAAGCAAGCAAACAAGCAAGCAAGCAAACATACAAGTGAAGCTAATAAAAAGCATGTAAAAAGAAAAAGGCACTGAACTGCAAATTGAGCGTCTTCAAGGCTAGAGTGAATAGGCTCTTAATAAACTAGTGCGCTTTACCATCAACGATTGCGTCACTGCTTACCATCAGGCAGGATTGCGGTCAAGCGCTAGATTATCCATACTAATATTATAAATGCGAAAGTAACTCTGTCTGTCTGTCTGTCTGTCTGTTACGCTTTCCCGCTTAAACCTCTCAACCGATTTTGATGAAATTTGGCACAGACAATCGTTAGACCCTGAGAAAGAACATAGGCTACCTTTTATCCCGGAAAAAATCGATGTTCCCGAGGGAAATCTAAAAAGCGCGATATAACCGAACTCCACGCGGGCGAAGCCGCGGGCGGAAAGCTAGTAATCCATACTAATATTATAAATGCGAAAGTAACTCTGTCTGTCTGTCTGTCTGTCTGTCTGTTACGCTTTCCCGCTTAAACCTCTCAACCGATTTTGATGAAATTTGGCACAGACAATCTTTAGACCCTGAGAAAGAACATAGGCTACCTTTTATCCCCGAAAAAATTGATGTTCCCGAGGGAAATATAAAAAGCGCGATATAACCGAACTCCACGCGGGCAAAGCTGCGGGCGGAAAGCTAGTAATATATATAAAAAAAAAAAGAACTTAAAAGTCAGTTTAGTTTTAGTTTGTGAATTTCGCCATAAATTTCGGCTTAATTTATGTGCATCTTTTTCTTTCCATTACGTTAAGAAAAGGATAGAAGATAACATTTTAGTTTAATTATCTTCCTATTTCACAAGCGGCCGCCAGCGACTTCGTTCGCGTCGAGTTAGTTATGCTCCTCTTCTATTGGTCGCAGCGTGATGTTATATAGCCTAAAGCTTTCCTGGATAATTGGCTATCCTTTGCAAAACGAATGTTTCGAATCGGACCAGTAGTTCCTGAGATTAGCGCGTTTAAACAAACAAACTCTTCAGCTTTATACAATATGTAAAGAAAACCCTGTCCGATCTGTGAAGGTATTGTTAGGTATCGATAACTGATTCTACTGATGCCTACAAAGCCGGGCTAAACTTAAAAAAAAATCCCCAAAAAATTAAATATTATTTCGCAAAAAGAGGTAACTTAAAATATGTGCGGTAGGACACACAGGCGCGGGCGAAGAGGGGCAGGGCACGCGGCACGCGGCCGCATCGCTATTCGCTCAGAATTATACCGTCAAAAATAATGTTGTCACTATTTAAAAATTACCAAATTTTGGGGAAGTTGGAATTAATTCGCGGGAAAAAAAAGATTATTTCAAAATTCACTAGTATTGTTACTGTGATGATTATGTAAAATTTTATATTATATTTGGTCAAGTGTTCACCTAACCTTTATTATCCTTATGGGTCGGACAGGGTTTTCTTTACATATTGTATGTTAAGTAAAGATTAAGAAAAGGAAAGAAGATAACATTTTAGTTTATTCCTGTCAAATTAAGATATTGGTTTCTGCACTGAGTCCCTCCATTGTGCGTCTTTCGTAATGTCTTTTATTTTTAAACTAGCTTTCCGCCCGCGGCTTCGCCCGCGTAAATTTCGGTTATATCGCGCTTTTTAGATTTCCCTCGGGAACATCAATTTTTTCCGGGATAAAAGGTAGCCTATGTCCTTTCTCAGGGTCTAAAGATTGTGTGCTTTCCGCTCGCGTCTTCGCCCGCGTAAATTTCGGTTATATCGCGCTTTTTAGATTTCCCTCGGGAACATCAAATTTTTCCGGGATAAAAGGTAGCCTATGTCCTTTCTCAGGGTCTAAAGATTGTGTGCTTTCCGCCCGCGTCTTCGCCCGCGTGGTGTTCGGTTATATCGCGCTTTTTAGATTTCCCTCGGGAATATCAAATTTTTCCGGGATAACAGGTAGCCTATGTTTTTCTCAGGGTCCAAAGATTGTCTGTGCCAAATTTCATCAAAATCGGTTGAGAGGTTTAGGCGGGAAAGCGTAACAGACAGACAGACAGACAGAGTTACTTTCGCATTTATAATATTAGTATGGATTATAAACTAGCGCTTGACCGCAATCCTCCCTGAAGGTAAGCAGTGACGCAATCGTTGATGGTAAAGCGCACCAGTTTATTAAGAGCCTATTCACTCTAGCCTTGAAGACACTCAAATTGTAGTCCGACGGAAACACCGCCGCTGGCAAATTGTTCCAGTTCCTCGATGTACGCGGTGTAAAGGAGGAGGCGAAATGCCTCCTCCGGATCGTAGTGGTGTTAACAACGTAAGGGTGGAAACCAGCCGTACGACGGGTCGTCCGCTGGTGGAACGGAGATGGGGGAATTAAATCATGCAATTCCCTCGCACACTCCCCGAAATGCATCCTATACTTATATATTATGTTTCTGTTTTTGCTTTGTTATTTATTTATTAGGTCACCTATGAAACATTTACATTATTTAAAAGGAGAATAAAAAATAAATTTGATATCTATTTCAGCTGCTGGCCTGTATTATTTAGCCGAATTAGTAGAAGAATACACAGTAATGGCTAAATATATTATCACATGGACCGTTATTGTAAGTATATACCTATTTATCTATACTTCTATACTAATATATAAAGCTGAAGAGTTTGCTTGTTTGTTTGTTTGTGCGCGCTAATCTCAGGAACTACTGGTCCAATTTGAAAAATTCTTTTTGCGTTGGATAGCCTATTAATCCAGGAAGGCTTTAGGCTATATAACATCCCGCTATGACTAATAGGAGCAGAGCAGTAACAAAAAATGTTGCGAAAACGGGACCTAACGCAGCCGTACATATTGCCAATAGGAGCTGAGCATGACTAATTCCACGCGAACGAAGTCGCTGGCGGCCGCTAGTTTTTAACACATTAAACGCCATGGGGGACAACATGTGGGCCTTACTTAAGAGCGTTCACGGGTAGCGCGGAACGTCAAGTTTGGGTAACTTTTTGCAAATTTCACTCACACAGAAGCATGCGTAACTGTGTGCATAGAGTTGCCGCGTACGCTCTCTTTATAGTTAGACTAACCGACTATGATCCATTCGCTTTAGAGGAATTCAAATGTATTGTTATTGGAAAATTTATTTGGAAGTTCAATCCATCCATCCAACTTCAATTTAGTATTATTATGAATAGATAATTATTTAAATGAATTATCATTTTGCCTTTCTTTTACAACTGTTATTATCTGAAATTATTAATATTTTATTATAAATTTCTTTATCCTAAAAAACTTGACTTTGTGCTACAAAGTAAAGTTTTTTAAAAGAAATAAAATATATTATTAAAATAAATAAAAATAAAAGAAATTACTGAAATAAAATATTAATAATGTTACCTTTTATACTCACAATGAGCACCTACTTATTGTTATTAATTAAATTGTATATAAATTAATATGTATTAATTAAAAAAAATGTAGGTAAATAAATAAAAATTTCATTTCATGTTATGTTTAGTAAATAATTTAATATAAAAAAGCTGTATACACTATAAAATAGTTTCCCTCAATGGCAATGATCGGCTTTTTCTGGGATCAATTATTTCGGGAAGAACGCACAAATAATAAAATTTTATTAAACGAGGAATCATTTTATCTTTCCAAAATTGTTCGTCTTTGTAAATTTTTACAACTTTTATTGAAAATTCAGGCCCAGTGTACACCGCAAACAAACAAACATTTTTGTTTGCAATATTTAGTTGGCCCTGTACTTGATAATACCAATCATGGTTAAGAGTGGGCTGTCAAAAAAATCAAAGCACGCTAGCCCCGCCTACACACCCCGCTACCCGCTAGGGACACTCGTCAACCACGCGGTCGGTGTTTGGAATTGCGAACACAGAAAGCATAGAGTGTCTTGTAACTTTTTTTTTGGGTTGGGTAAGGAGAGTAACAAACACCACATATGATTTTTTAGATAAGTACAAGTTTATTATACTCTGTGAATTAAATAGTTATCACAAAAAGTATTTTGATTAGTTTTATACAATCACTCTTTCATTAGCAAGGAATTTACGTAAACAACTACTAGTAGTACTACTACTACTAAACTTAATTAAATTTATAAAGCACTAAACTTATTAAAATAAAAATTGCCATTTAGGTAAATTAACTAATTAGAATTTTGCGTCATAAATTGTAATTAAGAATAATAAAATATAACCATGAATATAATTTAAGTGTTTCGAAAAAAAAGAATCAATAAAAAAACAATAAAAAGTAGTCATTAAATAAATTTAGATTTGTGCGTCATTAATTGTAATTGAGAATAAATATAGATAAAACGATTGATTTTCTGAAATAGAGTTATATTTCACTGAAATCTAATTTGCGTTTCTTTTTTAGCGGTGGTTGTGCACTTGTACATGCATGTTCTGAAAGATCATTTTTATTTGAAACTTGGGCTTTTACGTTTTGTGGATCCCTTATCATCTTTTTTTTGGGATGTCGTGGGTCTACCAATTCAGGCAACAAACAGTCCATATAAAAAGATACTAATTTGGGTTCCATATCCTTGTTCCAGAAGTCATCGTCCTTTTCAATCACTTCGATTTTTAATTTTTTGTCTCCATACCAAACCCCAAATAGACATTTGTCTTTCTTCGCTATGTGCATTTGACCCTGTGCGTGAAAGTACCAGTCCGACTTTTGTTTATGTGCACCTGTAACATGAAAAAAAGGAGTTTATTAATTTTCATCAACATGTGAACATTTTAATTTGATTCATAATGTGTTCACGTAAATAAAAGAAGGCAATATAAGACATTTTAAGGCAATTTAAGTCATTCGTAACTTTTCATATTTGTAACTAAAATTTACTCACATGGCCATTTCTGTCCTTCTTCCAAAAATGTAGTTTATTTTGGTCAATAGCAGCATCTATATCACCAATTTTATAAGGAGCTATTGGACATTTGACTTCTACCACCATATTATCCGCCAGACCATCAGGCGTGGCTCCTAAAAAGGGTAGTTTGTCATCTATGAAAAGACCACATTTCCTTATTTCAAGATTTTGGTTCTGTGCTAATTGCTGTAGAGCTACTGTTTCATACTGTCTGCCGTGTTGTATAGACGAAACATGATCAATCGGAGTACTGTACAGCATGTTTTTAACAATGTTTCTGCAACTTTTTGTCTTTCTCCGTTTAATCACTTTTCCAAAATTAGAGGCCGTTAATAGGTTTCGCCTCAGCTCAAGCCACTCACTACACTGGCCCTGCAAAACTGTCTGTTTATTAATATGTATACGTTCCTCTTCCGTAATTTGCAAATTCGCGAGAAAAGTTTTCTTTGCAAGTTCAAAAGTTTCTAGGTCCATATCTGGTTGCTCTGCATTCTCTCCGTAGTTTTTATCCGAAGATACATTAGCTGTAAACCTTCTCTTCTTCTTACGCTCAGCCAGTCTGTTTTTTTCTCTTTTTAAACAAATTTCGTTCTCGAACGTTTTGATTCCTTTGTGGGGTGATTTATTATGTACATTTCTGGACACAGTGGAGAGAATCCTTTTTGTGTTAAACGATATTACCGCTCCTGCACATCGTGTTTGATAACCACGCCTTTGTGAGTAGTTAATTCGTTTTCCACCGACTAGTTTCGCTATGACGGAATTAAATTGTTCAACAGCATTGCTGTCCACATCCTCTATCAGGCTTCTAGAATGAGAAGCAACATTGCCAGCTATCATTTTTGTTTTTTGCCAAAGGCCAAACCATCGAATTCTGTGACTTTTTCAACAGTTTGTGAACATATAGTTTTATCACAACTCGCGTGTTTACCTAATGCATGATAAACTGAATTATTTATGTCGTGGTGTAGTTTTTCAGAGTTTTTCTCAGTTTGGTTGGCCTTTATTGCATGACATATCTATTTTCGAGCACATAGAATTTTGTTTCTTGTAATTAGTTTTCTATCTTTCACAGAGTATCGCGTATCAGTAGTGAGCTTTTGCATGTTCGTGCAAAATCTGCGCAAAATGTGATTTCTGCAGTTTATTTTCTCTACAGTAACGTTTGTATACGGGCGTCTTTCAATAATCTTTGCGTAGGTACTACTATCACCATCTGCTATAAATCTTTGATAAATAACGTTGTGCATTTCAATAGATTTACTGAAACCTTCCGCTAGTATTGTTGCCTCCATCCCTGTAGATGGGCCATTATAATTTTTAAAACATCTGTGCTCTTTAGGATTTGACCCATTCCTTTGGCAAATACAGCAATATTTATTTTTAACTGCCATGAACAAAACTTTACCAGTACGCCTACCTATTATTGTTGCACAGCCAGAGTTAGCTGCGTAATTAGTTTGGTACGAGCGCCGACTCCAACATCCATCTATGATGACATCAATCATAGCTATCCCATCTTTATTAGTGCGGCCTTCTTTTAAAGAAGCTTCTTTTTCTGTTTCACCTGCCTTTTTCATTTCGTCCCACGCTGTTTTTTCCCATTCCTCAGCTATCTCTTCTTGTATTTTTATGTATTTCTTTTCTTTTATTTCTGGCAAATCAATTGCAGCTGTAAACTGTTTAAGTTGAATATAGCCGCCGCCGCTGGCCATAGTACTTGCTATAGCTTCTTTGTTAATTTCCGGGTTCGTGGTATTTATTACAAACCGTTTTTTGCACATTGCAATTTTAATTGCGAATGTAGTCCCTTTTGTTGTTCGGAAACTACTTGTATATGACTCATCCCACAATCGAAAAGAGATTCATGAGTTGCAACGCATTTTAATTCGTCTAAAAAGAATTTTATATCAACTATTCTTCTTCCACTAAGTTCACAGCATTCCTAAAAAAATAATCAGTTAAACATTTCAGGTTATTTAAAAAAATCGCAATAATCCATAGTGTGTTACAATTACAATGAATTGGGTTCGCGTAAATAGATCAAAGACACTGGACAGTTTAGATAAATATATCAAAAAGATTACTTAGGGTCATAAGTATAAACTACATACCATATCAGTAAGCGACTTCTCAGTTTTTGTTGTCGATTTGCTTTTACAGCATTTGTTATTGCGAACTGTCTTTTTAGGTGGGGTGTTCTCTTTATCATTTGCGGATTCCGTAACACTAAAAAATAATGTAATCATCATACAGTAAATAAAAAAAAGTCAAATAGAAATCAATAGAAGAGAAAAAGTTAGTGCTCGCGGAACTGGAACTGTCAATAAATTAAAATGTTCAGTAGGTAACTCCATAGATTCCTGTTCTACGTCAACATGTTTGTTCCTGCGAAAGAAATATTTTATATAAAAAGAAATATTTAAATAAAGAAAAAAAAATATCTAAAAGTCCATTCGGCTACTCCACAGGTTTCTGTGAACTTGACAGGTTTGTGTGAATTTGATGTAGAAACGTCAAATTTCTTGTTTCACCAAAATAAATATAAATATAGGTAGACGTAAATACTTACATTTTAGACTCTCTTCCTCGTTTAGCTAAATCCTTGAACAATTTTGAAGATTTTCTTTTCGAAATATATTTTTTATTTGTTTTATTTCCCATCGTGTTTCGTAGTCAGACGTGAGCGCAACGAGCACAGATCCTTCCTCGAGAGCGCGTGGCGCGAGACTGATTTCAGAACCGTGCCCCGGGGCATTGTGCATTGCGCGGCAGTCAATAGTGCAGAATATCGCGTAGCAACGGTCGAAACGCTATAGCACGAAAGTAAAGGTCGTAAGTCTCAAAACTGTTTTTGATGATATCTTAAAAATTAAATACAATGGAAATATTTCCTTTAGGCATTATTTTAAAAAGTGTGTGATTGTATTAATGCAAGATAATTAATGATTGTAACTCAATAAGTGTAACAGATATTTGTTAAAAAGCCCAGAAAGATTCATAATTTCGAAAAATATAACTATCGAGTCAAAATAAATGAATCGTGTTTTCCGTTAGGCAAATATCAGATAAATATACAAAGATTAAATAAATCCCACTTTCATTTAAGTCAATCATCTTCCGTGATCGTAATATTCATTAGAAAACTTAGCAAAATTTTACAGCCCGCTCTCCTTCAAATAAAAAACATTTCAATTTTTTTTGACGGATTGCTACATCTGGTTCTATTCCGCGTATAGAAATGGGACATTTTATTTCTATAAGTCCTTTCTCACAAATTCCGTCTGGTGAAGCAATGGGTCTCATCAATGAAAAGACCACATTTATGGATGGTTATGTTCTCTTGAATGGCGAGTTGCTCAATAGCCTTTACCTCATTTTCTTTTCCGTATTTTATTGACGCTACATGGTCTAGGGAATATCCATATAAAATAGATTTTACGAGTGGTGCTGAATTCGAATTCGGGCGTCGTTTACAAATTTTAGCAAAATTAGAAGCAGTTAAAATACATCTTCTCAGCTCGAGCCACAAGGCACTTTCAGCCTGGAGAATTGTATCCTTTTCAATTTCATGCCGTTTTAAGGCCTGTTTTTTTAAATTTTCAATGAAAACCTTCTGTGCCTGCTTGAAATCGTCTGAGTTCATATCGGGCTTTTGACATGCATTTCCATAATCGACTTTGGCTACGGGCCCTGCGCTAAAGTTAATTTTTCGGCGAGGTATTTTGCGTTTCCGATTTTGATTTATTGAAAAATGCTTTTGCTCTAAATATTTCAGGGATTGACCTGGACTTTTCTGGTAGGCACATTTATACAGAGTAGTTTGAGGTTTACCTGTGTTAAAACTAACCACAGCGGCATGACAACGGACGGAGTAAGAATCCTTTAGGGAAAAATTAATACGTTTTCCACCTACAGTCTTTGCTACTATGCTGTTGAACTGCTCTGCACGGTTCGTGGTAAACTCGTAGAGTAGACTTCGAAAATGATAAGCCAGCTGAGAGATATTGCGTTGCAGTTTTAACATCAATGTCTTTGCTTCGAGTGTTTGGTTTGTTTCTTTTTTTCTCTCTTCAGTGCAGTAGTACAAGTCACATTCACTGTGGTCTCCAAAGATGTGTTTGCCGCTGTTTAGAATATCCCTCTGAACTTTCATAATTTTTTCTGATTCGGTTAAATTTTGTGATCGCCAGTGCCGTACTGAAGATCTTATCGCTGTTCTCAATCGAATCAATCGTTCAGGAGTCAAAAATTTACGCTCAGATAGAGGGATAGATGTATCAGTTTTAAGTAATGAATTTTTCCCGTTGTAATTGCGGAGGAGATGGTTGGTACACTCAATTTTTTGAATCAGAACACCGGGATATGGTCTGCTTTCTAATATATTCTTATATGTACTGGCATCACCATCAGCAATCAATATATTATATATTAATTTCCGAGTTGCTACGGAGGACTTAAATCCCTCTACCAGTATTGTTGGTTCCATACTAGAAGATGAACCTACGTGATTTTTAGTGCATTTGTGAGCAGCAGGTTGTTGTTCCTTTTTATTTGCGCGGGCACAAATTCCACAATACTTATTTCGGACCCCGATGTAGAGGACTTTCCCTGTGTGATGTCCTATAATAGCTGCAACACCAGATAATGCATTGTATTGATTTTTATATGAGCGTTTTCTCCAGCAACAGTCTGCTTCCACTGGTATCATCGGGATCTCATGAGTGTCACCTCGTAACCGAGCAGTAGCTATTTCCTCCTGAGCTGCGACAATCATACTATCTTCCGCGGCATTTTTCCACATATCAGCTACTTTAGCATGACATTTACTATATGTAAATAATGACATAACAGGTAAGTCCATCGATGCAACTACTTCATTTAAGTTTGTTAGGCCTATTCCTGAAATGATGGCTCCTGATACGGCGCCTTCATTGACATTTAGTTTATTTGTTTGTGTTTCGTCGTGACTACTCAATTTGAATTTAGAGTTGCACATATTACATTGAAAGAAGAATTTTGACAGAAATCCTTTTTTATTTTCTTTTATTAAGTAATCTAAGGTTCTTCAATGTACATCCAAAGCGATCGTTATGGTTCGCAATTTCAACCAACCCCTCAAAAAAATGTTGAAAATCAATAATTCGCCGTCCATTAACTTTTATAGGCTCATTAATTGAATTCTGTAAAAAAAATATTGAATCGTCAAAGTTGTTTTCCATTGGATTCATTATTCCTACCCATAACATAAAAATGTTCAAGTTTATTGTTACTTACCTCTGCAGAAGAACCTATGTCGTGGTCAAGAAGCTCATTCAAACATACTTCCGAGATGTCATCTCTGAAATTTTTAAAACATTTATGTTTACAGTCTAGATTATTACAGCAATTTTTTGTCGGACGCTTCGGTATATACACAAGATTTTTTCAAAGTAAATTACAACAATATTCCACAATACAATTACAAACTATAAGTTCCTACCATTTACAACCACAATATTATAGTATTATTATGTATTATCATGGATTTCATAAAACAAACTACTTTTTACGTTCAAGCCTATGAAAGAAATAATAACAATGGTCAAGTAAACGTTGAGCACGAACGCAGGGCGCTAGCAGTTGGATGCAACATGTTGGCTCACAGATTTGCTCGTAGTAGTAATGGGGTCAAAATCACTTTGTTCAAAGCTTTTTGTCAGTCATTCTACACGGGCGGTCTGTGGGTTAATTATACGCGGAAGGCCCTAGACGCCCTGCGGGTGCAATATAATAATGGTTTTCTGGTGCTGTTGGGGTTACCTAGATGTAGTATTTGTAGAATACTGTAGTATTTTACAAATAAATTAATATTATTAATAGGAAATTAGTACCTTAAAGATATAGTCTGATCGCATTCATTTGTCACTTCTATTATTTTTGATGGCGTTTCCACTATTTCCAATTGTTTATCAACTCTTGTGGTTGATATTGTAGGTAACTGTGATCCTTCGGTATTATTCTTTATTATTTGACCATCTCTTTTCTGCCTGTAGCAATAAATCGGTTATTAAAATCTTCGTATAAGAAAAATGTGAATTGGTATATGGTAATGAAAAAGGGTATAACCAACTACGTCATTAAAAGTGGCTTTCTATAACTTACTTTTTAGCTTCATTCGCCTTGGCCAAATTTCCATAGCTTTTCCTTTTCTTCCCCGAATAGCGCCTTTTGTTACCCATAATTATCTAAAAAAAAAAATATGAAATCATATGTAAAAAATCTATAACAATCTCTTTAAATTATTAGAACTCCATTACTTTAAAACATGTACTTACCAAATTTTTGTTTTGTTAAAATAAATATTATTAAAACAAAAAGTATCAATGCGTCTCAATCGCACCACAGACTAGTCAAAATACAAAAAACAATTTTACGTAGCATGTGGTGACGGGAGCGACATGCGTCCTACCTATGAAAGGCCTCGGCCGGCACTGATCGCTGGTATGATTCCGCGCCGATTATATTGTAGTACTAAATAATTAATAGTAAAGTAAATAAATAAGTTATAAAAACGAAAAAAGGACCATGTTTTAGAAGGTAAATGTCTTCATTCGCTGGGTCTAAAAAAAAAGAAAAATACTTTTTATTTCATCCTAAACTAACACGTTTAATAACTCGAAAAGTGGCTAAAAATGATACTTTTGAGTATACTTTTCTTGTATGAAAACTTACAGTATAAGCCCCGCACGATGATATTGCGATGGAACCTTGTCACAATAACAGCTTTGTGACGTCATCTGTCACACAAAAGGACAGCTAGCAAAAGAATGTTAAATGCAAAATTAATAAGCTGGGGTTAAGGGTTTTTTTTTGTATTTTATAATTTTATTCTATATACACTCTTTATACCTACTCACCCATATTCTGACAAACAAACTTTCATTATTAAAATTTTCAAGGAAATAATTCTTTTAGACGTAAGAAAAATATACTTATTCGTATATCTTTCTTACATGTATACTAATTTTTTCTAATTACATTTCTGTTAATTTGCGAGCGGGAATTGAATCAGAGTTCACAGTGTGTAGCAGTCATGTTTTAATTACTACTTACATCTATCAGCTTATAAATAAAACCAGGATAGTATGTTTATATATAATTCAAAACAATCTTAACCTACTCGTATAGTCTTCCGAATCAGAACTGCTTTCTGTGTCTGTCGTTTCCGATTCACTGTCGTCTGCCGTATTTATGACAAATAACTCGTCAGTTATTCGATCTTTATTCCAATATTCCTCTTCAAGCCGTTTAACATGATTGACTTCCTTTCGCCAGTCATCTGGAGTTACTGACGCCAACGCCTCCAACGTCAGAGCTTCAATGCGAATTTCCAACTGCTCCACATTCTTTTCTGACACCCTCAACTTTACCAGGTTACAGATGTACTCAATGGGGTTGAGGTCGCAGTTGTAGGGTGGTAATCTAACGACCTCATGGCCATTGCCAGCTAATAAATTTACAATTTTATAATTTTTCGGCGGTCTGTGCCGTTCAATTAATAAATACAGTTCAGGTTTTGTACTGTCGTTGGGAAAGTCGATGTTGTGAGCTTGTAGCCACTCAACCATCAACTGTTTTTTATTGTTCATACTTGGTGGCCTATTCTCTTCCCTACTGTGATAAGGGGCGTTGTCCATCACAATTATGGAGTTGCGTGGTATATTGGGTACTAATTTTTCTGTAAGCCACTTGGTGAAATTCATTTAATCATAGTAATCCCCCGTTTTGGTGTCTGCTTTAAACATTAAAAGGGCTTTGTCAACAAAACCGCTTTAACTTCCCGCGTGAACTATTATCCATCGACGGCCAGGGCTGTCGTTCCGTCTCACTCCGACATCGGTTGCTGTTTGCCAACATTTTTTTACCGTGTAGTGTGCGTGTATCCACGTTTCGTCGAGATAAATAAAGGGTCTATCGTTATTACCAAGCGAGTCGTTTTCTTTCATACGTCGTAAATATTTAGCCCTCCACGCTTGAATTTGGGGTCTTTCAATTAGAGCCAGTCTTTTTTGGTATCATCGTTTAAATTGGTAGTCTAAAACACATTTAATTATTTTTCTTAATGTAGTTTCACTACCAGTATAATTAAGTCTACTTTTGAAGCCGCCAATATTTTGCGCATTGTGGGTATTTCTCTCCTCACCGTATACATTGAATGTATAACATTTCTTAAAGCTGTTAAGGACACCCGTCGAAATATTCCTTCTTTTGTCTTTTTCCTTTAGAGGGAGTTCTCAATTTGCTGCCACTGGCTGTTTCTGACTCACGCTCTCGTTGCAATTTCGTCACAGTATTTTTTGCAACGCCTGTGGCACATGCCACACGCTCCGTGACTTTGGTAGAATTTTGCAAAATATTTTTGATAACTATTAGCAGTTGCTTCGGTATTAAAATATCCTCAGTAGTGTCCGAAGCACTTTTTTTAGCACGGTTTATACTTTCAAGAACTAACTTACAGTCATTTTCCTCTTTAACAAAATAATTGTCCACTTTAATTATAATTTCACGAGCACGACTGTTAATTAATTTCTTACTCATTTTAACGAGTAACAGTTAACAAAACTAAACAACAAAACTCAAGAAAAACAATAAAACAGGATAACAAAAACAAAAAGCTAACAAAAATATTCGATTTGCATAAGTGGGTAAGCGCGGACTGAATTTGCGAACGGTACCGACGGTGTGAGTTCGACTACGTCACCAAGATGGCCGCCAATCGCAATATCATCGTACGGGGCTAGTAATTAAGTTTTTTTTTCAACCATTAACTAACAAATATTATTGTGTTTTTAGTAGTAATATTTTTATAAGTTTGTCGTTTATGGATTTACTATTATCTAGCATCTGCGTAAACCTTCCATCGCGAGATTTAAAAAGGGATTGAATTAAAACTGTTTTATTGAGAAAACTACATGATCATTTAAAAATATTTTTGAGTTATGCACTAGATTATGAAATCTTCAATAATTTGACGCCAATATCTTATCTACAAATTAAATAGATTATGGTGTTATTGTCCGTTGAAAATCATGGACTTTGACTAAAGTGTGGTTCTTACCGATGAACGCTCTTAAGTAGTCGATAGAGCCAGGCCAAAAATAACAAGTTTATATAATTTCATGTATAAGTTTTTATTGTACGAGGGGTTATAAAATGTGGTAAATAACCTAAAAAACATCGAATAAATGTAATTTGTGGCTTAATTTTTCTAAAACAGTAGTGTCACTCATTAGTTGTCCCCCATGGCGTACGGGGTAAATAATTCGCATGTCCGTTAGCGGGGGCCATGGGGGTCAAGGTGTCAACCATCCCCGCTCCTGCCCCGAGCACTTATTATACAGTGTTAGTGAACACTGGAAGCACGTTGTTTTTATTATTTATCTCGCAAGTAATTACTTTATTTTCATGTTTATGTAAAAATAATATTGTTTACACATAATGGATTTCTTCGATGAATTCCCTATAACTCAGGACGATTTATCACAAATAGAAAAATTAGAATTTAATTTGTTAAATAATAGTTTCCATATAAGCTTCGATGGAGACGAGATAATCCACCCGGTTCCACGCAAACGTCGTCGTAAAATGGTAATCGAAAGTGCGTTAGATGAGCGTCCATATCCAGACATCTCGGGATAAACAACACAGTTTATACGTACACCGCCTAGAGGTAACCAACGTCAAATAATACCTTTCACGGAAAATCCTGGCTTGCCTACCTACCTTCGCTTAGCAATGACTTACAAAAAACCTGCAGATTTTTACTGCTTTTTGGTTCCTGATAAAGTTTTTCAGAAGATAGTTGACGATACGAATTAGTTCGCTATTAACAGAATTGCCACGCGCCAGGCTTCCAAGGCAGCATGAATTTGTAACTGGTCACCTAAGTACTAATTTGCCAGAGATAAAAAGCTTTTTTGCATTAATAATATTTATGGGATAGGTAAAACTTCCTAAATTTTCTATTTACACATGCGATTTCACTTAGCAAACTACCCCCGATTAATGAGTAAAATTACTTATTAATATTTTACTGTATTCTACTAATTTATAGTAAAACCTTAATATTTTGGCTAGTATTGTTTGAAAACCACAATAACTATCACATTATTTAAATAAAATTATGAAATAATGATACACTCACATTAATACTCTTGTCCCAATACATGTTGTGACATTATATGACATATTTTTCTAAGTCATATTTTGTTCTAAAAACCAAGTGCAAGTAATTTGTCTACAGGGCCGTGGGGGTCACGTCTAATACATATTTGCTTCACATTTATGCCCGACGGCTCAAACGACACGCTTAAAGTCGCCCCTAGCTCGCGGATACATGGTGTCCCCCGCGGCCCTAACGGAACAATCGCATGTCGACTACATGGTGTCCCCCATGGCCCAAACAGAAAAACTCAAAAATCAAGGCGGCGTTTAACGTGTTAATAATGAAATGCAAAAAAACAAGGTGAAACCAATGTACAGACGACAGTACATCAAGCTACTACAATCCCCCTTATTCATAAACTTTGTTTAAAGTTAACTAGTGATTAGCGTTTCTTTAACCATTCATTTTTGACCTTTTAACGTCACTTAACTTTCATCATCATCATCAGCCTCTACTCGTCCACTGCTAGAGATAGGCCTCCTTCATGGCACGCCAACAAGCTCGATCCTGAGCAGTTCTCCGCCAGCCGCCTACTTTTCATGTCAGGCACTTAACTTTAACATCGTTTATGAATAAACACCACAGTGTTTAAGGGATTTATTCATAAACAATGGTTAAAGTTAAGTGACGTGCAAACGTCTAAAATGTATGGTTAAACAATCGCTAATCACTAGCTAACTTTAAGCACCGTTTATGAATAAGGGGGAATATGTCAGATGTCTTTATTGAGCGCTCTACACATAAAAGCCCGGCGGCACAGCCCGCCGACACAACCCGGCGGGTTATGTTGAAAGAAGCATGTCGGCAACGTTCCCCCGCGCGTGTTGCCTGCCGACATGTCGGCGGCTTGCCTGCGGCTCGCTTTCGCAAGCACACAGTTGACTTGACGACGACATATCAGCTGTAGTGACGTATTTTTGTTTTTGTTGTGAGAATGGCACAAAAATTTTAAAACTGTTTCGACGCATGGCAATCACTAACTGCCAAATAAGTTTGTGATGTCGAACCGCCGCCGCGCCGGCAAAGTTTTACGACTTGGAATGACTGAAGCCGCCAACCAAGCCCGCCGGTATTGGTGTGCAGAGCGCTTTAGATTTTCTACTTTATTGCTAAAGCATTAAGGCCCACGGTGGCAGTTTAGGGTAGCTTGGCCTGCTGCAGCCCGTACAACGTATTGTACATCAATGTAATGCTGGTTTTGTCTATCCTACACCTCTACCTATCCCCGGTCGCTATATGCATTATCCACTTATATACAGAGTAGTGCTGACAATACGACAATAAATGACAACACGAGCATTGCTGGTTCATAGGAACAATCCTAAACCGAAAAAACCTAGCATCAAAAATAAAAAAATGAAAACCTCAAACAAACTAAATCGCATAAAATTGCAAACGGAACACAACATCATTTAAAATATTGGTTCACTGACCTCCGATCTGCGACAGCGCGATCCTGGATCAAGTTGCTTTTTTCGCGCCATTATTATTAAAGTTTGGTAGCAAAGGATGCGGCGGTCATTAACCTGTAAGCGCTTCCTTATCAACATGTACATCATGTAGAAAATGTGAAAAATTAAAAATAATTTCCTGTGACTAAACTAATGGATATATTTATATGATTTTTTTATTGGTAGACTGTGAATGTGTTGAGGTACACGATGTTTAATTTATTGTCGTATTGTCATCACCACTCTGTATACAACACGTGTCCAGTATTTTCAAGTAAAGAATCTATGTACAAAATTTCAAAAAGATATCATTAAAAACCACAAAGTTATGAGCTTGTTATCTTACTTGGTTGTCCCAAAAATATAGTGCACGCATCGCTTGCCCGGCCGCGCCTGCAACCGCCATTGCCATTACCTGCCATGAAATCGCCAACCCGCATTGAGCAAGCGTGGTGATTGCGCTCAATCCTTCTCTGTATGAGAGGAGACCTGTGCCTAGCAGTGGGACGTTAAAAAGGTTGATGATGATGATGATGATAGTATCATTTATTTCAAAGTGAGTCAAAAATATCTTCTTTTCCAGATCACGGCCTTTATACACATAGGGCTTCAAATTTTCGAAGACATACCTTTGTACCTGAATGCCTTAGGGCTCGTACAGCAGGCGCTGCATGCTCTGCTGCTCCGAGACTTCCCAGTAGTCAGGGTGACCAGCCTCACCTTTATAACGGCTATCCTGACTTTGGTACTACATCATTATTTGGCTTTCAAGTTCTTCGGAGGCGTGTTCTACAGTTTTTCGGAGGTTTGTTGATATTGTATAACTGATCCTGTAACCCTACCTGTAATTGCTTAACACATAATAATTATAGTCGTGACAGCCAATGGCTTAATAGCCAAGAGTCTCGACCAACACCTCAGGAGGCTCTCGTTAGGCAGCTGGATCAAGGGCTCGATTCAGAAAGCGGTACTGCTAGACACGGCTTGCATCGTCAGGAAGTTCCTCTCTCTGGAGCCCTGACCGCCGGTAGCTTGGACCCTGTTCCCGATACCGGTGGGCTACTATTTTTTTATATTTTTAAATGTTTTTATATACTTTTTATATATAAATATTTAAAAATGTAATTTATAAGTGTATACAATATGTAAAGAAAACCCTGTCCGACCCGTAAGGATAATACAGGTTAGGTAAACACTTGACCAATAATAATATAAAATTTAACATAATCATCTTAGTAACAATACTAATGAATTTTGAAATAATCTTTTTTTTCCCGGGAATAAATTCCAATTTCCCCGAAATTTGGTAATTTTTAAAAAAGTGACAACACCGGTATTATTATGAGCGAATAGCGACGCGACCACGCCACAGGTGTCGCGTGCCCTGCCGCCACCCGCGGAAGGGTTGCTTATCGCACATGTATTAAGTTATCTCTTTTTGCGAAATAATATTTATTTTTTTAGGGGGATTTTTTTTTAAGTTTAGCCCGGCTTTGTATCCATTAGTAGAATCAGTTATCGATACCTAACAACACCTTCACGGGTCGGACAGGGTTTTCTTTACATATTGTATAATGAAGTAAAGGAATAATATTTGTTTGCTCAAAACATGGTATAACAGGTCTTACAGATAACAATAGTACAAACATGTTTTGCCGAGTTTAGACTCGAATACAAAATAAGAACAAAAAGTACTTAACAGTTCGTGTCAAAAAATTGTTTCAGACTATAGAAATTATGTTGGTTTAGCCATGCACTCAATTTCCGCTTAAAACACTCTATCGGTAGCAATGGGTTTCATTTTGACCGTTCAACAACATTCATTGCTTTGTTTACGTTGTTGAGCAGACACATTTTTCGACCATATGCAGCAATGGATTTGCAATAAGTTTCAAAATGATTCAAATTCATAGTTACGCAATAGGGCACTGATCTGTGATGGATGATTAAGTATTAATTGTGGATGGATGTAATCTTGGGCGTACCTGGGGGGGGGGGGGGGGTCAGGCAGGGGGCAAATGTCCCTGGAAATCTCGCAGATCATGTATGAACACCCCTAATTACTAATTCATACTAATATTATAAATGTGAAAGTATCTCTGTCTGTCTGTCTGTCCGGCTTTCACGCCAAAACTACTGAATCGATTGTAATGAAATTTGGTACACAGATAGTCTAGAGCCTGAGAAAGGACATAGGCTATATAACATCCCGTTATAACCAATAGGAGCAGAGCAGTAACAAAAAATGTTGCGAAAATGGGAGCGAACGCGAACGTACATATTGCTCCCATTATTTTAACAGGAGATTATAAAGTGAAGTTCACGCGGACGGAGTCACGGGCAACAGCTAGTCAAAGTATAAACTTGGACTTATACAGGATCATTTGCGTCTATTTGCCCTACACACTATACTACAAATACCTAATGTTCATTTAGATGTACTTCTGTAGTTTGTAAGACATTATAGCCGGGGATGATTCGACTCTAAAAACCTTGACTTGACTTGAAACCTGCTGTTTGCCGTTTGTAATATTGTACTTAATTTTCTATTATTAAAATTGCAGGTGTTAGCATATTTCACACTTTGCCTATGGGTGGTGCCTTTCGCGCTGTTCGTGTCCCTATCGGCGAACGACTACGTTTTGCCCACTACTGGGGAAAAACAGCCGCTGTTATTAGGTAAGATACTTCGATGAATCATTCCAAGCTAATATTATAAATGGAAAAGTGTGTGTGTGATTGTTTGTACGTCCTTCATGGCACAACGGAGCGACGAATTGACGGGATTTTTTTAAATGGCGATAATTAAAGGGATGGAGAGGGACATAAATTATTTTTGTCTTTTTTTTTAATAATTATAAACTAGTGCTTGACTGCAATCCCGCCTGATGGTAAGCAGTGATGCAATCGTTGATGGTAAAGCGCACTAGTTTATTAACCCTATTCACTTAAAAAACTTAGGAATAGGAAGGATGACGGCAGTTGAGCGAGGTGATGCAATGTTAAACCCAAGATCAACACGACCAAACGATACTGCGCTAGAGGGAGATTGATCTGGAGACTCTCCACGACCAAACTTCCGACACAACAACATTTGGCGCATCGTACCCGCCACACAACGCAACACTACTGCTCAGACCCGTCCTCCGTACGGCTTCACCAGACATCATGCCGGAACACGACAAATCGCTTGGCGGCAAGATTTTGTCTGGTAGGTGGTAATTTCTGCCGGCAGCCGATGTTATGGCCTACCACCGAGCTCTTTCTAACTCTCTCTTTCTGTCTTTCTAACCCCCCTCCAACTTACCTAAAATGAGGGGTGGTAGTTTGTTTGACGCATTCTGCAATTTTTAAAGTGGAAAGCTAATAATTGGTATGCGGAATACAGTAGACTCTCGTTGATCCGGCAGATATCAGACCAGGGTTGTGCCGGATTAGTTAAAACACCGGATTACTGGTAAATGATGGTACATAAGAGGTGTCTCGTCGAATCTAGCTCGGCTGGGCAGCGTTCGGGAAGCTACGCTATATCTTCTCGACGTCCAAGATACCACAGTGTCTCAAGACTAAAGTCTTTGGCCAGTGATGACTTACGGAACTGCAACGTGGTCGCTCACAATGAGCCTCATACGAAGGCTCAGAGTCACACAAAGGGCGATGGAAAGAACTATACTAGGAGTATATCCGCGTGATCGCGTCAGAAATGAGGAGATCCGCAGAAGAACCAAAGTCTTCGAGTCGCTAAACTTAAGTGGCAGTGGGCAGGGCACATTGCTGGTAGCAAGCCGATGGATGCAGGCAGCACAAGACCGGTCATTGTGGAAAGCCTTGGGGGAGGCCTTTGTCCAACGGTGGACATCTGTAGGCTGAAGAAGAAGAAGAAGATGGTACACACATACAATATGTAAAGAAAACCCATGTCCGATCTGTGAATGTATTGTTAGGTAAGTATCGATAACTGATTATACTAATGGATATAAACCCGGGCTAAACTTAAAAAAAAAAACCCCTAAAAATATAAATATTATTTCGCAAAAAGAGGTATCTTAATACATGTGCGGTAGGCAACCCTTCCGCGGGCGACGGGGGGCAGGGCACGCGGCACGTGGTCGCATCACTATAATACCGTCAAAATGGTGTTGTCACTTTTTAAAAATTACCAATTTCAGGGAAGTTGGAATTAATTCGCGGGAAAAAAAGATTATTTCAATATTCATTAGTATTCTTACTATGATGATTACGTAAATTTTTGTATTATATTTGGTCATGTTTATCTAACCTTTATTATCTTTATGGGTCGGACAGGGTTTACTTTACATATTGTATGTACCTATCATGTATGTACTATCATTTCAAAGTACAGTATCCTACTTCTAATTCAAATATGATGTTCCCGACGCACGAAATAAGAGGCTACTTGGCCGATAGGCATTTGTTACTGCCACATACTGGTATAAAACAAGTATATATGTGGCAGTAAAATTTCTCTCGGTGGTAGGCAACAACATCAGCCGCCGGCATAAGTTACCACCCACCAGACAAATTGTCTTGCCGCCAAGCGATTCGTCGTGTTCCGGCATGATGTCTGGTAAAGCCGTACGAAGGACGGGTCTGAGCAGTTGTGTTGCGATGTGTGCCGGGTACGATGTGCCTAATGTTGTTGTGTCGGAAGTTTGGTCGTGGAGGGTCTCCAGATCATCCTCTGGCGCAGCATCGTTGGTCGTGTTGTTGGGTTAAACATTGCATCACCTCGCTCAATTGCCGTCTTCCTTCCTATTCACTCAGTTTTTTTGAGTGAATAGGCTTAATAAGCTAGTGCGCTTTACCATCAACGATTGCATCACTGCTTACCATCAGGCGGGATTGCAGTCAAGCACTAGTTTATAACTAATAAAAAAAAATCGAATTCAAAAATTTTATTTCGGATTAAAAAACATAAATATCCATATAGTGTTAGTACAAGTAAAGCTTAGCCTAATGTTAGTAATGAATTAACTAAAGTGGGTCTGGACTCCTATCCACCTACGTAAGAGGGGCGAGTTCCACCGATCCCAAAACACATTCAGGATGCCATTGGAGGAGGTGCGCAAGCGCGCCATCATGGAAGCACAACGTTTCCGCATGATCGCGGCGAACCCGTCGACCCTCGCCTCCGCGAACATCCCTGACGCGCTACAGCGCCACGGCAACCCCAAGAGCACCCTGAATGCGTTATTATACTGTACGCGCAGGTCGCTGTATGCCCGCTGGGTATACGTGGTCCACAGGCTGCACGTGTAAAACGACTGGCAGAAGGCCTTAAAAAGCATTATCTTAACAGCCTTAGAACAGCGTACAAACCTGCGGGCCAGCATGTTGCAACGGACAGCCAGCGACCTGCGCTCCCTAGCAATATCCACATTATCCTTTAAGTCGTCAGTGACCCAGTGACCCAAATACTTGAACTTTGCAACCCGCCCTAAAGGAGACCCAGAGAGAGAGAGATAACGTGCCTGCCAAGAATGATTAAAACAAGATACAAAAGGACTGTATTTTGGATATCGATATATTAGAAATTCATAAGCGAATATCTGATAGAATGATGCCTTCGGAATATATCTCTCTGGTTAAGGTACTAAAGGCGACCATGACTTACTTCCAACCTTTAGATGCGGAGTTCGTACACCGCCAGACCCAAACACGAGAAGACACACGTCGATACACTTCACTGGCAGACTCACTGAATTGATTAATTTAGAATTTGAGGCTTAAATCCCGCTGAGGGTTACTTTAAATACTTAAAACTAATTACATTTTCCGTGACCGCTGGATGATCGCGGCCATGACTTGCTAGCTTGCCAATTCAGACAGTGAATGCCTCGGCTTCCCGGTCAGAATCGCGGAAGCACGGTGGCATCATTGTACTCCGTACTACCTCAAGATTTCGGCAGCGCCCACCACCGATAAATACCAAAATCAGAGGAGATACATATTCAACAAAGTATGTATTTTAACAAGATTCCCTCATCGCGCCCATCTAAGAGCACCGGATTTCTGAAGTGACGGATTAGCGCAGGGCCGGATTGAAGAGGGTCTAATGTCATCATCATCTCAGCGTTAATCCCAGTCGCATCCAAAGCTTTTTTTTTCAGCTTTAGAGCCTGGGGTCAGCTTTACCAATCTAACTGCTGATTTTGGCTAAACTTCGATATTTTCCGCGAAGCGACTGCCGTCTGATCCCCACAACCCGAAGGCGATATCGAAGCACTGCAGTTAGACCAATTGTTGGACTTTTTGAGGGCTCCAACAACCCGTAACGACTGCCATTAGGTGTTCGTATGGCAACCGGGACCAGACCAGTGCAAGTATTCATTCATGCATACAAATAGTTGCACTGCGCGGGGATCGAACCCGCGCCTCCTTGCGCCGCGTTCGCTACCGCTACACCTCGGAGGCTGTTAAAGAGGGTATAATGTATTTGTGATAAACAAAAAAATCGTGCCTATTTTTTTTTTTTATTTTTGATGATTATGTTTTTTTTTTCAGGTGATAGCAATGTCTTAACAGACTACCTATCCAGAAAATCGAAGAGGTACAGTCTCCTCTCGTTCTTCAGTTTCGCTAAAGACTCCATTCTACCGCAGCGGAGCAAGAAGGCCTTCTGAGGACGTCCAGCAATGAGTGTAGCCTTAATCAATGCAGTATGCCAGTGCTACGAACATTTATTATAACTTATAGAAGTGTGTTAGTATATTAATACTCTCGACTCGTGCTTCGTCTCGTATCACAGCATGGTAAAGCGCGCTAGTTTATTAAGAACTCAAAAAACTGAGTGAATAGGAAGGAGGACGGCAGTTGAGCGAGGTGATGCAATGTTAAACCCAACAACACGACCTACGATGCTGCGCCAGAGGGAGATTGATCTGGAGATCCACCACGACCAAACTGCTGACACAACAACAACAACATTTGGCGCATCGTACCCGGCATAACAACTACTCAGACCCGTCCTCCGTACGGCTTCACCAGACATCATGCCGGAACACGACGAATCGCTTGGCGGCAAGACTTTGCCTGGTGGGCGGTAACTTCTGCCGGCAGCCGATGCTAAGGCCTACCAACGTAAAAGATGTTCTAGTCTGTTCACATTCTCGCACGCACGCAGCAACGGTTGAAAGCACTACGCTTGCGTTTGTTGCGAGGTCCTTTAACTCGTGCCCAAAATACCGCTCCAGACGAGCGCTGCGAGGAGCGAGACGAGGCACGAGGCAAGCCGCGAGCGTCTATTTATAACTCGCGCGAATTAAATGTGCACTTCGCTCTGTGACGTCATTAGATTCGGGTATTTGACTAAAAAAAACTAATTAGTCCATCAGTCAGATTTCCAAAAAATACTAAACACGTATATTTTGTTTTATCAAATTACTAAAAATTTACAAATATAAAAGGCATCAAATATAAAAGGGAGCAAAGCAGTGACGTCACACGAGTTTTCAACACGCTGTGTCGTCTTATTTTTTTATTTATATGAAAAAAGAAAAAATACGTGTGAATGGATCGTATGAAATTCTGTCATTGATTTGGCCATATTTGGGCTGGTGCTGCTAAGTGTCACCTGGCCAGTTTGGATTCAGTGGAGAAGCGTGCGAAGAGGCTGATTGGTGATCCTGATTTAACTCGAGATGGTCTCCAAAACCTAGAGCACAGGCGTAGAGTAACCAGCCTTTCGGTGTTTTATAGGATGCATTTTGGGGAGTGTGCGAGGGAATTGCATGATTTAATTCCCCCATCTCCGTTCCACCATCGGACGACCCGTCGTACGGCGAATTTCCCCCCTTACGTTGTTAACACCACTACGAACCGGACGAAGCGTTTCGCCCCCTCCTTTATACCGCGTACATCAAGGGACTGGAACAACTTGCCGGCGGCGGTGTTTCCGTCGGACTACAATTTGAGTGTCTTCAAGGCTAGAGTGAATAGGCTCTTAATAAACTAGTACGCTTTAGCATTAACGATTGCGTCACTGCTTACCATCAGGCGGGATTGTGGTCAAGCGCTGGTTTATAATTTATAAAAAAAGTGACCGCCAATGGCTATACGCTTTTAGCCTCAATGTTTTCTTTACCTAACTTACAACAACGTTATTTCAATCAAAATTCCCTTATATACAATAAATATAAGAACATATAGTTCCTGAACATTGTAGCATCTGTAGACACTTGGAAAATCTTGAGGAAACGTGGACTTTAAGTCTGAAATCGCCAACCCGTATTGAGTAAGCGTGGTGATTACGTAATATAAAAGGCATCAAATATAAAAGGGAGCAAAGCAGTGACGTCACACGAGTTTTCAACACGCTGTGTCGTCTTATTTTTTTATTTATATGAAAAAAGAAAAAATACGTGTCTAGTATTTTTTGGAAACCTGACTGACGGATTAATTAGTTTTTTTTAGTCAAATATCCTATTAAGTATGTTAAAAAAAAATATTTAATAAAAGGTTGTTTTAATGATAAAGTGTCATAATACTAGAGCATTTTACAAATGACGTTTTACAATTAATTTGATAAATATGGACTGAAATATAATGTTGGTGCAACCAACAGGCTTCACTAACGCGTCGAGAATTTAAAAAACAAAAACACACTTAACAAAGCAAAAACTCCACAGAAACAGTAATAACAACAGGAGATTTAAACTGTATTTAGACAATTGTAACAAAGATGCTATCGCTACTCAGTGCTTACGGCGAATGCGGGGCGTCGCGCGGGGAAGCGGGAGAGGGTCGCATTCCAGCGATATGCACAGTTAACTCACGTGAGTAGTACACGCTCACCTTGTGCCTCGTCTCGCGAGTCGTACGCCAGTGTAAATGAAGCCATGGCCGAGGCGTGTATTGAAATGGTGTAATGAGGTTTGGCAGCTTTCATGTATTACGTAACGCAATTTTTGAAGATATTGACCCCCTTCCCCCTTTGTAACGCACCGTAACGTTTTTCTGTACCCCCCCCCCCCCCTTTCCCTAAACGTTACGTAACACTCAAGTGATCAATTTTATCTTAAAGTCGTAAAAAGTTATGTAATAGTTTTTACAGTCGGTATACTTTTAATATACTAAATAATATTTTTTTTAGAAACAATGTTGCATAACTTATTTAAAGAAAGACCCCCTCCCGCATCTGTAACGCATCGTAACATTTTACGAAACCAACCGCAAGTAGCGTTACGTAATACTTGAACGGTTCCTTTGACAAAAAGGCGGAAAAGTATGGGCTGGGCTCCCACGTCCGGGACTTCGTACTACCGTAGAATATATAAAAGTACATATAAAAATGCGGTAGTTAAAAAAAAAACACGTCTCGTATTTTATTTTTATTGGTTGTTCCAGCGGAAATACAGTATACACTCTAAAAATGTCAAGTGTCTACCTGGTAGGGCTTAAAAGGTATCATCATCGACCTTTTTTTCGTCCCACTGCTGGGCACAGGTCTCTAATACAGAGAAGGATTAAGCGTAATCACCACGCTTACTCAATACGGGTTGGCGATTTCAGACTTAAAGTCCACGTTTCCTCAAGATTTTCCAAGTGTCTACAGATGCTACAATGTTCAGGAACTATATGTTCTTATATTTATTGTATATAAGGGAATTTTGATTGAAATAACGTTGTTGTAAGTTAGGTAAAGAAAACATTGAGGCTAAAAGCGTATAGCCATTGGCGGTCACTTTTTTTATAAATTATAAACCAGCGCTTGACCACAATCCCGCCTGATGGTAAGCAGTGACGCAATCGTTAATGCTAAAGCGTACTAGTTTATTAAGAGCCTATTCACTCTAGCCTTGAAGACACTCAAATTGTAGTCCGACGGAAACACCGCCGCCGGCAAGTTGTTCCAGTCCCTTGATGTACGCGGTATAAAGGAGGGGGCGAAACGCTTCGTCCGGTTCGTAGTGGTGTTAACAACGTAAGGGGGGAAATTCGCCGTACGACGGGTCGTCCGATGGTGGAACGGAGATGGGGGAATTAAATCATGCAATTCCCTCGCACACTCCCCAAAATGCATCCTATAAAACACCGAAAGGCTGGTTACTCTACGCCTGTGCTCTAGGTTTTGGAGACCATCTCGAGTTAAATCAGGATCACCAATCAGCCTCTTCGCACGCTTCTCCACTGAATCCAAACTGGCCAGGTGACACTTAGCAGCACCAGCCCAAATATGGCCAAATCAATGACAGAATTTCATACGATCCATTCTAGTTGAGCTCATTTTGAAAAGTTTGATGAAGTCAGAAAAAAACATCAATATCATAATGATTTTTACAATACAATATGTAAAGAAAACCCTGTCCGATCCGTGAAGGTATTGTTAGGTATCGATAACTGATTCTAATAATGCCCACAAAGACAGGGTAAACTTAAAAAGAAAACCCGCTAAAAAAATAAATATTATTTCGCAAAAAGAGGTAACTTAATACATGTGCGGTAAGCAACCCCTTCCGCGGGCAGCGGGGGGCAGGGTACGCGGCACCTGTGACGTGGTCGCGTCGCTATTCGCTTATAGTAATACCGGTGTTGTCACTTTTTTAAAAATTACCAAATTTCCGGGAAATTGGAATTAACTCCCGGGAAAAAAGGATTATTTCAAAATTCATTAGTATTGTTACTATGATGATTATGTAAAATTTTATATTATATTTGGTCATGTGTTTACCTAACCTTTATTTTCCTTATGGGTCGGACAGGGTTTTCTTTACATATTGTATAAGTTGCAAGTATCCGAGGTAAAATAATCGAACGGACTGTACTTAACTCATTTACGAGTTAAGTTAAGCTTCACATAAGATCTGCACTGCGATATTGTATACGTTTTACAGTGAAAACTTAGTTGGACCGCTTTCTGCAAAAATCATCCAACTCACAAACTCGACATTTTCGATATTTTGTGACGTATCGTCATCGTGATCGTAGCGTGTACATATCAATGTCAAATATACCTCACAAAATATCGAAATGTCGAGTTTGTGGGTTGGTTGCTAAGATCTTTGAGCCATATCTTCGTTTATCTTGTTTTCTTTCGTAACTTATCCTTTTTTTTTTTTTTGACGCTGTGTTAATGCCATTACGCACCGTACCCCGAAGGGCGTGTGTGGGACTCGCCCAGCCGAAGCCGGGAATACCCACTAAACCCACAGCGGCACTCCGGCATCGTCATAGTGGCGGGGGAGTGGGAAACTAGCGCAGCCTGAGCTACCTCTCCCCCGCCGGCGATACCCGCCTAGCAAGGTGGGCCCTCAATTGCCCCTCCTAAGGGGAGGCCGTGGCTCCCACGTGGTGAGCGATGTAAGGCGGGCGTCGACACCTTCTCGTGCCTCACGCCCGCCGCTCACCTCAGGGGGGGAGAAAACGGGCGAAATCCCGCCTTCTCCTGCCCCTACGCCGCCTGCGGAGCGCCGGAGCGAGGGGATCCTCCTCCCGCTCGCGCTCCGCGGCCTCCTTCTGCGACATCACCAACTCGCAGAAGGAGGCCATCGCCGCCCAGGCCTCCTCGCTCCCCACCATCGCTCTGACGATGGCGGGCAGCGAGAGGTCCCCTCCAACCGCCGTGACAAGATCGCGATGCGGCACGGCCCACGTCGGGCACACCGCGAGGGTGTGTTCCGCCGTGTCCTCCGCCGCGCCACAACCGTGGCACGACGGTGTCTCCTCTCGTCCTATCCGGTGCAGGTACATGTCGAAGCAGCCGTGACCGGAGAGTACCTGCACCAGACGGAAGGAGAGGAACCCGTGACGCCTGTCGAGCCAGTCCTCCAGGACCGGCCCGATGGCGTCGAGGGTACGGCCGCCGAAGACGGCGGAGGCGAGGTCCTGCGTTCAATGCTGGACAAGAGCAACCCTCGCCTCCCGCCGGACGGCCTCCCTCACCTCTGGGGCCGGACGCTCGCCCAGCGCCCTGCGCCCCGCCGTCCACTCGTACACTCTGGCGAGCACCCACGTCTCGAGCTCCCAAGGCGGGGTGCCCGCCAGAGCGCACGCTGCTGCGAAGCCCACCGTGCGGTAGGCCCGCGATGCCCACTGGGCGATGGCCCTTTGGGGCGTCCGAAGGGCGGTGAGGTTCTCCCTCCTATGGAGGGAGTCCGCCCAAATCGGGGCCCCACAAAGGGCCATACTCCGCAGTATACCGCAGTAGTTTTCGATTGCGTCACTGCTTACCATCAGGCAGGATTGCGGTCAAGCGCTAGTTTATAATATTTATATATATAAAATGCCGGCGTATAGACGCCGGCACCGCTTCTTAACTTATCCTAACTTAACCTATCTCCTTTCGTTTCCCGCGTGAGCCGACTAGGAGGGGTTTGGGGTAAAGTCATGATGTGGCCACTATACTACTTTTTTCCATACGTCACAAAATATCGAAAATGTCGAGTTTGTGGGTTGGATCATTTTTACAGAAAGCGGTCTAGTTGAAGCTTAGGTACTTTAAATTAGTAATACTCCACATTAGCGCAGATTCTCTTGCTCGCAACCTAAACTTAATTTAAGTTCAGTGAATATTTTTTTTTTCTATTTTATTAAGAAAAGGACAGAACATAATTTGTCAGTTTAGACCTGTCAAATTAGTCCGTGTTTGACGTAAATTGAGGTATTTTTGGTCGCCATGTTTATTATCGCGTCTAAACTGTCTATGGAGTATCTTAATTTGACAGAATTAAACTAAAATGTCATCTATCCATATCCTTTTCTTAAGATTAGTTAGTAGTTTAGTTTTTGAGCAAGAGACTCGGCGTCATTTACTGTATAATCTATGTAAATAATACACCGTAGGCTACCTAAATTATTGTCTTTCCTTCCCCTTGATATTCCTTCCAAAGGCTGTCTGTAAAACATCGCTCTTAGCGATAAGACTGCCCATTGTAAAATCTTTATACATATTTATTTTCTATAATTCATATGGTGTACAGACGACACCACATCAAGCTACTAAAATCTGTCAGATTTCCTTACAAGATTTTCAACTTTATCTCTAAAGCATTAAGGCTCAAGGTTGATTGGGGACAGTTTGGGGTAGTTTGACCTGCTGTCGTCCGTAGTTAATAAAGAGTATTCAATTCGTGATGAGTGCTTGGAGTGTGCTGTCATTAATTTATCGCGGCGAGATTTATACGTAATCTATTGGCTAATATATGTATAGTTATACAACGTTATTTTTTGTTCAAACCCGAGTCCAGTATTTTCAAGTAAAGAATCTATGTACAAAATTTCTAAAAGATATCATGAAAAACCACAAAGTTATGAGCTTGTTATCATACTTGGTTGTCCCAACAAAAATATGGTCAACGCACATGGCCCTATGGCCTTATCTCACTGTGCTCCTAGTACTACCGTCAGCTGTGTTGTGCGCTCGGTAACCACACTGCAACAATTTCTAAATATATTTGGGAAAAAATATTACATAGTGTAAAAATGATTCGAATCAATTCAGTTGTTTATTCTGAACAAACTATAGGTATTCAGGTTTCGCATAAACAAAATATAACGTTATTACATAACGTATAACGTTATTACATAACATATAACATTATTACATAACGAATAACGTTATTACATAACGTATAACGTAGGATGTGATTGCAATAATATTTATAGATTGATGTAAATAGCTAGTGTACAAAACTGTTTTTACTTTGAGTGATAATTAAACGTATATGGAGTAAACAATTTGCGTCTTTTTTATTAATTAGCTTGCCCTCTAACTCTTTCATGGCAAAATTTCTTACTCAGCACAGAGATTGGAAAGTGACAGCGTGTTACCTCAAAAACTGGCCCCTCCTTTCCATTGGGTTCTCTGAACAAGTGCGCAAGACCTCGCGATCTTCTAGGCCCTAGCCTGCTCCCATAAAATGTCATTATTTGCAACCGCCGTTCCAACCTACGCATTATTATGATGCAATGACAAAATAAATGATTTGCAAAGTTATGACATAATAGTAGGTATGTTTTTTTAATTATTATTATTATTATAAACTAGTGCTTGACCACAATCCCACCTGATGGTAGGCAGTGATGCAATCGTTGATGGTAAAGCGCGCTAGTTTATTAAGGGTCTATTAATTAAGAAAAAAAACTGAGTGAATAGGAAGACGGTATTTGAGCGAGGTGATGCAATGTTAAACCCAGCACCACGACCAACGATGCTGCGCCAGAGGGAGATTGATTGGCTTCACCACACATCATGCCAGAACACGACGAATCGCTTGGCATCAAGACTTCGTCTGGTGGGTGGTTACTTCTGCTGGCAATCTGCACAGGGTCCAATAATCCCTAGGGCCCAGGGGCCCCAATACGTCAGACGGCCGTGCCCAAAATCCAAGGTAACAATCCCACTTGACTAGAAAGAGATCAGGCTAACCACTTGTAATGAACATGAACATACCTACACTTAGTTTCGATATTTTTTATTGTATTAAAAACTGTTGTGTTTAGAAAGAAAGCCGCGGTGGCCTCGTGGTATCGTCCGCGACTTACCACCATCACGACTGACATTCGAAACTTATCCATTAACCATTAAACGATTTAAAAACTATATAAAGGGCAAACTTTGCAAAAAGGGGCATTATAAAATCACAGATTATTTAGAAGACAAAAAAGCTTGGGACTGAACTGCTCGCTCTGCTAAGCATTATTATTAAGTAATTTTCATTTTAAATGTCTGAACTTGAAAAAAGACGACGATCCCTGAGTTTGTTTTGGCTATTTCTTCTCAGGGGTAGTCAGTTAGGAAATGCCGGCTTCATCTAGTAAAAAAAAAACTTGACGTGTATATGTTATCAGTGATCCTACTTGCTTAATAAACGATTTCATTTCATTTCACTGCTCTCAAAATGGTGAAGGAATACATCGTGAGGAAACCGGCATGTTCTGGAGCCAAAACTTCGGAGACGTGTGACATCTACCAACCAGTATTGCCATTCTAGTGCTTTCGGCACTAAATCTAGTGCATTTTTGATATGGTCAGTGCGCATCAAAAATTTTTAGTGCCTAGTGCGATTTCTAGTGCTTTTTCATGTCTGCTCTTTAATTATAAATAAATTGATATAGCGACTAAATAGCGGATAAATGCAGATATCGAACGTGTTTTTAGTTTGATGAATGAGGTTAAAAGCAAGTTACGGAATTTATTGTATGTATTTAGAAACAATCAATGCAATCCTTATAATTCGCACGCAGCTGACTGCTTTGAACAGCACATGCTTTAAGTATGATCTGCCAAGTGAGGCTGTAAAAATTATTGGATCCTCCGAGGTATATAAAAAAAAAAGATTCGAGATTGGCTGGTCCATCAAGACCAGTTTTTTTTTTAAGGTTTTAGTGATTTAATGTCGTAGATAAGTATTAAAATATATTAAAACCAATTTTGATTTTTATATGTCGTTCTTTTCAAAGCTATGCCAATTTTAGTGCTTTGAATTCGAAAAAACCACAGATCTAGTTTTAGTGCTCTACAGACTTTGCCTTCTGGCAACACTGCTACCAACCCGTACTGGGCCCGCGTGGTAGATTACGGTCCACTCTCTTTCGCCGAAAGGCCTGTGCCCCAGGAGTGGACATTATAGGCTGATTATGTTAGAAGGAAAAAGTATTACCATCCGGCAAGGGTACAGTTCCAAACGCTAAGATTACTAAGTCTTTGAGCTAATTGTGTATTAGTAATGAGTCCTGGGGGGCAATCGCGCTAAAATAACTCAACAAAAACAGGATTGCATCGCAACCAAACCATAACTTTAGTTAAGTTTCGTATCGCGCTAACCTTTTGACAATTTGTTCAACCTTAACTTGAACACAATGGGAACATTTAACCGCTGTCAAATGAAAAAGTTGAAATGCAGTACTTTTGAATCAGTGATCGATTGTGTGTCGGTAGCAGGCAGAGGCGGCGTTAGGCGTGGGCGACGTGGGTCACCGCCTACGGCCTCGCGGTACAAGGGGCCTCGCGCCTTTAAATATTTGTATGCATTGCTTCAAGGCAAGAAAAAATAATTAAAAAAAATATATAAATTAATTGTATTGTGAAAATTATTTTTATAGTCTGGCAACATTTGCTTACGTTGCGTAGCTAGGTACCGCGAGTAAATCTTTGCCGCCGACGACCCGTGCGGGCAATCCCTTGCTTTATTTGTTTACTTTCTTTACTAGGAAGCCAACCAATCAAACCAAACTTATATTTAATTGACTGCACTATTAAATATTATAAGTTCTTTACAGCTAAAAAATGTAGAAAAAAAAAATTTTTTTTCAAACATTTTCAGCCATAATCAGTTATAAAATTAAGCAACAACATGGGCTTAAGTGTCGAACATTATGCTTTGACGCAATATCCCTTTAAAAAATAACCACAAAATCAAAAGACCGGCCAAGTACGTGTCGGACTCGCGCACATACGGTTCCTTACCGTTGATTTATGAAATCAAAGGATTTAAGTTATTTGTATGAAAGATTACGCGGTAATAAGCGGTTTACGATTTACGAGGTATTAAAAAAAATACTTACTAGAATTCGTTCAAAACAATTTTCGTTGGTAGTTTTTATACTAATGTACATCATATGTTTCTTTTAGATTTTATTATTTTAGAAGTTAGAGGGGGGGGGGAGGACCAACTTTTTGACAACTGTCACGCAAAATATTCAGTTTAGAAAAAAAATATTTCAGAAAACTGTATGTCATTTTTGAAGACCTATTCATAGATACCCCACACGTATGTGTTTGATGAAAAAAAAAATGTTGAGTTTCAGGTCTAAGTATGAAGAGCCCCCAATATTTATTATTACTTTTTTATTTTTGCATCAAAATCTTAATGCGGTTTACAGAATACATCTACCTACCAAGTTTCAACAGTATAGCTCTTATAGTTTTGGGTAAATCAAACTTTTACAGTGGGTAATCTTTGTCCGTTATAGTCGCTCGCGGTTTTTTGGCAATTATACAGTACATTTCGTAAGTGTCTACTGCGTAGTTTATTTAAAAGTCAGAGATAATTTCTCGTTTATACTTTGTTTAGTAATTAGGGGAGTTCATACATGTTCAGCGAGATTTGGGGGGGGGGGGGATGCCCCCCCTGCTCCCACCTGGGTACGCATGGCCATGGGGCCTCGCGAAATTTGTCTTGCCCACACCAAATTTAGGTCTTGCCCCGCCTCTGGTAGCAGGTACAGGTATTAAAGTTGTACGGTAGGATTCTTATTCGGTTATGGTTTTAGGTTCTTCAATCGAAGTTAAAACTTTAGTGCGATACGAAATAGGATCGAAACTAAACCACAACTTTAACTGAATTAGATACTTACGAATAAGACTGTTAAGTACGCCTTCGAGGTATTTAAATAAAAGTTTTGGACTGTATAAAAAATATATTATGACAACTAGGAGATACAATTACTTTCTTCGACGATTCAAAAAAAAAAGCGGTCTTCTATGCCCGTCTACAAATTTATATACAGGTCGACGACCTATCCGCGGGCCGCACATGGGCCGCGGCCCCTCTTGTGTCTTGCTCGCCCCTCCTTGGCCCGGGCTGGAACTTGATGCGCCCGCGACGAGCGCGGACAAAGACTTTACTTCTACTGTTTTACATAGCGCGATTGTCCTCTGATTGAACTGATTGTCCTCCCTGACGTTTCGGGTGACACAGGTGCTCTTACTTATTTATTATTTATTTTTTTAATCTCCACGTGTACAATACATTGGGATAAATGCTATGCCCCGCAAAACCGTTTTCACGGTTTGTCTGCGGGCACGGAACAAACAGTGCATCAGCAATAATTAAATATGCAACAATATTACAAAAAAGTTACATCAACAATATCGGGTCTTACAAAATTGCTTACAGACTACTGAGTAAGAACATTTTAAGTGCTCTGGCAAATTAGCGCATGGTTGCTTTGGAAAGTACCTGTGTCGCATAAATAGGGAGCCTGGTGACACCACTGCGTCGACTCCATCATCATCATCATCTCAGCGTTTGTCCCGGTTGCTACCGCGGCTTTCGCGTTGGAGCCTGGGGTCCGCTTTCCTGCAAATTCTCCTCCATTTCGCGCGATCTTTAGCATCCTGTGGTGAGAGATTGTTGGCACGCATGTCATCTCTTAGAACGCCAAGCCAGCACTGGTCTACCCCGCTTGTTCCGGCCCGGCGGAGGCGCCATGGTAAGACATTTGTTACCCACTTAACGTGCCGGTTTTCGTAAGACGTGGCCGTACTAGTGTAGGCGACCCTCCTGCAGTTTGTCTGCTATGTCACGAGCACGTAGACTGCCCCGGGTGCGGGAGTTCCTGATGCGATGATGACACCACTGCGTCGACTGTTGAGAGGAAACGGCGCGGCATACTCTGGCAAAGTGTACCCTTGGGGAGAAGACGCGCCGTGCCCTCATCTCAGAAGTAGGCAGTGACCTGTCATCGCCGGTCGTAATCGAGTCAGTCGAAAGCGTCGTTTAGCAGAAGGTGGCTGCGAAAAGGGAGAGAGAGATCTCGTCCACTCAGCAGGCGCACCTGGCGTCGGCGGAGGGCGGATGACGCCTTCTTCCAGCCCATCTAAATGGGTCCAGGAGCGACAGACTCTGGGATGTCTGTCACCCCCCAAACATTATCTCTTAGAAGTCGTGGGGGGAGTCACACACTCACCCCCTCCCCTTGAACCAAGGAGGCCCACAGTGGCGGGCACCAGTCCATCGTGACGGGGTCCACGAAGACCGATGCATCCTGGGTCAGGGTTGCGTGTTGGTTAAACAAGAAACCGTGGCCCTGGCCGTCGCACAGGAAAACGAAGAAACACGGGTGGGTTTTAGTCAGTAAAAGTCTGACACGCCCTTCCGCTCCACCCAGAGCGGGAGAAGTCATATCATGATTTCCCATCCCAAAAAAAAGGGGTTTCGGAAGCGTCAATCATTCTCGCTGTCTATGTCCCCGACATATGTAGGTGTGAGATGAAACACCGGAGTAGTTTTTAGTCAGTCAAGAGTCTGACACTGTAATAGACACACGGGCGGCGGACACCCATGAGGATTTTCCACCCCGAGGAAGAAAAAGATTTTCTTACAAGTGATAGTGATAGCTTGGATCAAAAATATAAACACAAGTCTCAACTGATTAATATATTTATTTTATTTATACTAATATGAAGATAATTTAAAGCTACTCAGGTACTGTGTTTATCAATTTGAATTATATATTTGCGGCCACGATAATTATTTTTCTTGAGGGTGAAGCTAAAGAAGTTATTGTAATACTATGCTTCGTTTGGCATAAGATTTTAAAAGAACTTTTTTTCCAGTTTGTTTGATCTAGTTTGACTTGTATTCCGGTGGTATAAGATTGGTGTTAACAACAGCAAAAAGTGGTTACAATACCAACAATTTACTGCAGCCACGGTTTGTCCTGTGATTAACGCAAGAGAGGTCAAAATTGGTCAAACGGTCTGTAAAAAAGTTTAAGTTTATGTAGTGTCAAAAATCTGTCTAATTTATTATTGAAAAATATATCTCTTTATCCATAACATTGATATAATTATTTTGTTTAAACAATCATTTAGCAACACCACTTCGACCAGATTCATGCTTCTCGCATCAACGAGTTCCTGCGGCTTTGATAAGGTCATACTTGTCTGTAATTTTATCAAACATCAAATTAATCTAGGATAAGTCTAAACGGTTGTAGATTGGCGCCGTTTCACCAGTTCACAAACTAAGGGTGGACACATCTGCGGAACGCACGGCGCCGAAAGCTCAGCGGCTGAAGTGTCAGTCGCAATATTCAGTTGTTATGACAAACCAAACGGTCAAAACGCGGCGTCTTGTTCAGCGCGCTACGCGACGGAAAGTTACGTGGCGTCATCGTCAGTATATCTGTGTCGACACATTATGGTGTGCGGTTTTTGTGACGTACCTGAATTGCTTAGAAAAATGGAATTAATTAGAATATTAGCTATTATAGGGGGCTTAGAAGACGTTGCCGATCTTCGCTAGCGCCACGCGCACGACGCACAACACACGCTGAACGTTCAGCTACGCCCGCCGAACTTTCGGTCGCGCAACGCATAGCGTGATGTGTCGCTTGCTATGCAAAATATATTAAATGCGTTTTAGGTGAAAACACCGCCCGAAGGCCCTACGCCGAACGCGGCGTAATTTGGGCTAATGGTGATAGAGTACTTGAAATACACTGCTAGCGGAACTTTCGGCGCCGTACGTTCCGCAGATGTGTCGCGACACTAAAGTAAATTTATTTTTCCTGACGTAAACTGACGTCTTTTTAGTCGCCATATTTTTAATAGCGGCCAAACTGTCTAAAGAGTATTTGAATATTTATCTTCTTTCTTTGCTGCACTTAAAATTTAATATAGTTTGTAAACTGAGGAATCGGCTCCATTATAGATCTAGTCTCTATTATTATTAGTATCTATTTTATTCACACAACCTCAAGCTAATCTAAATGTTTAAAGATTGTGGATCTAATCACAGAAACCAGACACCGATATATTTCGTTGAATATGGACCAAATTAACGCTAGACCTTCATTAATGCCAAGAAGTCTCTTCCGACCTTCCGGCCCCTTTAGTACCCCCAGCGTCTTTAGCACCTCCGGCTCCGCCATGATGCAACTTCACATGCAACTTCAAGCTCGTCATCTGAACAAAAGCCTTACCACATTCCTTACACACATACCTCTTATCATTCGTGTGTATCCTCATATGGATATCCAAAGTTTTCTTCCTCTGGAAAGCCTTTTCGCAAACTTCGCACTCGAAAGGTCGCGTGTCATCGTGGCGGACCATGTGGCGTTTCAAAAGTTCTTTGTTGAATACTTTGAAGCCACATACGTCACAAGCAACAGTTCTTTGCTTTAGGTGAGTCCTCAGCTTGTGCTGGATTAGTCTACTCCTCATTGTGAACAGCAGATCGCATTGGTCGCATTTAAATTGCAGTTTTTTGACGTCATGCACGAGCGCCAAATGCCGTTTTTTAAAGTATTGTGAGGAAAGAATTTCTGGACACTTCGGGCATTTTAGCATATCGGTCCGGTGTACTTTTTCACAGTGAACTTGAAGGCAGTACGTGCTTCGGAATTCTTTGTCGCATTTTCGACAGGTGAAGCTTTTAGTGTAGGTGTGAACGTTCCTCATGTGGCTGACCATGTTCGCTTGAGCAACAAATCCTTGTCCGCACATCTCACACAAAAACGTTCTAAACTTATTGTGGTGTTTGTGTGCATGCCTTAACAGGGTCCCGAAAAACCGGAACTCCTGAGTACAATCTTGACAGAATAATATATTATCTGACAGATGGAAGGTGAAGAGAGAATTGGCTATTTCCTTGTTGAATTTGAAGTCGTGGAGAGACTGTAGATGGTCCAGAAAATGTTTGAACACAAGGAATTGTAGACCGCATATTGTGCAAAAGATTTCCGAAGTGTCAAGCTTGATGCGACTGCTTGGAACCAAGGTTCTGAGTACATTCTTTAGGTTTGCTCCTTTATGTTCTTCGATGGTATGTATCTTGAGGTTTTCGCTCTCTACAAAGGAGTGGCAGCAGTAGAAACACATGTATTTGTTGGCTGCCCACCTGAATGGGACGATCGAGGAGTTTTCCAAAATGATGGTGATGAAATTCGTTAGCTCATCTTTTCTAATCCTTTCAGCAAGCCTCGCCTTATCTTCACTTTCATCTGAAACAAGATTTGTCTGGATTGAAGAACGCTTAGATAGAGAAATTATAGATGCAGGGTGGTATAGATCAAAGCACAACTGAGTACCAAATTGAATGATATTACCGTATTATCATTATTATAAAACCAGTTACTTAGTAGAAATGATTTTCTAGAAATTACTACTCAATTTAAACATTTATTAATAAGGCATGGAATATCAGTGATTGACCACTGGAAAGTCATAATGTCGTCATTTTGATAGATTACGAAACTTTTTTTTATAAATTATAAACTGACCGCAATCCCGCCTGATGGTAAGCAGTGACGCAATCGTTGATGGTAAAGCGCACTAGTTTATTAAGAGCCTATTCACTCTAGCTTACACTCAACACTTAACTTATACTTAGTCCGACGGAAACACCGCCGCTGGCAAATTGTTCCAGTCTCTCGATGTACGCGGTATACGCGGAGAAGGCGAAACGCTTCGTCCGGATCGGAGTGGTGTTAATAACGTAAGGGGTTAGTAACTCGCCGTACGACGGGTCGTCTGATAGTGGAACGGAGCACTCACCAAAATGCTTCCTATAGAACACCGAAAGATTGGCTACTCTACGCCTGTGCTGTGCTGTGTGTGTGTCAAAATCTATCACTACGAAATCACTGCTCGATCGTTTTGACACTATTGTACTAGCAGACTAGGGGCCCAGCATTGCTGCGGCAAACATATTACTACCGTGTGAAATTGTAGTCTGTGCTTGTGTGTTCATTATTGTTATGTTGTATTCATCGATCACTTATACACTAGATTCACAATCAGCGTAAAAAACGGTTGAACTGAAGAAGCGCACAACGCAGCACTTGGGTGCTTCTTTCATTTAGTACTTACTTTATAATTCTGACTTTAATGCATGCGTGTAAGGTTGAATTATTTGGTTTGATGTCAGACTCGGTCGTAAAAAATAATGGCTGTTTGTACTGCGTTGTGATAAGAACTTTATACACTGCACTTAAGGCTGATTTTATGAGCTAATATTCTTAATCCATTATTCTGGGCAATTCAGGTACTTCACAAAAACCGCACACCATAAAGTGTCGACACAGACTGACGACGCCACGTAACTTTCCGTCGCGTAGCGCGCTGAACAAGACGCCGCGTTTTGACCGTATGGTTTGTCATAACAACTGAATATTGCGACTGAGGCCGCTGCCTCGAATCTTGCGGGCAGCGGGGCGGTAGCGGCAGTGGCGCGGGAGCCGAGCGGGCATTGAAGACCCGTTCTCGAAACTAGCGGGCAGATCGCGCGTCACTACAACCGCGTAGTGTTGTGTTCACGATTGTGTCGACGAGATATTTGTTTTTATTCGCGAAAGAAATATCTGAACAATGGCGCCAACATCTTTTTGATTCAAATGTATTCCTAACGCTCGATCACCGCTCGCTGCCCGCATGATTCGAGCGCGAGAAGTACACCGCTCGCTACCCACCACTGCCCCCTGCCGCGCCACTGTTTGCAAGACTCGAGGCAGCGGCCTGACACTTCAGCCGCTGAGCTTTCGGCGCCGTACGTTCCGCAGATATGTCACTACACTAAATTGCTAATCCATTGATCTTTAAGTTCAAAATGTATCTGCACAACAACGTAAATAACGCAATGAATGTTGTTGAATTCTCGAAACGAATTACATTACTACTGCCGAATGTTAGCAATAACCCTAATGTGTTTTTATCATTTTTACAATTACATTAGTAAGTAGATATGTATACCTATGCTGATCGTAATGTTCGTGAACGGGCACGAAAATGTCGTATAGATATTCTCAGCCTATAAAGATCCACTGCTGGACAAAGGCCTCCCCCCAAGGCTTTCCACAATGACCGGTCTTGTGCTGCCCGCATCCATCGGCTTCCCGCGAGCTTCACTAGGTCATCGGTTCACCTTGTTAGGAGTCTCCCTACGCTGCATCTTCCGGTACGTGGCCATATAGATCAGTACCATTCAACTCAACCATTTTCCATAAATGAAATGTAGCATAGTGTGTTTTTAAATACCTATCTTACTTTTACTCAGTTATGCTGGGAATCGTATTTGAGTAAAAGCTAGCTGAGCTGATTGACATAATTTGGTTAAATGGGATTCAAATGAAACGATATGAAAATGACTTCAGGTTTTATTTTTAAAATCTATACTAAACATAATTTTATTATGTAGCCTTAAACACTATCTAACTACCTACTTGATATTGAATGAAAATTGATTAAAAATCTAGACATACAGTGGGCTAACTTTTGAATACGAATGTAAATAATACATGATCCTTATATGGTCGCAAGCGAACGGTCCGAATAAAGGGTTTCGCCTCTTTATAAACTGACTACAATTTAAGTGTCTTCAAGCCTAGAGTGAATAGGCTCTTAATAAACTAGCGCGCTTTACCATCAACGATTGCATAACTGCTTACCATCAGGCGGGATCACGGTCAAGCTCTAGTTTATAATAAGAAATACGCCCATTATCGCCTGCAAAGTCATGAAATAGAATGCAAGTCAGAGTCCAAGTATTAAGAACCGCGGATTTTTTGAAAGAGACCGTGGCTCCTGACTGAGGAACAGGTGGGTTTTAGTTAGTCAAAGTCTGACGTCACCAGGCCAGGACGGGAGAAGTCATTTAATGATTTCGCAAAAAATGGGGCAAGCGGCGGGGTACCCGCAAATTTCTGAACACGTATCATACACATTTTGTTCAAATTACAAACTGGTCTTTTTTATAATTATAGTGCTTGACCACAATCCCGCCTGATGGTAAGCAGCGATGCAATCGTTGATGGTAAAGCGCGTTAGTTTATTAAGAGCCTATTTACTCAAAAAAACTGATTGAATAGGAAGGAAGATGGCAGTTGAGCGAGGTGATGCAATGTTAAACACCACGACCAACGATGTTACGCCAGAGGGCGATTGATCTGGAGATCCTCACACAACAACATTTGGCGCATCGTACCCGGCACACATCGCAACACAACTGCTCAGACCCGTCCTCCGTACGACTTCACCCGTACGACTTCACCAGACATGATACGACGACGAATAGCTTGGCGGCAAGACTTTGTCTGGTGGGTGGTAACTTCTGCCGGCAGAATGGTCTGGCTTGAGTGTGAGTTTGCACGCACGATACAGAAAAAAATCCTAGTATGGAGCAAAAGAGCAAAAACGTAACCCAATTATGATTAAGATTCCACTGTCCGTCTGCCCCCAGGCTACTAGCCATAATAGCTACAGTTTAACAGCCTCCGTGGCGTAGCGGTAGCGAACGCGGCCGCTGCGCAAGGAGGCGCAGTTTCGAGCCCCGCGCAGTGCAAATATTTGTATGCATGAATATGAATAATTGCATTGGTCTGGTCGTGCCTCGGAAAGCACGTTAAGCCGTTGGTCCCGGTTGCCATACGAACATCTAGTGGTAGTCGTTACGGGTTGTTGGAGCCCTCAAAAGTTCAACAATTGGTCTAACTGCAAAGCTTCGATATCGCCTTCGGGTTGTGGAGGTCAGAGGGCAGTTGCTTCACGGAAAATATCGAAACTTAGCCAAATCAGCAGTTAGACTGGTATAACGGACGCCAAACTCCAAAGCTGAAAGAGCTTCGGATGCGACTGGGATTAACGCTGAGATGATGATGATGATGAATAGCTAGACAGTTTACATTTTCACACATGATGTGTTTCACAACAAAAAATACGAAATACAAAATATAATAAATATTTAGGAGCTTCCATACAATTCAGACATGATTTTTATAAATTTATGGACCACTTCGTGCGCGAGACTTACTTGCTATTGGCCGGGATCCTACCGCAAATTATAAAGAACATTTTTCTAACGAATATCACTCAGCCCGACCGAACTCAGCTTAAAGGCAAGACGCTCGGTACATTCGATTTGACAGTATCTATTTAATTAAAAAGAACCCGCCACGGAGCAATTACGTACTACCAAACATATGCTTATCGCCTCTTGCCGATCGGAAAAAATCATACGGCATCCTCGCTTAATATGCAGGTTCGGGTCGGCTCGGCACAACTTAAGCTAAAGCCGACCTACAAAATGGCGCCGATTCTGTTGTTCACAAACTAAACCAATTTTAAGTTAAGTGCATCTTTTTCTTTCCATTAGATTAAGAAAAGGACTGAAGATAAAATGTCAGTTTAGACCTGTCAAATCAGTGCGCTCCTGACGTAAACTGACGTATTTTTAGTCGCCATGTTTATAATCGCGTCTAAACTGTCTATGGACTAGGAGTTTTGGCGGGGATGTCAAGATGAGTGTCACGCTCATTTTTCATTGGACTTTTAAAATTATTTATAGTGTCGTTTACTAAATAAAAACGCGTGATTTATGTAGTAAAAAGTGCATTCAGTGAATAATTCAAAAAGAACAGTGAGATATTGTAGCATAGTGGCCGCATCATGTCTTTACGCTAAACCCCTAATTATCGTCCAAACGCGGGAAACGAAAGGAGTTAGTTTAGGTTAAGTTAAGGTAGGATAAGTTAGGATATAAAATTCAAGAAAAACCAACTGAAGACTAGGCTGTATGGCGTACTATGCCTTTGCCTTTTCCGTTCAAATGAACGGAAAGAATGAAACCAAAAAAAAAATGTCTATGGACTATCTTAATTTGACAGGATTAAATTAAAATGTTATCTTCTATCCTTTTCTTAACAAAATGGAAAGAAAAAGATGCAAATAACTTAAAATTAGTTTAGTTTGTGAACAACAGCATTGGCGCCAATATTCGATTTAGATTAACTGCTGTAGACATTTCTAATCACTTCTCTTCGCCCAAGGATGTACAGCTCCTGAGATGTATTATGTTTACTCATGTGAGTAAGAAAAGTCTTCTTTAATCTAAACCTCATACTACAAAGGTGGCATTTAAAATGTTTAGTGGGATCATGTGTTTTCATATGACGCCTCAAAGCCTGCATATCATATCCTTCGTGCCCACAGAGGTGGCAAGTCGTGAATTTCTCCTTCAAATGGACTACAGAAACGTGTTTCGTAAGACTGCTTTTACGAGTAAAGATTTTGGGACATTTCTGGCATGGGAATTGCAAACTTTTTACGTTATGGCCTAGGGCAATATGACATGTTCTCAGATATCTACTTTCGAATGTTTCAGGACACATATCACATACGAATTTACCAGTTTTTGTTAAGAAGTATGGCTACGCACCTTCTTTAAGGTTTTACTAGATGCTGGCCTCTATGATTATATCTCATTGTGGTTGCTATGTTAGCCTGTCACTTTGTTACTTTATATACTTCTAATTTGTGTTTTTTGATTTCTGCTTATAAATAATAACTCGTATTGATTTTCACAAGCAGTTCTTATTTATTCGTTAAAATGGTAGCAGAGAATAAATTTACGAATTGAATTGCGGGTGTTTCTTATTGGCAAATTTATTTTTCGAAGAAAAATAATAAGGGCAAGTCTAACATACTCCGAAAATTCGTAAGAACCATTAGAAAACGTTCGGTAGGCCTGCAGTGAAGATGGACAAGTCAATTGCAGAGGTTTCGAAGGTGCGAATTGGAGATCTAGATGCCAAAAAGTTTAACACGTGGAAGTTTAAACTTTTCATGGTGCTTAAAGGTATACCTGGGGCAAAAGATTTATTGGAAGGTACAAAACCGAGGCCAATACTTATGCCAAATGCCACACCTGAAGAGAAAACGAGGTATGAAGTAGAAGTAGCAGAATACGACAAATTAGACAGTATTGTGTCCATCTTGCTTTTGTCAAATTTACCTGATGACATAATAGAGAAGATGATGCGTTTTACGTATTCAAAAGAAATTTGGGATGAACTACTGAGACTATATGGAGGTTGTGTCGTAGACCAAAACTACACGACGTGCAAAACTTTTTTCTCATACAAGAAAGATGCTACACACGATATGGCGGCACATATTTCGACGCTGAAGAATTTGTGGCATGAACTACACAAAGCGCTGAACCTTGAAAAGGATTTACCAGACATACTATTAATCTACAAAATTCTTGATACTCTGCCGCCGGAATACGTGATGTTCGAATCAAGTTGGTTATTGATGACGAAAGAAGAACGCACCGTTAACAACCTTACTGTCCAACTGTGTTCACATGAAAAAGTTCTTGCAAAAGTCAAAGAAGAACAAGATGGAGGCAGCACCAGTGCCGAAATCTTGTGGGTAAAGACAAAAAAGAAAGATGGAAAAGTAATCAATGATAGTGAAAACAAGCAAGCGATACAGAAAAATAAGAAAAAGTGCAAATACTGTGGAAAACTCGGTCACTTTGTAAAACAATGTGAGAAATGGATTAGTGATGGAAGGCCAAAGAAGTCAGAGAAGGACACTAAGAATGTCAACATGACAATTTTATCCATCACTGGAAATGAATGCAAAGATTCAATAAATTTTTATGTGGATAATGGGGCAACCAGCCACGTAACAAATAGAGATGATCTTTTTGTCGAATACAGCCATTTTAAGAGCAAGCACACAGTACGCGGAGCTAATGGGAGTGAAATTGAAGCTATAGGAATTGGCTCCATTAGAGGAGAAGCACAAATAGGTAATGGTGAAGTAAGACAAATTTTACTTAAGGATGTATGGTATGTACCCACCATTTCAAAAAATCTTTTTTCTGTACTTGCGGCACATGATGCTATTGAGAACAGTACATTTGAATCAACTCCAACGACTTGCATTTTCAAAGTTGACGGTGATAAGCGACTGATTGGTACGCGAGATAAGCATGGTGATCTCTATCGGTTGCAAATGAGATGTTTAAAGCCTGCTGAAGTAAATCAGTTATCCACGCCAAACCTGATTCAACTCTACCATGAGCGTTTTGGACACCAGAATAAGTCACATGTAAAGAAGTTTTTGGAAAAGGAACTGAACATAAAAACAGAAAACAGCCATGAACTCTGTGAAGGCTGCATTTATGGTAAGTCTCATCGGCTAAAATTTAGAGCCAGAGAGAAAGCAACAAAACCAGGTGAGCTGATCTGTACAGATGTTTGCGGTCCCTTCCCCTATTCATATGCTAAGAATAGATACTTTGTGCTATTCAAAGATGTTTATACCGGGTATCGTTGGATATATTTAATGCAAAACAAGTCGGAAGTTTATCAAAAGCTATCACTGATGCTAGCTGAAGTTAAATCAGCAGGGGTTAAAGTGAAAGAAATTTTGAGCGACAATGGAGGAGAATTCGATAATGAGAATGTTCGTAGAATACTTAAAAAAGAAGGTATCTTACATAGGTTGACGATGCCTTATACTCCACAACAAAATCCTACTGAGCGAGAGAACAAGACTGTTGTAGAAATGGCTCGGGCTATGATGTACGCCCATAGAGAAATGCCAGCGCCATTATGGGCTGAATTGGTTTTGACGTCGGTCTATATCCTGAATAGAACGGGACCAGGACCCGATGGAAAATCACCGTACGAAGCATGGCACGGTAAGAAGCCAAGAGTGAAACATTTGCGTGTGATTGGAATCACATGCTACCCCCATCTTCCTAAGGAGAAATTGAAGAAATTAGACAAAAAGGCGCAGAAGGGAATTTTAGTTGGTTATGACAATAACGAAGGCTATCGTATTTGGGATGAAGAACATCACAAATTAATCCGATCACGTGATGTAATTTTCGAAGAGTACCCTTTGCTTAGAGAAACTGAAAATGTGCTAGATATTAAACCGAAGTCTATTAATATACAGCCGAAGTCTCTAAGAAGCTGCAGCCAGTCAGAAAGCCAAAAATTCCACCTTGATTTTCTGGGATTCCATTATGGTTCTAACGAGCACTTTGATGTCGGAGAAGCATCAGTCAATGACAATGATACAGTCAATGGCGAAGAGGAAGTAGTTATTGATGAAAACGTTGTTCCTGATGAAAATGCTGAGACAGAACAAAGTTTGGATATTGGAAACAATGAAGACGGAAACATTACACAAGGTTCTCAAACTGGAAGTGAAGATGTTTACGATGATGCAATTGAGGATGACCAAGAGTCTGTTCAAACTGAGAATGAGAGCAGAATGACTCTACGCAATCGAGACAACCTGAAACCTCCAGCTAGATATCGAGACTTTGTTTGTAACGTCTGTCGTACACAAGGTAAATCCAATGAACCAACAGAACCGACTTCATATAAAGAAGCTGTCAAAAGCTTTGAAGCTGAAAAATGGTGTGAAGCGATGGACGATGAAATTAAATCATTAAAAGAAAATTGTACATGGGATTTGGTGGACTTACCGAAAGGGAGGAAAGCAATCTCCTGTAAATGGATTTATAAGATCAAAACCAATCCAGATGGGACGGTCGATAAATATAAAGCCCGTCTAGTAATAAAAGGCTATTCTCAGAAAAAAGGCTTAGATTACTACGAGACATTTAGTCCCGTGGCAAAAACAAGCACGATAAGGGCTGTCTTGAGTGTTGCTGCCCAAGAGAATTTGACATTGTCACAATTCGATGTATCTACAGCGTTCTTGTATGGAACCTTGCATGAGGAGATCTACATGAAGCCTCCTGAAGGATACCCTGATACATCGGGTAAAGTGTGCAAACTCAAAAAGAGCTTGTACGGTCTAAAGCAAGCTCCGAGATGTTGGAATAGCTGCATTACTGAACATATATTAAAGATTGGATTCAAACAATGCGAGAGTGATCCATGTCTCTTCGTTAGAAACAAAGACAGCAAAGAAAAGAAGCTGATTCTTGCGTTACACGTTGACGACGGGTTGATCGCTTCTGCGTGCCCAAAAGAGACTGAAAGTTTTTTAAATGAATTGAAACAGCGTTTTAAAATTACAATAAAACCTGGGTCATACTTTTTGGGAATAGAAATAGAAAGAAAGACTGATGGTTCAATAAAAATTGACCAAAAGGGTTACGCTCAACGCATTTTAGAGAGGTTTAACATGCATAACTGTAAAGCTGCTGTGACACCTATAGTCAAAGATGCTAGTGTACGAGAAAAGGAGAAAGAAAAATCAACTGAATTTCCATACAGACAAGCAGTTGGTGCACTTTCATATCTAGCTGTTGGGACAAGACCGGATATATCTTATGCTATCAGTGTTGTCTCAAGGAAGTTAGACGATCCCAGTCTTGAGGATGTGGCGAGAGTGAAGAGGATTCTACGCTACATTAAGGGAACCATCAATCATGGTATTACATACCAATCTTCCACTGCGACAAACTGTATACAAAGCTACAGTGATGCAGATCATGGAGGAGATCCTACTACGGGACAATCGACCTCAGGAATGATCTGCCTGTATTCGAAAGGAGCGATCACCTGGCAGAGTAAACGGCAGAAAACAGTTGCGATATCCTCAACAGAAGCTGAGATAGTGGCTGCAAGTGAAACAGCAAGAGAAATACTATGGCTTAAGAGAATATTGCAGTTCATGGTAACTGTAGAAGTTCTTGCAGAGCTCTACTTAGACAGTGAGTCTGCGATACGCTTGGCTCATGACCCACCTTTTGAACGTCATCAAAGGACGAAACACATTCAGATTCGTCATTTCTTTGTTCGAGAATGTGTTACCATGGGGAGATTAACTGTTCTAAAAGTGGAAGCAGCAAAGCAACTAGCAGATTTTCTTACCAAGCCGTTGTTTAAGCCGCGAATAAAAGAGTTGAGTGCTCTTGGAGGCTTAGCATAGCTACAAAAACAAGACGGGATGTTAAGAAGTATGGCTACGCACCTTCTTTAAGGTTTTACTAGATGCTGGCCTCTATGATTATATCTCATTGTGGTTGCTATGTTAGCCTGTCACTTTGTTACTTTATATACTTCTAATTTGTGTTTTTTGATTTCTGCTTATAAATAATAACTCGTATTGATTTTCACAAGCAGTTCTTATTTATTCGTTAAAAGTTTTGTGAGCTTTTCTGCTATGATTAGCCAGACGAACTTTGTTTTTGAAGTTTTTACCGCAAAATTTGCAAGTTGTGCTCAGATTGGAGTGCACGTTTCTAATATGATGCTTGATTGTACCTTTTAACGTAAAAGCTAAGCCACAGTAATCGCATATATATTTTTGAGCGTTATTGTGGAATTTATTGACATGCCTTAATAATGGGCCAAAAAATTTGAAGCTCTCGCAGCATTCGATGCAAAGCATGCCATCATCAGATAGATTGAATGTGTAGCAATATTTTTTAAATACATCTTTGTCAATTTCTAATTCATGCGCTTCAGATAAATGGATAGTATAGTGATCGAAATTGTTTATAGATTTAGGACATAATTTACATGATATATCAGAGATATCCCATTTAATCCTACTATGGCATCCAATCCTTTTCAAAATCATGTTTAGTTTTACTTCGTCATGTGTTTTGGTGTGCTCTTTTAGTTTTGAGCAATCGATAAAAGTTTCATTGCAATAAAAACATCGGTATCGATTAAGATACCATTTGAACGGCATGATAGTGGAATGTCCTAATAATATCGTGAATATTCTTCGCAGTTCCTCCCGGGTTGCGAGAATTTTGTCTGGAACGAAAAAAAATGTATTCAGACTTTTTTATAGTTTAACTAGACCGTCTTAATTGGGAAGCTGAGAGCAAAGAGTTTAACGCCGTTTAATAAGGGATAGTACTGCAGTATTCGCCACCAGAGTACCTACAGTACTAGCGCATGCGGTAAATATTTTTTTAATGGCCGGGTGGATTAGTATAGACCACCTATACCTGCATTTATATCTCTAAATTTTGAAAATTTTAATTGCATTGTATTGTCGCTTCCATTCAATATCATCTCAGCGTTAATCCCAGTTGCATCCGAAGCTTTTACAGCTATGGAGTCTGGGGTCCGCTTTTCCAATCTAACTGTTGATTTTGGAAAAACTTCGATATTTTCCGTGAAGCGACTGCCGTCTGATCTCCACAACCCGAAGGCGATATCGATGCATTGCAGTTAGACCAATTTTTAGACTTTTGAGGGCTCCAACAACCCGTAACGTCTGCCATTAGATGTCCATATGGCAACTGGGACCAACGGCTTATTATATTATATTATTATTTATTTTACACTATTATTACTTCTAATCGAGTAGTGGCGCCCTCAGGCACGAAAATCTCGAACTTGTATGCAAGTGATTGACGTTTAAAAGGTTAAAACAGAAAAAAAATGTGGAAAGATACATCAATTTACGTCATAGCCTAAGAGGCCATGACGGCCAGACCTTCGTTATTTAATAAAAGCTGAAAGTTTCTCTGTGTATGTCAACACAGGTAAGAACGACCCGCGATTATAGAGTTTCGATTGTAGTTACTTGGGCAGATAAAAGGTAGCAAAGATGTATAAAATAGTACCTTAAATTCCTTAAAGTATAAAGTTCAATATTTTTATATTTTCTTCGGGATATCTTTAGAAATCACTTTATCCATTGCCGGACATTTTTGACAGTTACTACCCCTTGCCAGACACCCCTAAACCGTACGAAATTAAAATTATACTTTCGAGACCTACACAGAGAAATTTTCAGCTTTTATAAAATAACGAAGGTCTGGCCGTCGTGGGCTCTTACTCTATCAGACGCGGACTAATTTGACAGGTCTGCTCTTAGCATGTTTAGATTCATGTGTGTCAAGTAAATGTTGGTCAAAAATCCTTTTCCACACACATCACAAGTGTCATTTTTCTCTTTGAGATGATCTCACCGAATATGCTCTGCTCCAAACCTTTCCTTATAATATTCTCGCATGTATATTGCGATGCCCAAATATCAAGGAGCTTTGGCTAAATGACTGCTCTTTTGGTACGCACTGCCGAGAATTTTGAAGCAAACTGGACATGTGCGCCGGGGTCACGGTTTCTTTATAACCAACCCGCAACCCTGGTCCAGGAGGCATCGGTCACGGTGTGCTGACATCTCTTTAAAACACAACGCGCCGTCGACCCGGGCCTGATCCTTACCGGGCTGCGAGCTGTCCATCGCTCGCCGCCCGCAAGGCCGCGCCTACGGTGGCTGAGAGTTGGATGTTGTCTCCCGACCAGAGGGTCTGGGTGCCCTACCTAAGTTGTTGCGACCAATTCGGCTCTCACGTAATTGTTTACAGTTCCAATCTAAACTACAACTTAATTAATATCATTCATACCATTAGTTAAACGGCCGCAACTTACTTAAAAGGCGGCTAATTAACCGGCTAATTGAACTAGTTGGCTACAGATATACGCAGCTTATTTTATTGTCCTCTCTTCCTTGTGTAAGTAGTAATACTTGAAGAATGGTTCAAAATATTGTAGTTCCGTTCGTAAAAGCTATTATTGCGGGACGGTTTGCCGCATATTCTTCTGTCTAACAGTCATATGAACATTATTACTATGTTGATTCAACGTCTTTTTCGTTTTAAAAGCCTTGTTACAGACACTGCAGTAAAAGTTCTTTTCAGTGCTGTGCTTCACCATGTGTATCTGCAGTCTGCTTCCTTCAAAGCATCTCCAGCCGCAGATATTGCATATGGCATTCTTTTCTTGTAGATGTGTCTCTCTCAAATGTCTCATCATCGTACTTCTGAAGACGAAAGTCAATGGACACTGAAGGCATTTGATTGTCTCCCTATTTTTATGCACAGTCATCATGTGTAATGACCGCTTATAATGTGATCCAAAAACTTCTGTGCAATTGGAACACTTGTATTTCTTCCCGTGCACTTTCTGCATGTGGGTTCGCAGAGTAGTGGGGGCCATTACGTCGTCACATAATCTACATTTAACTTTTTTACCGTCGTGTTTACTTTCTATATGTTCTTTTAACCGATGGGCTGTCTTGAAATGACTGCCACAAATATCACACAGAACAGTCGATGAGCTTTTGTGGTATCTTTCTGTGTGAAACAGTAACCTACCAAAACTCTGATATATACCATTGCATATAACACAGGAAACATTGAGAGTATTGAGTTTAAAAGGATTCATGCAGATGCCTATATCTTTATTAAACTCAATACCATGTTTTATAATCAAATGATCGACTAATGAATATAAATCTTCAATTTTGTCGATACATAGTCTGCAAGAGATTCTAGAAACATCCACGTTTACAGCAGGATCTAAAAATGATGCCACTTTCTTTGCGATGTCTTCTGTTTTGTGAATTACTTGGTGGTCTTTTAGATCTTTAGGCTGTTGGAAGATTTCGTAGCAATAGAAGCATCTATATGAGTTTTTGAGCCACTTGAACGGCATCAATGTGGATGATTCAAGCACTCGACCAATATTTCCTCTTAAAATTTTTTGTGTCTCTAGCACACCATATGATTTAGTCGTTTTCAATTTAGAATCGTTTACTACTTTCTGCAAGGGCTTTGTTTCTGGGTTATCTTCTTGCTTAATTTCTGTTTTTGGGGTTTCGTCAGTGCTTGCATTGCCTGGAAGAAGAAAATTTCTTCATACAGTTGTAAGGCTCAATTTCTGTTCACGTAGCTCTTATTTTTGATTAGAAACACTGTTTCTATGTTATTTCTTTTAATTTTAAATAGCTCGACGATGTAGATTGTAGACAGCAGTGAATGTCTAGCATGAAAGTCGGATTAGTTAGACCAATTACAACTTAAGAACAGTTGGACTGATGTTTTGACCTCCGGTTTGTTAGATTTGTCTCCACCCCAAATATCAGAATAATTACAACATCGAAACAAGAAGTTAATCGATTTTCTTATAAATTTTGTATGAAACGCCTTTTTTTGATGAAAGTCCTAGAACAGATTGACTGATTCCAATAAAGTACCTATAAAGCTTGAGCGGGTCTACTGATGTGAAATAAAATACAATTCTAAGATGCAAGTCGTGTATAATTAAGATAGAATATATTAAGGATACACCAAATAAACTATTTAGAACATGTCCAGCAGAATTAATGCACACCACTAGACACTCCAATTATAATATTATATTATAATCATACATATTATACTTTAGAACGGACGGTTACGTCGGTTCCTGCCGATTAAAAACCCAGATCCTTCCAGTGCCATGAGTTGTGGGCCCGGGAGATACTAGTACATTCGCCGCACACTCGTCTGAGATCTATGGTCCTAACCAGTATCCTATTCCTTAAAATCAACGAATACATTTAGGCTTAAAATCATTTAAACTTGTCCAACATAAGGATTATCATATTGCATGATAGAAGGATGTGGATTTTTGTGCATTCTCGCAAAATGTGCCTTCATTATCTTCTTAGTTGTAAATGCTTTGTCACAGACCTCACATTTGAAATTCTTTTCCCCACTGTGTTTGTACATGTGGTTTTTCAAACGATTACTGTTAAAGGCTTTCCAGCCACACACTCCACAAATATGGTTACGAAATTTAAGATGGGAATCGCGCAAATGTGTCATCATCATGCTTCTAAAGACAAAGGTCTTCGGACAATGAGGGCATTTTATTTCTTGTCGATTCTTGTGTTCGGCTGCCATGTGTCTAGATCTCTTGTAGTGGCTTTGGAAAACCTCCGAGCAATCCGCACACTTATACTTCTTCTCTATATCGTGCCTGTTTTTCTGATGTGTTTTTAATTTTGATCTGGAGTCAAATTTCTCACCGCATTCAGTGCAAAGAAATAATGCGTTCTCATGAACAGATTTCACGTGAAGCCGAAGTAAATTTGCGTCTTTGAAATTCTGTCCGCAGATGTCGCAAAGTATAGCTGATGTTCCTTTATGATCTTTATTTGTGTGATGGAGCAGAGGCCCAAATGTGTAGAAATTTGCACCACAAGCGAGACAGCTTACATTAAAATTGTCAAGCTTGAAAGCGACCATACATACGCCTACATCTTTGTTATACTCCACTCCATGCATCGCGATTAAATGGTCGATTAAATCATATAGATCGTTAATCTTATCCGGACAGAGACTACACGATAGATTGGAAACATCGATATAGACAACGGGTTCCCAATAATTTTTCATAGCTTGCGCTTTGATTGCATTCCCCGTGTGTACCTGCTGATGACTTTTCAGCTCTGAGGCTTCTTGAAAAATGTCGTAACAGTAAAAACACCTGTATGAACTCTTAAGCCAGCGGAATGGCATTACCGTCGATTTCATTAGGACCTGTAGTACATTGTTTCTCATAATATTTCTTTTGTCTTTCGCTGTGAGCGCTGGTTTACTGGTAGACTGTGTTATGGCATAGTCTTCGGCAGATATATTGGTGACGGCCTGATTTTCAGTTGTATCCTGGCGACCTCTTAGTTCTCCTGCAAGGAAAACAGAGGGTTTTAGAGGTAGCCAGAAAACAACATGCAGTTTTTATATATTTTTTTATTTATACGAATCTCATCGTGCTTTTTTGGAAGTTGTTAGTTATTTTCTTCTGTGATTGAAAGCTGCTACACAGTATAGCGGTTCTGCTTGTGTAAAAGCACACTGAGAGGCAAAAGTTTAGTTCTTTTAGGGCTAGGCTAGGCTTTTTATTTTTCAGGAAGAATATAGGGTGGTGGGACTGGCCGCACTTGGTGGTGGGTCCCGCTAAACTTGACGGGCTGATGCCAGTCGAGGGTCACGGAAGGATGCGGCGTATGTACCTGCCAGGTCCGCGAGTTTATATAGTAAAATTAACACAGGATTTTTAGTTCCTAGGGTTCTGAGTTGACTCTTCGTGATCCCCATACGGAGGGTATGCAGATATTCCAAGGCAAGGAAAAGTGAGTACATAGGTACTATATACAAAAGTAAGATATTTTAAAGTTTTTATCACATATCAAATAGGTATGAAGAGAAACATACTCATTAACATATTATAAATTTATTGCAATTTAGTAATTCTCATTTTAATATGGCGAAAGTCAACAGAAATAAAAACGACCACAGTATTTTTCGTTAAAAAAAAACATCAAGAAATACTTTGTTGAATACAAAGCACGCTCTAAGCCGAGCTCCGTACCTCCACAGGGATGCTCTTAGGTTAAGCCCTAGCTTGAGTTCTTAGTTTTTGACCCACAGAGCGGTTAAGCAGACGACAACCTACTCCTACCAGATTACAACATTACAAAAAAAAAAAACAACCGTCCGGCAGTTGCCCATTACACAGGACGCTCATCTGTTTGGAGGATCCTCACTTTTCTTTGGTGGATCAGTGAACTTAACACCCCTACGTATTTTTTTTTTTGTGGTCCAAGCGGCACCTCGCTACGTAACACATTTTTCGAACATATCATTGCACGATATGTTCCAAAAATGTGTCCGCTCAACAACGTAAATAACGCAATGAATGTTGCTGAACTCTCATTATAAAACCCATTGCTACTGGTACTGATAGATTGCAACTTATGATATACTACTGATAGACTTAATTACTGAAATCTGACAGATTGCAGTAGCTTGATCTGCTGTCGTCTGAACATCTACCAACCCGCCTTGGGCAACACGGTAGATCACAAAACACCCCACAGTAAGAGGAGGCCAGCGTCCCAGCAGTGGATCGTTATAATTATGTAGCGGTCACCGCTTTTCTAGGAAACTTAAAAACCTAAACTATTCGCATTAATACCGTCCAGCCAACTGTCAATCTCCAAGGAATAGTTACAAACTAATACTTAAGACTCTTTATAATGAAAATCAGCTGTATGAGCGTTCAAGGTCTCTAAATCAGTAAACCCTTTTCGACATATTCGGCAGACACGTCCAGATATCCCAGAATGGACCTTCATATGAGCTCTCAAGTTACTAGATCTTCGGAAAGAGTTCTCGCAAATACTGCAAGCGTAGTCCCTATCTCCATTATGTTTTCTCTTATGTAAAGTAATCAACCATTTGATTCCTGTCTTATAATTGCACAGATCACACTCGAATTTTAAGCGTGAATGTTGAGATTGAACGTGAAGCAACAAGGCTCCTTTAGTCGTGCAAACTTTTGCACAATGCTCGCATTTGATCCTGTACTTTTCCACATTGTGCATCTTGCCTAAATGCACTTTTAACTGGTACTGGCTTTCAAACGTCGCACTACAGAGGTTGCATTCGTGCGTTTTAGCATGCCCGTGCATTTTTTGCTTATGTTTCTCCATCCTGTGGCAAGTGGTGAACATTTTTCCGCAAACTGTGCACTTATATCCTACATGACTGTTGTTTATGTGTCTTTTGAGGCGGATCTCGTTGATGAAGCTTTGACCACATATTTGGCAGATGAACGAATGGTTTACATGATCCTTGTGCATATGACCCACCATACAGGTGAAGTTGTCGTACTGATTGTCGCAGAGAACGCACTGCATTACATCCTTGTTTAAAACGAACGGTAACGCACAGATACCTAAAGATGTATCATAATCTTCATCATGGGTTTGAATTATATGAGTAATCAGTTCTTCTAAATCCTTCAAAGGTTCTCTAATACACATCTTACAGCGTAAGTTCGCCACATCAATTTTGACAGGTATATCTTTCGAGATAATTCTCTTGGTAATAAAAGCGTTGAGTTCAATAGAATGTTTTTGGGTATGTTCTTTTAGAGTCTCGCAGTCTCGCATAGGTTTCGAGCAGTAGAAACATCTGAATCCCTTGGTGTGCCAGTTGAAAGGCACCACGTTTCCGTATTGAAGTATTTGGAGAACATTTCTTCGTTTTTTATTGAGTTGTTTGATGTACGTTTCGTGGGTGTTCAGACTTCCTGGAAAGAGAAGCCAAGATTTACGCTTTGCCGCTTCTTTTTGCGTTTGCAGTTTTGATAGTCATTTCGTGTGAATGGTGGGTGAATATAGGTTTCATAAGCAAGGGCGTACCCATTCAGCTGCCTCCCCCTGGAACTCCCCTAATTACAATTGAAAGTATAAACGGGGACATATACAGGACCATTTGCGTCTATTTGCCCTTAAATACCTAGTGTTTCATGTACATAGTTGTGCTTGTGTAGTTTGTAAGACAAAATAGCCGGGGCAGATTCGACCCCTTTGTTGTGGCTAATGTCCAAGACGGACAAAGCCAAGAAGAAAAAAGAAAAAAAAAAGGTTCGACCCTACAAATCTGACTTATTGGCCTGACTTGCCCCGCCCTAGGCCAGAAGCTGGGTACGGGCTTGTTAATATTATATTTAAAAAATTGTGTTTGGGATACTTAAAAGTATTTTAAGTATCCCAAACACAATTTTTTGAATAGTGTTTTTTTTTAATGTGGATCTCTAATGATGGGGTGGAATCTACCCGTTGAAGGCTATGACAGGATGCAAACTGCGTTTCAAATCACACAGACATGTGCGTCGCGTGGCGATGCGCTGCGACAAGATGCGCTTTTATAGTCACAACTTAATATTGTAAAAAAACAATCTAATCTAAAGGGCCTGTATTGTCCCACAGGAGGGCAAAGGCCTCTTCTCCCTTTTCTACACAATTCTCTTTTTTGCGAGTGGAGTCAACTACGTCCCGCCATCTTCTACTCGTCTTGCGTATATACCTTGTGTATTTAATGGGAAATATACAGAGTAGTGCAGACAATACGACAATAAATTAAACATCGTGTACCTCAACACATTTTCAGTCTACCCATAAAAAATCATATAAATATGTCCATTAGTTTAGTCACAGGAAATTAATTTTCATTTTACACCTTTTCTACATGATGTACATGTTGATAAGGAAGCGGTTACAGGTTATTGACCGCCGCATACTGCGGTACCAAACTTTAATAATAATGGCGCGAAAAAAGCCGATAGTTGATACAGGATCGCGCTGTCGCCAATCGGAGGTCAGTGAACCAACATTTTTAAAGGATGTTCTATTCCGTTTGCAAATTTATGCGATTTAGTTTGGAAGTTTTTTTTTTTTATTTTTGATGCTAGGTTTTTTTCTACGGTTTAGGATTATTCTTATGAACCAGCATTTTCCGTGTTCTCATTTATTATCGTATTGTCAGCACCACTCCGTATAAAGCTAAACACGCCTTCGTTTCAGATTTTATGTTGTTAAAATTTGTTTAAAATAGAATAGTCGTGGTTATGGTAAAAACAAAGGATCGAAATTTACAAACGTTTATTTATATTTATAAATACGTAACTAATATGTAAAATAACTAATATTTACAATTAAAACATAAAAAAGCTAATTATTTATGGTTGAAGATTATTTAAAACAACTATTGGAGATAAAATGTTACATAATAATTATAATTACATACTTAGATTTTTTTTATCATGGCAACATTATAGTTAAGTTTTATTTTCCATGTGTTTTGTTTCATAGTTTCACAGATTAAAGAATTTAACTGTATTGTATACATCCAGGTTTTCTTTTTTCTTCGCGGTGTTTTTCCTTGGTCAACCAGCCGTGTCGTCGTCACTTGCGTTGTGTATTTTTTTTTTTTTACATATTATAAACCAGCGCTTGACCGCAATCCTGCCTGATGGTAAGCAGTGACGCAGTCGTTGATGGTAAAGCGCACTAGTTTATTAAGAGCCTATTCACTCTAGCCTTGAAGACACTCAAATTGTAGTCCGACGGAAACACCGCCGCTGGCAAATTGTTCCAGTGTATGTGTCTTTACTCCTAACATCTTCGAGATTCCCATCAGCGTCAATTTTCCATTCGACTTATACAAATTGCATATGATCCCTTCACTTTTCCTTGCGTCATAAAATAGAAGAACCAATATATGGCAATAGATGAATACACTGGCAATACAAATGCGTAAGAGTAATTTGAGAGTATCGAATAAACTCTCAACATCAATATAGAAATTGTTTTTGTCTTTTTTACATATTTAAAAGCAGTGCCGTGGCAGTGGCCTACTATGGATTGTGCCAATTGTTGAGTTTTGGAATATTGGATATTAATGATTCGCCTTGCACAAATTATAGTGCAAGGCGACAGTACACGATCAGCCTTCAAAGACTGTACTCATTTACGCAATCATATATGGTCAGTTACGAGTTAGTTAAATAATCAATAAAGCATCATATTTGGTTATCCGTGACTAATATTCAAGTTAATAACCAAGGTGTGTGCGAAACATTCAGCAGCGCATACATTTTTATGGTCCTTCGAGCCTTGTATTTTTATCTTGTATTTTTATTAGCCTTGTATTTTGACAAACCCTTTATTTTTGTGTCTTGTATGGATCAGAATGTTGGGCTACGAAAGGGATGAATGAAAGGCAATTGCATGCAGCCGAGATGAGAATGCTAAGAGGGATGTGTGGTGTTACACGAATGGATAGAAGAGGAAGTCTGAAAGTGGCACCGGTAGCTGAAAAGTTGTGTGGAAATCGGTTGTCATGGTACGGGCATGTGTTACGGAGAAATGAGGAGAATGTCGTGAGGAGAGTTTTAATTATGAATGTTGATGGCTATAAGAGTAGGAGAAGACCAAAGAAACGATGGATGGAATGTGTGAAGGATGATATGGCTAAGAAGGGGGTGACTGCCGGGATGGCTTCTGATAGGGATGTATAGAAGAAAAAGACATGTTGCGCCGACCCCAAATAAATTGGGATAAGGGCAGGAGAATGATGATGATGTGTCCCTTTCGGAGACCGACTGCTAACTCGAATCGAGGAGCCATGATTTCGGATTGACAGATCCGACCAGGAAATAGCAGCGCATACAATAGTCACATTGTATAGGTTTTATGTTTTAAGTTTTCATTTTTTTTTTATTTAGTTCATGATTTAGTAATGCGAGTACAGTTCAGGAATGCACACGTGAGGAACGTGTCCAGGCCAGCATGCTGTGCAAGGTGAGAGGTGAGCCATTGAAAACTTCAGGAGAAAACGGTTAGCTTTCTACAAATTAAATAATTGTGTATGATATAATACATACAAAGAAAGTCTTATAATTATAACTTTACATTGGATGAAGAAGAATCTAATGTACTTTTAAGTTCACTTGAGCACATCAACAACATACAAAGTTTAAAGGGACTCTGCTACACTGTTCTATTCCCTAATTAAGCCACTTTTACTGCCCAGTCTCCTTTATATAAGCCACTTTTAATATACAGCCCGATTACCAACTCTAATACCACTGAACAAAGCGCAATTTATATTGACGACCTTTTAAAACTTTCAGTTTTTATCAATCTAAAATGAACTCAGTCCCATGTCGTTAGAATTGACTCTTTCATGTGTTTCTGGCTCCGTAAGAAATATATTATTTGTGGATTTACTCCACAATGTAATAATATCATTGAATGTATTGTCCTGCCACGTCTCCCTCCAATTCCTCCTGTATGATTTCCATTTGGACCATATCGCTTTCATCAATTTCGTCTACTATTGGAGCTAGATCAAACCGACTGTGTCTGTTCCGGATATGCATTCGTAAATTCGTCTGGTGCGCAAATGCTTTATTGCAAACAACGCATACATAGTCCTTTTCTTTCGTATGAAGTACGGCATGGGAGTTCAAGTTACTTCGTTTAGAGAATTTTTTCCCGCAGACAGAGCAGACGAATTTCTTTTCTCCATTGTGTTTTACCATGTGGAGTTTAACATCGTAGGGACCGAAGAATTTGTCCCCACAAACTTCGCATTCGACATTCTTCTCCCTTAGATGCACTCTTCTCATATGACGAGACATTATAGATTCCTGTGGATACACTTTTGGACAAAAAGGACACTTAATTTTGAGCTCTTCAACCTCATGGACGTTCGCCAAATGAAGTTTCTTTAAATATGGACTTTTGAAAGTTTCCGGACAATGCGGGCAAGTCGATAAATTGACTAAATGAACGTTCTTTTCGTGCAAAATCTTTTTGGATAGAGTAGCAAGACTGATGCCACAATATTCGCAAGTGTAGCCACCCTCTCTATGATAGTATCTGTAGTGCATTTTCAAATGGTTTTCTCCTTGGAAACTGGTGCCACAAACATCGCAAATGTAATGGTGGGAAAGATGGTGTTTGTTCGCGTGACGGAGCAGATATTCGAAGAACACAAATTTCATGTCGCAAGTCGGGCATGTTGGCTGATCCTTGTCTAATTTAAAGGGTAGGAGACAGTTGGGAACACTGACGTCGTACTCTGCGTCATGTGCGATGATCAAATGATGTATAAGCTCTTCTAAATTGGTCACTGCTTGAGGACAAAGCTTACAACTTATATTCGATACATCAATTTTGACAGCAGCGTCTTTATTTCTATTATTTTTGGTTCTGTCAAATACAACGAGTTCTAGATTCGCGAATTGATGAGCTTCAATCGTATGTTCTCGAAGTACGACGGGGTCTTTAGTAGTTTCGTTGCAGTAAAAGCATTTATATTTCCCCTTATGCCACATAAAAGGTGTGACGTTGCTATACTGTAATACATATTCGACATTCCGCCGTTTTATCAATAGCTTACGGGCGACTTCCATTTTCTTATATTTGTCCTCCACAGTATTGAATTTTGAACCTGAAAAGAAATTCAGCTTTTACTTTTCTAGGTTTCTGTAATGGTATGGCATGTGGGGCGTCGATTTCTGCGAGTTTGTGGATAGAGAGATCCATTTTCTGAGAATAGTGGTCACAGATGCAGACAAAACATTAAGAATATAGATAAGGTTATCGTAGTTAAAAAGAGGTATAAAATTCGAACTCAGTCCTTTATTGCAAGTCATACTCAACACACTTGATGAATCAGACCGATAACGAATAAACGTAATATATTTTTTATAAACTAGTGCTTGACTGCGATCCCGCCTGATGATAAGCAGTGATGCAATCGTTGATGGTAAAGCGCACTAGTTTATTAAGCCTATTTATTCGCTTAAAAAACTTAGGAATAGGAAGGATGACGGCAGTTGAGCGAGGTGATGCAATGTTAAACCCAAGACCAACACGACCAAACGATGCTGCGCTAGAGAGAGATTGATCTGGAGACTCTCCACGGCCAAATTCCCGAGACAACAACATTTGGCGCATCGTACCCGCCACACATCGCAACACAACTGCTCAGACCCGTCCTCCGTACGGCTTCACCAGATATCATGCCGGAACACGACGAATCGCTTGGCGGGAAGACTTTGTCTGGTGGGTGGTAACTTCTGCCGGCAGCCGATGTTATGGCCTACCACCGAGAAAAAATACTTTGAGAGTCACGAAACTAGTTAATATAGTTTTTTGCTCTATTGTATATGCTTGTAGGAACATCAATGCTCAAACTGTAACAATTATTTATTGTCATTGACATTGAATCCTTAGCGTAAAAAATTGTAGGCGTTTATAAAAAAAAGACATTCGGCAGAGAACTAAAGTTGACGACATAGCTCACAAAATAAGCAAACTGAAGTGGCAATTGTCCCGCCATATTAGCCGTAGGACCGAACCGTTGGAGTAGAAGTGTTCTTGAGTGGAGACCGCGAATCGGTAAACGTAAGGGAAGACGCCCTCAGGCTGGGTGGAGCGATGATCTTCGCAGGATGGCTGATAGTGACTGGGTGAGAGTTGTCGAAAATCGAGTTGAATGGCGCGAAATAAGAGAGGCCTATGTCCAGTAGTGAACTGCTATAGGCACGATGATGATGGTGATAAAAAAAACAAACAGCTGATTTATAGAAAGTTCCTACCTACTGCCTTAGGGGTCCTTCAAGTATTACGTTAGCACTACAAGGGGCGCGGTCTTTGTTTTGGTTATTTTTGATAATATGGGGGATGGGCGTCGTCTGGATAGTGGTTATGTTAGTACCTAGTATTTTTTTTTTCGTTTTTGGTTTTTCTACAAACGACGAGCACCAACATGTTGGATTGGTTCGAAAAGAACGATTTAGATATTCCAATATTTCCAATTATTTGGATATTAAAAATTATTCATTTCATTTATGAAACGGTTTCTTTTTTTAAATAACCGGGGAAATATTCAACGCATGGCAATAGGCTTTGTCCCTGCCGCAATGTATTTTTCTTTGTGAGATTTATTAACGTAGGTTCTTAACCAATTATTATAATACTAGCAGCCGCCAGCGACTTCGTTCGCGTGGAATTAATTATGCTCCGCTCCTATTGGTCGTAGCGTGATGTTATATAAAAAGCCTAAAAGCCTTCCTGGATTAAAGGGCTATCCAAAGCAAAAAGATTTTTTTTAAATCGGGCCAGTAGTTCGCGAGATTAGCGCGAACAAACAAACATACAAACAAACTCTTCAGCTTTATAAAGGGTGTATCTGACATCGACGCACAAACGAGTACCATGGATTCAGTACATGATTCTGAACCCCCCAGTGGTGGAATTTTTCGTCGGCTTTTTCATGATTAAAAAAATATATATACCTATGTAGTTTTTTTTCACTTTAGACCGTTCATAATTGCTAAACTTTTATAACCCAATAAGATTTTAAAGTAAAAAACTTTTTTACAAAAAAACAACCGACTTCCAAAAACCACTACAAAGTGAAAAATAACTAATTTCGGAAGTCGGTGTCTTTGGTTTTGTATATTCATTTTTGACACCGACTTCCGAAATTAGTAGCTTTAGTAGCTTTGTAGTGGTTTTTGGAAGTCGGTTGTTTTTTTGTAAAAAAGTTTTTATTTTATACTTTTTAGTTGTTAAAAGTACTATGTATTCAGTTGCATCCGAAAAGGACGTAATTTAATTTATTTTAATTTTTACCCGTATGTATTCCCTCAACTGCCTATGGTCTTCATCATCAAATTTACTGCAGACCATTATTTTAACCCAATGGGTGCAAAGATCTCATCAATTTAAATGAATTAAGTCCTACCACAAAGTAGCTACTGTAAACCGTTGAGGAGTTCCCGAAACTAGCCTTTGTCTTCATCATCAAAGCTCTTATGACAGTCACAACCCATCTAGGTGTAAAGTTCTTATCAAAACAAATTAATCGAGCCCAAACACAAGGTAACTGCTGTGAATTGTTGAGGAGTTCCTTCGACTGTCTCCCGGCTCCATCATCAGATCTACTCCAGACCTATATTAAATTGTAGTGCTTTAAAATACTTAATGAAAATGCTAAGAAATGCACTAGTCGCCCCTACAATTTTTGAAAGTTCCCCTTTTTTCTCTGGTCTTCCACCATTAAACCCTGATATCCTTATCATGGGACCACCTTGGGAACGTCTTCTTTCCAACAGAAAAAGAATTATTAAAATCGGTTCATAAACGACGAAGTTATGCGCGAACAAACATAAAAAAAAGCATATTATACGGTCGAATTGAGTAACCTCCTCCTTTTTGAAGTCGGTTAAAAATTAATTAATTCGATAAGTACACAAAAGTGGGCAATGAAAACAAAACTCGAAAAACTATCTTGTCAGCTGATTTAATAGGGTTCACATCAGGGATCAACGTCATACCTACAAACCCGCACGGCGGCACGCTTGCAACGTTCAAAGGCCGAGCCGACACTTGTTTTTAAACACTGTGAATTCTGTAACCGTTCATTAACGACATAAATGATTATCATAATTTTATTAGTGGCATGCGGTCTAGCCTTTTCGCGAAGTTTGCGTTACGATGTCAGATACACCCTGTATATTAGTTTAAATATAGATATGGAACGGATTTTTTTTAAATAACCGGTGAAATATTCAATTCATGGTAATAAAAAATAATAAATCATTGTAACGAACTAATTCTTAGCAGAGCTGAATGCTTAGTTGTCCTAGTGTGACTAAGAATTACTCCTATATCAGGCGTCAGGCCTCATCGGCGTGGTTACAAGCATTCAATTCATGCACAACTTACGTACAAAAACAGACCCAGAACAACTAAATGCAGGCAAAATAAATATTGGTTCCGTGCGGGAATCCAATCCGCAACACGAAACGCAGCAGTCAATCTCTCAGCCACAGCGCCAACCGTATACAGTAGGACCTCCGGACTCCCGCTTGTTCGGTGATCGCTGTCATAAGGCCGGGCAATGGGATTCGCGTGGGAGGCTGGCGAGGGTAGGTGCGGGCTGTCATGCATGAACCAATGCACCAACCGTCATTATTTCGTTTATCGCTTTTGGTGTAATACGTATAATGTCAAATTAGTGGGCTTGCTAACATTATGGTGCCGCTACGTAAACATACGACTTTGACATTATAAGACAAATTGCGGATTATTGAAATGTCAGATAAAGGTGACAGCTACCCTGTCATTGCTCGGAAGTTTGGCATAGTCAGGTCCAGATTAAGGTCAGCACCTGGTCAACTGTAGGCGACATAAAAAAACTAAGGTTAAACATGTGTTTTATTAACATTAATTATGGCATACTATAATCCGGATGCCTCGATAATCCGAAAAGGGTCTTGTTTCTGACTCTCCGGATTAACGAGGCCCTACTGTATTACCATATTGAATGTCTATTTTATGAAATCATGGTATTCGTTTTGAGGCTATTAACTTGGAAGAGTTCAGAAAAACTCAAATAAAATACATAATAGTAGTTTATGATACTGTTACATAATGAGGGGTATTAAGCACGAGTGTGTTTAAAAAAGGAGCGAAGCGACTTTTTAAATAGTATCACACGAGTGTGTAATACCTAATTATGTACAGTTTCATACACTACTTTATCTAATCTCAGTGCGTCTAACGCCAACGCAACACAATTCCATTTATTCAGTTTCATAATTGTAATATACAAAATGTTAACACTTATGCACCCTGCATCACAGCGCATGCGCCAAAGCGCGCGCAGCCACAGATAAAAAATGAAATAGTACTGTCTACATTGATATAATATTAAACAGATATGATATTTTGTACGCTTCAAGTTCAATGCGCTAGTGACTTATCTACCTTAGTTTAATATTATATCAATGACTGTCTATGGTTTGTACCGTAATGAAAAAAAAAAATATTATAACATTATTTTGTTAGAGAAATAATGTTATAATTTAATTTTTTAATTTCCTTTCGATATACTATTGGTAAAGTACGTCAATATAAACTCCTTTTTGGTTTTATATTTTTAATTTTTTGATATGAGAACGAAATTAAAACGAAAACGAAAAGTAAACGAAAGTATATTTATAAAATTAAAAAAAATGTCGCACACTTAATACATTTCGTTCAACTATAGATATCACAATATCCACAATTCTAGTCACAGAGCCGGTGTCGAGTTAGCAAAACTGCAGTAAAAAGCTGTTTTTATGTGAAACAAATATTGACCTTACGTCTCATTAAATAAAGCAGAAAATCTGTCAGCGTTGATGTAACATACTCAAATAAATGTTCACTTATTTTCAACTTGACAAAGGTCAATACTTATTCGGCGGTGAACTAACACTTCACATGTTTTCTATCCCGGCTCTTAGGCTGCGAAGTGGAGTAACTGAGAAATATTAACCCATAGGATTGCATAAAATATTCGTTCCTACAACTCGCGCGAGTTAACTGTGCACCTCGCTCTATGACGTCATTCAGGCGATACCGTTTGTACTAAATGAAAATTATGTTCAAAAAAATATATATAAATTTTCCTTTTTTTTAATTTTTAATAAAAGTTCGTTTTGATGACAAAGCGTCATAATAATAGATAATTTTACTCATGACGTTTTGCAATTAAATTGATACATGTGGAAAGAAATATAATGTTGGTGCAACCAACAGGCTTCACTAACGCGTCGAAAATGTAAAAAACAAAAACAACTTTAATATAAAAAAAAGAAATTAACAATGCATAAACTTCACAGAGACATTAATAATAACAGGGGATTTCAGGGGAAGATGCTAACGCTACTCAGCGCTTACGGTGAATGCGGGGTGCCGCGCGGGGAAGCGGGAAAGGCCAGGGAGGTCGCATTCTAGCGAGGTGCTTAGTTCACTCGCGCGAGTTATATCTTCAATCCTATCGGTTGATATTTCTGCACAGCCTTGTTATCTCGTTTTGCTATTCTGGTTACAGGTTTATTTATAGTACAAATGATTACATACATATTTACTCGATTCGACTGACTGACATGTACCTATATAACACCAGTCGATACCTATGTATATTTCAACATTTTTCAAGTTTTTCTTAAAATTATGGATTATCTCAAGGTTTTACGTAGATAGTGAATGATTATAAAAATACACTACAAGTAATATTTTTTATGATACAATACATACAATTAATTGACATAAAATTATCTTTTTAATGAAATTTTTAGTCAGAATTTTTCAGTATTATTTACATTGCTTTAGAAATACAACACATTAATAGAATGCCAGATCAGTACTATTGTATACAATAAAATAAAGATTAGGGTGATGTATCTGTTCAAAAACATGACAAATTATAAGAAAATTCTTATAATTCAAATGGGTTATTCCATTTATCCGTCCCAAAAAATCTACCCGAAAGTGGATACGCAGAAACGCATGTCCGATTAGCCACCACTAGGTTTAATTGTATAAACGTAATTGATAGGTTTAAGGGTGGATTTTTGGGGTGAATAAACGGAATTACGGGTGAATTCCACGACAAACATCACTGCTATTAAAAAATAGTCTCTATAACTTAGGTAATACGGGTGGATTTCCGTAAATCCACGTCAATGGGCGTAGTTAGCGTACGCTCTCTCTAACCTATCACATTTTTTTTAAAACAATAAGTACCTATTATTTGCAAATCAATAAAAAAAAAATATTATTTATTCTCGACCTTAGAAGCACTAGGTCCTATGTACTGCTCGACCATACAAAGCAAGGTTGAGCTATACATAAGACCTAATTAAATGCTACAAGCAGTAGCTCTTATGTATAGGTCGAGCTATACATAAGAGCTACTGCTTGTATCGTCGAGCCCATAGGACCTAATTAATGCTTCTAACATCGAGAATTATTTCAGGACCTGCCCATAATGAGTAAAAATAATTCCGAGATCAATTTTAATAATACTTTTATACATTCTCTCTATTCGTCGTATTTTTTGTGAGATATACGGAGATCATTAAATTTAAGACAATTCTCTTTCTTTTTTCTTTTTAATAATTACAAACTAGTGCTTGACCGCAATCCCACCTGATGGTAAGCAGTGATGCAATCGTTGATGGTAAAGCGTGCTAGTTTATTAAGACTCTATTCGCTCAAAAAAAATGATGCGCCAGAGGGAGATTGATCAATCTCCCACAACAACATTTGGCGCATCGTACCCGGCACACATCGCAATACAACTGCTCAGAACCGTCCTCCATCTTCGTCTCAGTCTTTCATATTGTTACGAATGGACCTTATGTCGATGGCATAAGGTTCAATATCGCGTGACATGCAGTGTGTCACTTTTAAGCCCTATATCCCCAGATCTAGACATTTTCTAGGCACAATATAAAAACGCATTGCTAGACTTAGGATGGCCTATCGAATGGTACAGGTCTCAACAGTTTTGTCAACAAAGTGTCGACATCGAAATTTCTAAAAACCCGTTTCCGGGAATTACCGTAGGTACTTACTTGGCCGGTGACCTCGAAGTTATGCAGTATTATTATTACGTCTAGAGGATTCTGGAATGTTCGATCAGCTGGCCTATATATAGCGCCGTGACGTCGGCGCAGAGTCAGTCTGCATTCGACTAGCGATACAACAACAAGCGACAGTAAAGAAGCGATCTTTGAGAAGACCTACTGCAACAATTATAACGAGAACTTCGAGTACTACGTGAAGTAACACCTGTAGTGTTATTGTGTGTTTACAACACGGACTTCGTGGACATAAAGGGAAGACTTCGGTACAACGTCAGCGACATTCTACTTGTCATTGCCTACAATCGACTGTACCTTCGTTGCCAATAAACTTCGTAACCCTTAACCGACATTTTAGTACCCCTAGCCCGTAACAATATTATTCTGATTAACTTATACATCTAACTGGCGAAGTATGTGATAGGTAGATAACTAACATTTAAGTGCCTCCAAAGCTAGAGTGAATAGGCTCTTAATAAACTAGCGCGCTTTACCATCATTTCTTGCATCGCTGTTTACCACCAGGCGGGACCAAGCACTAGTTTAATTTAAAAAAAAAACTGCCTGTGCACTAAATGTTCTTAAGTAAATTTCTTGTAATATCTATAAAAAAAAAGTTCAGAACGTTTTGGAACATTCAATATGTTAATATATTTCATAAATCAGTTACTCTGCACTGATTCTTTCTTTTAATAGGACATGAAACATTAATATTGAGCATAGATCAACGAAATAGGCTGAATTAAACGAATTTTATTTTTAATTATAGCCTACCTAAGGTTGAAGCTACATCGGTACATGTAACTAAACCATGTGAAGGCAGGATTTTTTTTTCAAACTACCCACTAATTCAAATTGTTCGGATATTTAAATCCCAACTGTCATTCTTTAAAGGCATGGAATGGCATAACACCGCAAATGGCAGTGTCGACTGGTTTCGAAAATAATTTTGTTCTTTCTCTTTAAACCTCCAAAAATAACATAGAACGTAGTTAAATCTGCATCTGAACATGTCCATACTTCTTATGCATTTCCATATGCGAGCTCAAATTACTTCGTCTCAAAAAGGCTTTTCCACAAACCGTGCAACTGAATTTCCTATCCCCCTCATGTTTCACCATATGCATCCTCAAAAGATAATTATCGAAGAACTTCTCATTGCAAATGGAACAAGGAATATTTTTTTCCTTCAAATGTGTACGCCTTACGTGATCTTTCATGAAAGAATTTCTGGTAAACATTTTCCCGCAGTAACTACACTTGTGCCCGACATTGTGCATTTTTATTAAGTGTTTTTGTTTATGGTACTGCGATTGGAACTGCTCGGGACATTTCGGACATTTGTGGTCTTTCGCATCGTGTGTTCTTGCTCTATGCCGCGCCAGACACCATTGATTCTTGTATTTGACACCACAAATATCACATTCGCAGGAACCTGTGTGTGCATAGGTTATATGCACGTTAAGATTCGCTGCGTTCCTGAAGCTTCGACCGCAGAAGTCACAAATTCTGTTGTTATTGCTGTGTTCGGAATTCATATGTCGGAGCAAAATTCCGAAGTATCGGAAGACAGTATCAGGACATATGGGACATGGCATATTGTCTTTGATAACCCGAAAAGGCTCTAAACACCCTGGAATTGCAGTGTCATAGTTCGCCTTATGTTCGTTTATCAAGTGATTGATTAAATCATCTAAATTAGGCATAGGGAGGCAACATATTTTACAAGCTAATGCAGATATGTCAATTTTAACTGCTATTCTCTCTCCTTTGCATTTCTTCATACATTTAGACTTCAGATCGCATACAGGATGTTCAAGGCTAGTGTGCTGACGTAACTCGTCAAATTCCACGAATTTCTTTGAGCAATAAAAGCAGGAATATTTGGAAAAGAATTTGAAAGGCACAGCTGTCGACATATTGAGTACGCACTGAATATTCTGTCGTATTTGTACTATATTTTGTTTTTTCTTGGGTTCTATGTTACTGTCATTTAGAAAAGAGGTGTGGGGTAGTTCGACTTGAGAAATTATTTTGACCTTACATTTGCTTATATGCTGCCTTAAACCTAAAGAAGTATGGAACTCTTTGGAGCAGTAACTACACTTCATGTTACTCTCATTTTGGGGGTGATCAACTTGTACATGTTTTTGGAGGAGCGAAAGAGACGCGAAACGTAAACCGCAGCACTTGCACTGTCTAAAATGCATGTTATTTTGATGCCTCCGCAGTATAAGGCGAGTTTCGAAGTTCTTCAAGCACAAATCACATGGATACCCTCCTTGTCTATGATAATTCCTCAAATGTATAGACAAGTCTCTTTTCTTGTTGAAGGTAACTCCACAATCATCACAAATGAAACAGTTCTGCGGGTGAACGTTGTTAACGTGCTTAACCAAATATCCGAAATAAGAAAACTGTTCTTCGCAATACAAACACCGAAAATCGACTAATCGATATTCCTGAAACGGTATATCAATATTTTTATTGTATTCCATATTATGTTTGCTGATCAAATGATCGATTACTTCTTCGAATCCGCTGAAGGGTTCATTGCAGATTTCACAACCAATTTCTGAGACGTCGATTTTAATTTCAATGTTGTTTCCTTTAATCAGTTTGAGGGAGTAATCTTTAGTCGTGCATAATCCGTGAGATTTTGTATGCTTTCTGAATTCTTTGTATTCGGTATAGTTTTTACCGCAGTAGAAGCAAAGGTATTTGCCTCGCCATTTAAATGGCATGATTGTTGTGTGGTTGAACAGTATTTTCAAGTTTTTCCGGCGTCTCTCAGAGGTACAGCCTTCGTACGGCCCTGGCAGACCATCTGAAAACAAATTGTTCTTCTCTATAAATGGGCTGTTATTTCATCTTCTAGTTCCATGGTTAGTTTTTGGGCGTTTTTGCATACTATATTCCGTTAGTAATGTCAATTGTGAATATCAGAATTCAGTCAATTCCGGACGTAATGTCAAATCGTATATGTAACTATCACCTTTGCTAAAGGATGCTCATAGTTGATCATGAATATTAGAGATAGAAAACATATATGGAAATTCTTAGCTAAGCCTTTAAAAGGAAGCAAACCTTGGCCAATTTAGAACCAGCTATGAAGTAACTGGAAAACAGTGAAAATATGTACAGAAATATCATCAAAAAATGTTAGGTAACGTTTCTAGAGTTCGCGTTCCGTATATGAGAGGCCATATGACCCCTTAGATTCCTTTTCCATAAGAACTTTTTACCACAGATATCACAATGGAAGTTTCTTTCTCCAACGTGTTTGACCATATGCATTTTCAGTCTTTGACCGTCGAAAAATTTCTCGAAGCATACAGAGCATTCGACATTTTTCTCTTTCAAATGGGACCTCCTTACATGGTTAACCATGAAAGAGTTTTTAGTAAAAAGTTTATCACAGTAAGTGCATTTATGTCCCGTTCCATGGGACGTTATCAAATGTCGTTGCATTGAATATTGTGTGATGAATTTTTCTGAACATTCGACACATTGAACTAATTTTGTACCGTGAACTGTTCCTTGATGACTTCTTAGCGCACTACTAGTACCAAAAACTAGATCACAATTACCGCACTTGTGATTATCAGCGATTTTATGACGCCTTGAAATATGAGCTCTAAGATTAGGGTCAGTTCTGAATGCTTTGCCGCAGTACATACATATATGCTTATTGCCACTATGTGAAGCACTGACGTGCTTGAGTAAAACGCCAAAATATCTGTAGACTTCCCCGCAAATAGGGCATGGGTAGTTGTCTTTTATTAGTTTGAATGGCTGCAGATTACTCTCTACAGAAAAGTCGCATTTCACCTTATGCTCTTTGCTCAGATGGTCAATTAAATCGTTCAAATCCTCTAAACTGATTTGGCATAGTCTACATGATAAAGAAGAAGTATCAACTTTGATTTGTACACCATCATATCTGTTCCTTAATCTCATACACTTAAAGGATATATCGCAGTGAGGGTGTTCTAACGAAGTATGTTCTTTTAGATCTTCGCATGAGGTGAAGTCTTTTGTACAATAGAAACATCGTAACCTATTCATAAAGAATTTGAAAGGGAGTGCGGTCGTCATGTTAAAAATGCATGCTAAAGTTTTTCTAATTTCTTTGACGGATACTTTTTTTTCTTCGTCGTCTTCTATTACAACAGTTTCTTCTTTAGGTTTATATTCGCAATTGGCAGCATGTCTTATAAAGGCTTGTTTTGTTGTTAGAACTTTATTGCAGAAACCACATTGGTTCTGATTAGAATCATGGTCGGATTTCTGATGAGCTAACCGCTTGCCGTCTGACGCAAATACTTGGAAGCAGATGTTACAAGTCGAAGAATGAGAGTTAGACCTATGAATCTGTAAAGCGGAGTTTGATGGAAATGTTACATCGCATTTCGTACAACAATAGCATTTCTTATGATACATTCTTATGTGCGAATCCAAGTCCCTCTTTTTATTAAAGTTCTTTTTACATTCGGTACACTCAAAGCTGTTCTTTGGATGAGCAACGTTCATATGGCTGATTAATTTACTTAAATAATTGAAGGTTTTATCACAAAGGAGACACTGAAGATCTAAAAGTCTGTAAGCTGACAGCAGCATTTCTACGTCTTTCGCATAAGGTAATTGGTGTTTAAAAATCAAATGGTCAATAATTTCATCAATAAAGAGAAAAGTTTCTAAACAAATCTCGCACGAAACATCAGATACATCTATTTTAATTTCTATATCAGCTGATTTAACTAGTCTTATAGCTCTGTCGCTATCACTGCACGGCCCGTGGCCTTTCGTGTGTTTCCGGAGACGATCGGGCGTCGTAGTATCGTCCCCGCAATAAAAGCACAGGTATTTTCCGCGCCATTTAAAAGGTATCAACGTTGTATTGTTGAGTAATATTTGCAGATTTCTCCTCCTTAGATAACTAGCACTGTGCTTTGTCATCTCTGTTTCCAAATCTGAAAAGAAACGACTTTTTGTACTATTGAGATAGCAAAGACAGTGCATGGAGGGAAGGCACAGTTTGTGTTAATTTATTTTTAATTTAACATCTGTTATTTAACTATATGAATTATTTATTGTTACGATATGCGGCTCTGAATGATGTCATACGTCGTGCCCTTGCCTCAGCAGGTGTGCCAGCTGTCCTCGAGCCTGCTGGTATTATTCGAGATGATGGCAAGAGGCCCGACGGCATGACACTCATTCCCTGGAAAAACGGGCGGTCGGTTGTATGAGATGCGACATGTGTAGATACCGTAGCTCAATCCCACTTACCGGCGACCGCCCGCAGAGCCGGAGCTGCTGCAGCAGCTGCGGAGGTCTTAAAGAGGCGCAAATATGCAGCGTTGTCTGAGCCCTACATATTTGTGCCTTTCGCCGTAGAGACCCTAGGGCCCTGGGGTGCGGAGGCTCGACATTTTTTTAAAGAAATCTCCGCACGTTTAATCAATGTATCAGGTGATCGGAAGGCTGGCGCGCATTTCGGTCAAAGGTTGAGTTTGGCGATTCAACGTGGGAACACGCCAGCCTTTTGGGCATTCTGCCCGGTGATCGCAGCAATCTGGGTTCAATTTTTTATATACTTTAAATTTAATTTGTAGTTAGTTTGTATTTTATGTCTTTTTAGCTTTAATTTATTCATAATTTAGTTTTAATGAATATTATTTTTTTTCTTTATCAATTATTAATAAGATTTCAGTACTAATTATGTTAACTTAATATAAATAAACTGAATCATAATAATTATTAGATTATATGTGATATTTAGTTCTTTGTATCTTTATTCTTGTAACAGTTTTGCGTCCTATACATTTCGAAGATAAATAATATGGCACTAAGTCAGATTTTTTTAAGTCCTACACTGGATATATCTCACTAGGAAGCCATGGTAGCACTGCCTGCAAAATATACACAGCTTTATAGCGGTTATCTCATCTAGAGTCGTTCTTTACGATATAATGGACAGAATGGCGCGAAATGGACGCGTTGTTGGCGTGATTAGCCAAGTAATTGACGTGGTTTTGAAGTAAGAAATAACTGAAAGATCGAATGTGGGCCCAGGCCAATCGATTATACAACCAACTATATATCATATCATAGATCATAACTTCTAGATAATTACATGGGTACAGGATAAAGCTGTTTACTGTGCAACCTATCTTTATGAGTCTTCATGGTCTTCCGCCAGTAGAACCTCTCCCCACATACATCACAACCATACTTCTTTTGCCCGCTATGTTTCACCATATGCCTCTTCAACAGGACAGTGTTAAAGAATTTTGTATAGCAAACATTACATTCTATACTCTTCTCCTTCATATGCGTTCTTCTTATATGGTTACTCATAAAGGAGTTTCTTGTAAAAAGTTTTCCACAATAAGAGCATTTGTGGCCAGTGTTATGGGCGATGATCAGATGTTTCTGCCTTTCGTATTGCGTAGCGAAAGACTCGGGGCACTTGGGACATTTAGCAGCTTTAACGCCGTGTGCCCGAGCCATATGCATGTACAGACGAGATGGTATATTACACTCAGCAGCGCAAACTGTACATTTGAAACGCCCAGCTCTGTGATGACGCCAAATGTGAACACGCAAATTTTGATCCCTACGGAATGTTTGGCCGCAGTAAACGCAAATGATGTTATTGTTTGTATGTTTAATGTTCATATGTTTAAGAAGAGTTCCGAAGAAGCGGAATACCTCGCCTGGACAGTATGGGCAGACCATGTTGTCTTTAATCAGCCTATAAGGTTGAAGACACGTTGTTATCGACTTGTCGTACTTCGCATCGTGTTTCACGATTAAGTGATCTATTAAATGATCCAAATCAGTCAGTGACTCGAAGCAGACTTTGCAAGCGAGTGTGGAAATATCGATTTTGACACAAGCTACTGACTCCCTACACTTCCTAATACATTTCTCTTTTACATCGCAAACAGGATGTTCCATGACCGCGTGTTCCCTCATCAAGTCGGAATCGGCAAAATCTTTGGAACAGTAGAAACAATTGAACTTATTCTTATAAAAATTAAAAGGTATTGCCGTAGACATGTTTATGACTATAACTATATTTTCTCTGATTTGTTTAACGCAAGGTTTTTTGGATTGATCCACGTAGTTTAAATCCAAGTCCATTGCAACATTTTCTTCTTTAATGGCGATCCCGAAAATCTCTTCTCCTTTACATTTTCTTGAATGCATTTTGAGGCCCTGTTTCGTGTGAAATTCCTTGAAACAGGTATCACATTGTAAAGATCCGTCGTCTGGATGTTCTAAGTCGATATGTTTTTGTCTCAAAGCAGCTGACGGCAGTTTCAAATTGCAAATGTTGCATCGAGTCAAATGCCTGTTATTTCGGTGTTTTCTCAAAATATTCAGAGAGTTGAAGATTTGAGGGCACATCTCGCACTGGTACCCTCCTTCTCGATGATAATTTTTCACGTGAGAAAATAGATCTCTCCTCTTGTTGAATTTTTGGTTACAGTTATCGCAAATGAGGCAGTTTTTCGGGTGGGTATTATTAACATGGGAAACTAGGTATCCGAAATACGTGAACTTTTCATCGCATCCCGTGCAACTGAGATCAGAAAGTTTGTACTCTTCTATAGCCATATCTACTTCTTTATCATATTCAAGTTCGTGTTTGTCAAACAAATGACTGACGATTTCTTCGTAAGACGGTAACGTCTCCTCACACACTTCGCAAGTGATCAAAGAAATATCTATTTTGATTTCCATGTTCTGACCTCCTTTTAGGACTTTGAGAGAATGGTCTTTTATGGAACAGCTGCCATGGGCTTTCGTGTGTTTCCTCAGTTCGGTATACTCTGCGATATCTTTGCTGCAATAGAAACAGAGGTACTTTCCACGCCATTTAAAAGGAATAATAGATGTGTTGTTGAAAATAATTTGTAGGTTGCGTCGCCTTCTCATCGAGGAAGATTCTTTGCCCTTGTATTTCCTCGGTTTATTACCTGAAAAGAAATTGGTCTACTGTAAAGGTACCCTTGGCATGTCAACAGAAAATCAGGTTCTAAAAATGTCTACTTTATCCAATAAAAGGTATCAAATTACAATTTTGTGGTCAGGGTACTTTTAGAGTCGTTTCAAGAATCTAACAGAAAAATTCTTAAGTTACCTAAATTTCGTGCTTTCTGCCATTTTTTGTCAAATTATAGCCATACCGGGTGCGATGCGAAATACTTATAGTGCTTCGTATGCGATGATTTAAACAAAGTGTAAGAAAGTTAGCGATGAGGACTTTCGTAATGCGGCAAGGCTGCGCTTACAAGTGCGACAGCAAAATTAATACCGTCGTACATCCGTCATTTCAGTATTTGAAGGAAATTCTGCTTAGAATTACAAAATCATACTCATTGGAAATCAATAGAATAATATTGCTCGCATGTCTTAAGTCTGCGATTTACCATCAACGATTGTATCACTGCTTACCATCAGGCGGGATTTCAGTCAAGCACTAGTTTATAACTAATAAAAAAAAATGTCTTAAGTAAAACTTGTCGCAATTTTGTACATGACGAATACAGTTGTTAAATACTCTACACCTATTATAAACTATGTAAAGAAAACCCTGTCCGATCCGTAAAGGTATTGTTAGGTATCGATAACTGATTCTAATAATGCAATAGCATTAGTAGAAGTAGGAGTAGTAGAAGTAATAACTTCTACTACTCCGGCCCACAAAGCCGGCGTAAACTTAAAAAAAAAATCCCCTAAAAAAATAAATATTATTTAGCAAAAAGAGGTAACTTAATACATGTGCGGTAGATAATCCATACGCGAGCGACGGGGGGCAGGGCACGCTTTATGCGGTCGCATCGCTTATAACAATACCGTCAAAATGAAGTCGTCACTTTTTTTTAAATTACCAAATTCGGGGAAGTTGGAATTAATTTGCGAAAAAAAAAATTTTATCAAAATTCATTTGTATTATTACTATGATGATTACGTAAAATTTTATATTATATTTGGTCATGTGTTTACCTAACTTTTATTACCCTTATGGGTCGGACAAGGACACAGGGTTTTCTTTTCATATTGTACATATATACATAGGTTTCTAAATTCCAAGCAGTTTCAAACGTATCGCAAATGGGGCCAATTAATTACTCACCGCAAATTAATTATTATAGGGCAAGTACGTGAGACACGCACTTAGGTGAATTTCACCAATAAAACTGAACAAGATCATCCCCCTAATCGGCGAAAACTTTTTTGTCAAATGATTGCGACTAGTTGGGATCGTTTGGACCGAACGGACCAATGGGCGGGCCGAACGAACCCAACTGATCCCAACTAGACGCAATCATTTGACAAAAATGTGTTCGCTGATTAGGGGACAGAATAAGAGTTGGGTTCAGTGTCAACATTCCATAGTAATAATTACACAGATCTTTTGGACGCGGCTTAGATTCTCCATAGCTGACATTCAATTCCATACACAAGCAAACGCCTTTGCAGTACGTGTATTATGTCAGTTATTCCTATAAAATTGGCTTTAAACAGAAATGTATGTAAATGAAAATCAATGCTTCATTAGTCAGTTTATTTACTTCCTTTTCAGAAATAGAAAAATACATAGCTTTTTAACCTTACATTATTTCAATGTCTTACAAAGAATACGTTCAACAAAATACGTCTTTTGATTACAAGATTCAAATTTTTCTTAACAATTAGATAAATGCAAGCTACATCAACGTAAAAAAAAATGTATAAATACTGTGTTAGGCTAGAAAACCTTCCACTTTATATAAGACGCAGTTATACTGCATAGCCTCGCCAATAGAGCGCTTATAACTAGAAAACCTCTTTTAGGGAAGGATATCTCGGATAACCCAGAAGGTTGTCGTCTGATTAAAGGACTTTCCTCTGGATGGTGCAATAAATGAAGGCATCCAGCCAGAACTTACTATATTTAAAGAACTACTAAGAGCTGCACACCCCCTGTGGGGTACGGTCCTCAATTTAGGGCGTGACTAGGAGAGGGCAGCAAGGCACATGCTGAAAACGAAATCGATGAGAACCTATTTTATAAAGTATACAGAGTGGTGCTGACAATACGACAATAAATTAAACACCGTGTACCTCAACACATTCTCAGTCTACCCATAAAAAATCATATAAATATGTCCATTAGTTTAGTCACAGGAAATTATTTTTCATTTTTCACATTTTCTACATGATGTACATGTTGATAAGAAAGCGCTTACAAGTTAATGACCGCCGCATCCTGCGGTACCAAAGTTTAATAATAATGGCGCGAAGAAATCTACTGAATCGAAAAAGCAAGCCGATACAGGACCACGCCGCCGCCGATCGGAGGACAGTGAACCAATATTTTTAAAAGATGTTCTATTCCGTTTGCAATTTTATGCGATTTAGTTTGTTTGAAACTTTCATTTTTTTATTTTTGATGCTAGGTTTTTTTTCTATGGTTTAGGATTATTCCTATGAACCAGCATTGTTCATGTTTTCATTTATTGTCGTATTGTCAGCACCACTCTGTATATAACCTATATTATATCCTTAGATATGATTTCGTGTTACAAGACGATGAAGCCAAAAGATGGCGGGATAATTTTATAGCCAACTGACAGGATTGGTCAACACTAACTCAAGACGGGAGTGGAAAGAAGGAAAGAAACTTTTTCCTGCAATAGGACATATGCTAAACAATGATAAAAGGGGATGTTAGGCAGTCGCTTCCTAGAAATGAGTGGTATTTAGTTTCATCTGGTTACACTTGAAAATGTCCATGTCGTAGTCAGACTTCCGGGTCCATTTAGCCCCATGCCTCTTCGAAATCAGTGTCTACTCCAAAATAGTTGGAGAAAGATAACGAGGATCAAGTTTATTGCTTAGGTTTCAATATTTATTGCGATAGGGAATGGGATTTATTTAGTCAAACTAAGATAATGGACCCAGAAAGCCGCTAAACTTAAGTGAGGTGGGCCAGACATGATTGCCGCATTTCAGATGACAATTGGGCTAAAAGAATCAGCGATTGGGTCTCAACGCCAACGCGGCAGGCCAAGACGAAAATAGCGGGACAAGCTTGTCTCCTACCGTAGGATCTCACAATAGAGAGAAGTCTACGAAAAAGGAAAGGGCTTTAACCCTGAAGTGGACAATACAGGCTACTTAAATAAGATTATTCAGGCACCGCTTCTGGATGATGCACCTTCATATGCAACCTCATACTATTATTCTGGACAAAACCCTGACTACAAACGCTACAATTATACTTCTTTTCATTACTATGTATCCGCATATGATCCCTCAGAGTCTGCTTTCTAGCGTACGATTTCTTACACACTTCGCATTGATGTACCCTCTCCCCGAAATGTTTGATCATATGTTTCTGCACATGGGTCCGTGAGAAAAACTTCAGTTCACACATGGAACAGGCAAAATTCTTCTCTTTTATATGAACTTCCTTTAAATGTACCTTCATTTTGCTCATAATTTGGAAACTTTTACTGCAAACCGGACAAGAAAACTCTGGGACTTTAACATCGTGAATTAAATTATGATGACGCTTTCTTTGGTTGTAATTCTGAAAGGTTTCCGTGCAATAGAAGCATCTAAGAAGTTTATCCTTATTGTGGATTTTAGATTCGTGATTATTCTTCTGGGTCAGCGAGTCAAAAGTTTCAGAGCACATATTGCAGTGAAACCCTGAACCATGGGTTAAGAAATGGCATCGTAATCTATCTTGGCTTAGGAAAGATTTGCCACATAACTCACAGATGTAATTCCCGTAGTGTTCGTTCATATGCTGGTTCAATTTCATGAAATATTGGAACTCGGTTTTACAAACAGCGCAGAGGAAAACATCATTTTTTAAGAAGTACGGTATGAGCCCGTAGCCACAATCATCTGTGAATTGTATCTTATGTGTGCTTTTTAGATGTTCTATGATAGCGTTTAGATCGTCAAATTTATCATTGCAAGATCGACATTTCAGTACGGAGATGTCTATTTTGACTTTCTCGTCTCTTCTTAGGTAAGAAACTGCAGCACGGATATTGGATATCTTATGTTGATCTCTAGTATGTTCTTTGAGCAAATCTGTGTCTTTGAAAGTCAGATGGCAGAAGAAACAGAGGTAATTTTGTCTATGCCATTTGAAGGGGACGACGGTGGAAGTTTCTAGAACTATGATAGCGTTAGTCTTCATTAATTTGTTGCGTCCTGTTGACGTCATTAAGGACTTACTCGAAGCCTCTGTGATGCGCCGTTTCTCACCTAAAAAGAAATTTTTGCATGAGATATCTTGACGCATTTGCTCTTTGGCGTCTCAGAGAAATTGTAAAGTTTTCAAAGCCCAATTATAGCTTCCGCACACGACATATAACAAGGTGTAATTCCTACTTCAATGGTGCACGATAAGTAGTCAATGCCGTTACAATCTTGCTAATTTATGACGACCTGAGTTTTTTTTTTCATCCCGTACGTGTAGATGGGATAGAATTTGGCATGTTTTGGCCGTAAGTGTCGAGGAGTTTGGATTATACATATTCTCATTATTCTGACGTATTTTTTTTTTTTTGTAGTATTAAGGCATGTGTTTGTTACATATTACTGTGAGGGTTAAACAAAGCAATTTTGTTTAAATTCAACATAATACGATAAGAGATATATCAGAATATCGATCCGGTCCTACGTTGCGCCCTGTTTATGCGATTTGACAAAATGAGACTTCTACATAATATGTAAATTTATTTTACTCATAATTTCCCTACTTCTAACTTGGAATTTCAGTCTGCCTCTTTGGATACCTTAAAACCAGAACTCTCACAACCAATCACTGAAACTTTAAAGTGTTTAATTCCATTTGGAACCTCCTATAAGTAATTTTAAAGAAACGGCGTCCACCTCCATGGTATTTGGCGTCGTTCTAGGAGTCCCGACATGCGACTAACACGTTTTAATGTTATCGGAATCCGTAGAAAAACGTGGTCATACCATGAACAAAAAACGAGTCTTTAATTTAAAAAATGTATGGATAAGCAGGCATACGAGTAGTTATGTAGTACTTTATATTCCAGTACACGAAAATCACAAAAGTGACGACGAAGTAATAATATATTAATAAAAGATGTACTTAAGTAAACAATTTAGCTTATGGTAATCTCAACCTAATGCAGTAATAATACATTTCTAATTATAGAGCGGTTTCAGAGCTTAATCAATAAAAATCTGCCGCCAAATCTCATATTAGCCGGGACGGCCCAGTGAAGGGCAACAACAACAAAGGGCACAAGAGTATATGCGTATTGACAACAGAGGTAAAAACACCCGTCGCCGTGCGTCAGCGACGATATCTCGCAGATCATGATGTATAACCCGCGCAGATAAAGAAAAGATCTGAAAATGGCGGCGGATACTTATGGTACGGTTGACAAAACATGCCATTGTTCAATCACAAACCGAAAGCTAAGATAGTAAAATGTCAAATTTTCGTTGTAAATAATTTTATTTACAACGTAAATTTGACATTTTACTTGTTTGTTGTTGTGTTTGTTTTTATGGTTGTTTTTGTTGAGTTTGATTGTTAAAACTCAACAAAGACAACAATATCAACAAAAACAACAAAATAACAGAGACTTTAGCGGAACGAAATTAACGATAACTCAGAGTGCGTCAAAGTAGCTTTAGTAGCTTGGAAAGCGAATCCTGAATTCCTGATCGATGTTTTTTTTTTTTCAACGCTTACTTCACTGTGTGAGTATAGACAGCGATAGAGAGTGAGTGAGAACGCATGCGAGCGGACGCCATTTACAGATCTTTTCTTTATCTGCGCGGGTTATACATCCCTAATTACTAATCAAAGTATAAACGGAGACTTATACAAGATCATTTGCGTCGATTTGCCCTACACACTACACTACTTAATGTTTAGTCTGATATTTTATAAATTAGTCATTCCAACTGCCACTGGAAATACATAATGACGCCATTTTTTAGTGGGTTACGAAACCTGTCAAAATCTATCATTATGAGATCACTGATCGACCATTCTGATACTATTGTAATAGCTCTGGAGTCCTTCAAAGATTGGGCATAGAATCTCAATAGGCTGATGTTGGAGGACTGTTCTATGGAACACTTGTTTATCTAGCTTAGAGGTCCCCCAACTGCGATTATTGAACATGATTCTGCCTTTTCAGTTCGTTAAGATTTTTATGCAGGCGGGTTTTTTGTTTGTAAATAATTTTTATTTTTGTTTGTAAATATTTTTTTTTAGTTCTATATTTTTAGTTTTCTTAATGATTAATATGTTATATACATATTTCGAATCAGTGTTTAAAATCCTTCATTTTGATACCCCACTCGATATGGTTGGTAGATTTTTTTAACTAACAATATGGCGTCAAACATCCACCGTTTTGGTTTTGTTTTAATGTCACTTATCTAAGAACACTTGGACTATTAAGACAAATCTAACTATACCAGAAATGTGAAAATCCGATTAGAGGTTCTGGAGATAAAAATATTACATACATTCATACAAGATACGCGCTAAAAACATAACCCTTCCTGACAATCGGGTAAATAGACATGTTGCGAGGACTACAAATATATTGGGATAAGGGCAGGAGAATGACAATTTGTCCATTTAAAAGGATTATGTGCTTTACCTTTCTTTTTCTACGACCATTTGGTAATTTGCTTAATACATAACCATAAGTCATATCTCAATAGCACTCATTCCTGCAAAGTCGTGTTACCATGACCATTTTCACACGGGTAAACCGTACTACAATGAAACTTTTTTTTTTATGGCTTTGGCATCAAAAAATCAATATCTATATGATTATGCCAAAAGTGCGCGTATTTGCGTCACGACTAAACATAGCATGTTATTAGGCTGTATGGATGAATTGCCTTTGCCTTTCATTTGTGGGATTATAACAACAAAACAACGTAGCGCGCGCCGCGATATTTTCGAGCCATTGTTAACTTTTATTTGCATTTATTTCAAGGTCGTAGAAAAAGTTTTGTATGCCACTGTCGCAAACAGCTATTGTGATACTCGTGCTGATCTATTGTGCCTATCACTCATATTACAATAGCTATCATTGCTTCGCTTCGTGGCACAAACAATCATTGATGTTACAATAGCTATCATTGCTTCGCTTCGTGGCACAAACTATCACTCATAATACAATAGCTATCATTGCTTGACAGTGGCACAAATAACTATTCCGAGTTACGCACAATACATAACCATGTAAGTATAATAATACAGTGGATCCCCGGTAATCCGACAAACATTTTGCAAGGCAATGTCGAACTATCGAATTCGTCGGCTTATAGAGTACTGCTATAGACCCTCTATAGTCAGATTTTTTTTACAAAAGATTACCTTGTAATTCGACAAATTACAGATCCAATGGTAAGATTAGAAATCATACTTCGTTATGTATGTCAAATTTAGTAAATTTAACAACACTATAGAAAGATTGATGTATGGAGAGGAAGATGTATGTTTATCTCGCGCAAGTTAACTTTGCACCTCGCTGGAATTTGACCCCTCTTCCGCTTCCCCGCGCGGCGCCCCGCATTCGGCGTAACCGATGAGTAGCGATAGCATCTTTGTTACAATTGTCTAAATACAGTTTAAATCCACTATTGTTATTACTGTTTCTGTGGAGTTTTTGTTTTATCAAGTTATTTTTTTATTAAGATTATTTTTGATTTTTACATTTTCGACGCGTTAGTGAAGCCTGTCGGTTGCACCAACATTATATTTCAGTCTATACGTATCAATTTAATTGCAAAATGTTATAAGTAAAATGATCCGCATTATGACGCTTTATCATCAAAACGACCTTTTAGTAAGATAAAAAAAATGTACTTCATTTATATTTTTTTAACATAATTCTCATTTTTTACAAACGGTACCGTCCGAATGACGTCACAGAGCGAGGTGCACAGTTAACTCGCGAGTTGTATGGAGTAACACCCACGAACACATATTGTATGTAATAGACGATGTCGGATTAAAGGGGGTGCCGCATTAGCCAGGGGCCGGATTATAGGGGGTGCCGCATCATCCAGGGGCCGGATTATAGGGGGTTCCGCATTAGCCAGGGGCCTGATTATAGGGGGTGTCGCATTAGCCAGGGGCCGGATTACCGGGGCTCCAATATATATTTCTCTTTAAAAAATTACAACACACACCCTCCACTATATGTACATTTAAATAAGTTAAGACCTACCTTTAGCTACAGCTTTCGACGTCTTGGCCTTTTCGTCAACTTTAGCCACCTTGGCCCGCTTGTCCGGCTTGACTGATGCGTTCTTGCGAGGACGGCCACGTTTGCCTTTGACCGGTGCGACTACCGTGGTGTCTGATACTGAAGGTTGTGTTATGTCGTCTTTGAGGTTGACTGTAAAGAGGTTTATTTATAGTGTTAGACTACATGGTCAAACTAAATTTAAAAAAAAAAGGCTATAGTGAAAAATAACTTCTACAGTGAATTTTGGTTATAACGACGCCGGAGGGACCTCTTTAATGTCGTCGCTATATCCGGAGGTCTCTATATCCGAAATAATAAAACAGTCATGTACATACGTATTTATTCTTCATTTATTTTATTATGTTATACACGAGTGTTAATGAAAAAACGTTTTCTCCATTAAGCAGCCTCATTTCGAGGCTAGAAAACGTTCTCGTCCACTTTTTCTTTCACAGTAGGTAAATGTACAGACGACAGTACATCAAGCTACTATAATTTGTCCGATTTCCTTATTAGATTTTCAAGTTTATCTCTAAAGCATTAAGGCTCAAGGTTGATTGGGGTCGTTCGTACGTCGAGGCGCCATTTTTACAAGTTTAAGAAACACTGTTCACTCACTGGAATTTGCTATCTAACTGATTGAAAAGGTAAACGTGCTAAGCAGTCCTACATACAAACTAAGCATTTGTTTGACCATTTGTGAATGTAAACAAAAGATGAATGAGTTTTTGTGCCTTCGCCGACTCAGTCGCAATATCCGCATGGGATTTCTAGGAATCTGTTATGAATGGTTCATAAAAACAAGTCGCTATACACGAAATTGACGCTATATCCGAAGTCGCTATTACCGAAAGAATTTCTTATGGAAGTATGCTTTAAATTCCAGGGACTTAAGTTTGACGTCGCTATAACCAAAACGTCGTTACAACCGAAGTCGTTATTAATGAAATCCACTGTATTTCGAAAGTTGGGAGTCGTTGGTTCGTATTTCGTTACAGATGAAAATAAGATATTTTTTTAAGATAAATTTAGTCACGTTGACCATTTTTGTTGGATGGGGGAAAAGCATTGAATTCGCGTGAGCGTGACCGACCCGACACTGTGATCGCTACAGCGAGATATACGCTGTATTCCACGGTTTTGGCCCCAAATTTGAAAATTACCCATATAAATACCCCTAACAGCCAATGGCTTAATAGTGAACCACGACCAACACCTCAGGAGGCTTTCGTTAGGCAGCTGGATCAAGGGCTTGGTTCAAAAAGCGGTACTTCTGGACACGGATCGCATTGTCAGGAGGTTCCTTTCTCTAGAACCCTGACCGCCGGTAGCTTGGACCCCGTTCGAATTTTTTTTTTGCGGTGAATAGCCCATTAATCCAGGAAGGCTATATAACATCACGCTGTGAGCATAAAAAAAAACATATCAAAACCTACGCGGGTGAAACTGCGCGGCGCAGCTAGTGTTTTTATATTTTAATATTTCATCATCATATCAGCGTTAATCCCAGTCGCATGCGAAGCTTATTTAGCTTTGGAGTCTGGGGTCCGCTTTACCAGTCTAACTGTTGATTTTGGCTTTTTTTCCGTAAAGTGAATGCCGTCTGACCTCCACAACCCGAAGGTATCGCCTTCGAAGCATTGCAGTTAGACCAATTGTTCGACTGTTGAGGGCTCCAACAACCCGGAACGACTGCCATTAGATGTTCGTATGACAACCGGGACCGACGTCTTAACGTGATTTCCGAGGCACGAGCGAGATCAATTCAAATATTCATATTCATGCATATAAATATTTGCCCTGCGCGGGGATCGAACCCGCGCCTCCTTGCGCAGCGGCCGCGTTCGCTACCGCTACACCACAGAGGCTGTACGTATTTGTTGTTTATATTTTACTATTCACATATATTTACTATTCGCTATTGGTTGCCTGGAAGAGATCGCATTAGCGATAAGGCCGCCCATTGTATGTTTTTTTTTTTGTGTTGATTGTTTTGTTTGATATTTGGTGTACAATAAAGAATAAATAAATAAATATATATTCAAAAATATATACTCGTAAAAATTTAATTTCTATATAGCTACAGACGACATCACATCAAGCTACTACAATCTGTCAGATTTCCTTATTAGATTTCAACTTTATCTATAAAGTATTAAGGTTCAAGATTGATTGGGAATATCTGACAGTTTGGGGTACCTTGACCTACTGTTGTCAGTACATGATTTCTCGAGTTCTAGACTTTTTCACGAGCTTGATTTCCCGGGACACAAAACCTAACGATTTCCCGGGAATTTTCGGCTCGAGAATTGCACAGAATGAACCCTAGTTCGCGATTTCAGACTTACAAGTCTCCGCTTACCATATAAAAGTAATGATGATGATAAGAATGAGATACATACCCTCAGCAAAATCAATGTCGTCCTCAAGGAATTCTATGTCTTCATCATCAGGATCATTAGGATCCTCCACTACAGCAACATGACCTTCATTCTTCAGCTGCGCCTGATAGATGAGCACTGCAATCGATAATATCATCATTATAGCCATTATTACTGTTATAATATTTTCACTGCCTCTTAAGAAACGATATAGAGCGCGTTTGACTCATTGATTGGCCCGCTTCAAGGCTGTAAGAAATCTCAACCAATGAGAGCGCCAAACGCGCTCGATATCGACGATCGAGTCTAGTAATAAAAACTTATACTGGCCTAGCCTAGTTTAGGGGACAGGGATAAAAATATTGTAATGCAGTATTAATGTACACAAAAATTAAAAATGTATTTTTGTCCCAATAAAATACATGTATGCTATATACATATCTATAACAATAAACTGTGTGCACACCTTCTTTGGAGTGTGTATTTACAAAATCATTACAAAGGCACCCACACACAAACATACTCACACCTAAACAAACACCCACACATATACAGATTCACATACATACACTTACAAACACATACAACTACACAAACAATTACTTAATATAATGAAATTCTAAAATATGGATCTAGGCTTTGTTTAGATTTAAGATCTTCCACAATTACCAAAATTCTGTTAAAATATACCTGTCAACTTAATCCTCCTAATTCATAAACGTTGCTTAAAGTTAACTAGTGATTAGCGATTGTTTAACCATACATTTTAGATGTTTGCATGTCACTTAACTTTAACCATTCATTTGTCACACCCTTTATACCAAGGGCTTTTATTTAGCTATGTAATAAATTTTTATTTATGTACATTTCCATTTTGATGATATTTTATTTTTTGTTTTTGCTTTTCTAGTAGTATGATACACTTAATGTGTATATTTATTATATAAACTATGTAAAATTGTAAATAGTACACTGTAGACTACCTACATTATTTCTCTCTCCTTCCCCTTACTATTCCATCCAAAGGTTGTCTGTAAAAGATCGCTCTTAGCGATAAGACCGCCCATTGTGTCACCCTTTGTAAATTTTTTATATTAACGTTTTTGTAATCCATATGGTGTACATAATAAAGAGTATTCTATTCTATTCTTTTCTGGTATATTGGCATTGCTAGCTGGCATATGATAAATAAATTCATTGTTGTTGTGTTTTTTTCCTGTATTACTGTACCTACATAGTATTGTATAAAGTAAAGGGTTTTTTCTAAATGAAAAGACAGCTGTGCTGCTGGGGAGTTTATTCCGCCACTACTTCTTCCCAGCGAAAATCACTAGAAAGTGTTGATGGGTGGGCATTTTGGGGGACTAGACTGTGATTTGATTTTGATTTCATTGTTTATGAACGAACCCTGGTGTTTATTTCTTTCTTTCTTCTTCTATTCATAAACGATGATTATAGTTAAGTGACATACAAACATCTAAAATGTATGGTTAAACAATCGCTAATCACTAGTTAACTTTAAGCAGCGTTTATGAATAAGGGGGAATATGTATAAGAATACAATTTGTGGCGACAAACTTATTCTTTTACTTTTGGTTTGTTTTGTTTAGTGCAATTATCCATGTAGCTGAAGCCTTGGGTAAATGTAGGATTAAAAGGTATTGGGTTACAATAGGAAAAGCATTTTAAATACCACTTACTCTTTGGTCTAAATTCCCCACGGCCCATCATATCAATGAATTTTTTCTCTGAGTCCATGACTTGTTTCTTAAAATTACATGCATCCCGCAACCGAGTGATGCAAACTTCACAAATGAGCCGGTTTGGACCATTTGGTCCATCATTGTGTTGGGTTATCTGGAGTGGAAGATAATTAGTTAGATTTTAGGAAAATAATGGTCGCAAAAACCAAGGAGATTTAGAAGAAAAAGTTATACCTTTAAAATGAATATCACAATAAAATTACCTAACTAATAAAAGTGATTTTTTAAAGGAAGATAAATACAGAATAGTCTGAATTATAAAATAAACAAAGCAAAATTATTAATTATACATCGAAAGGGAGCATATTATGTAGGTATTTATTCGTAAAAAAAATAAACTCACGCTAATATCGAAGCATTCTAGTAGTATATCAGCGTAAACCTCCGTTTCATTCATCCAGGTATATTCAGTGCCCATATCTTTGTAACATCCTTCGGAGAGACAGCACCGGCAAAGGCCGGGGCTCTCCTTCACGACAATTTCGTCAAACTCCATAATCACAACACTACATTAACATATCCACAAAGAAAAGCAATGAAGTTTCACGTTTTCAGTGAAAATTGAGAAAAAAAATTACATGGCGTCAATACTGCTAACAAAATCAATAGCGATCGGTGGCCATTTTGTTTCGGTACCCAGAGACCAGTTTTCATTTTTTTCATTGGGCAATATTTCTAGTTTTTCAACCGACTACAAAAAAGCAGGAGGTTCTGAATTCGCCTGTATTTTTTAAATGCTTTTGTCACTTTAGGACGTTCGACTGGTTGAAATGATTTTGACGATTTTTTTTTCACTCTATAGGTGGTTGCTTTCCTTGTGTTGTTCTCGGTGGTAGGCAACAACATCAGCCGCCGGCATAAGTTACCACCCACAAGACAAAGTCTTGCCGCCAAGCGATTCGTCGTGTTCCGGCATGATGTCTGGTGAAGCCGTACGGAGGCCTGGTCTGAGCAGTTGTGTTGCGATGTGTGCCGGGTACGATGTGCCTAATGTTGTTGTGTCGGGAGTGTGGTCGTGGAGGGTCTCCAGATCATCCTCTGGCGCAGCATCGTTGGTCGTGTTGTTGGGTTAAACATTGTATCACCTCGCTCAACTGCCATCTTCCTTCCTATTCACTCAGTTTTTTTGAGTGAATAGGCTTAATAAGCTAGTGCGCTTTACCATCAACGATTGCATCACTGTTTACCGCCAGGCGGGATTGCAGACAAGCACTAGTTTATAACTAATAAAAAAAAAAGTACGAGTGCGACAAATGAACCAATGATTCAATACTAAATGAACTGATTTCGATGATTCTTGTTTATATAAAAGGATAAACTTTCAGTTTGTCCAATAGAAATTTTTTCAAACTCAGTTCAGTAGTTTGGTTTTTAAACCGAAATTACGGGTAAACGAAATTGCGTCGTTTGCTTGCTAGCCTTTTCCTAGCATGTTGGGATCAGCGTCCAGTCTTACTGAATTCAGCTGGGAAGCATTAATTTAAATAGAGCGACTGCCTGTCTGACCTACACAACCAATTGAAGAACAATCAACTAATCGACTTTCAAAAAACTCTAAAAATAACTTATTTTGGAAGGCGGTAGCAAAATTAGTTATTCTTCATTTTGTAGTATTTTCTTTCTGAATGTTTCGTAAAAGAATACCTGGAATGAGTCAGCAAAATCTAGTTGTCTAGAAAATAGTCTTTCCATGGTCAGTGTCGATAACATATCCGGCAACAAGCAATAACATCTGTCATCATCAAATAGAAATCCTTCATTGACAGTATAGGATTGTATCGCAAATTGAATTATTTTAGCGCGACTGCGCTGATAATCAGTCCGCTGAATGATGACAGATGGAATTTAGACGGTTAGTATGGCTATGGAAGGCTACCCCAATATAATAGGGAAAAGGCTAGGCTAATAAAGATGTGGAGGTAGGTAAGGTACGTTACCGGATTCCTAATTCTTCCTCCAACGTAGCAGCATCCACGGTGGCAAGAATGAGAAGCAGCAACGGATAGCGAAGTCAAGCAGAAGAGGTGAAATGATGAAGAGTAAGGATGATAGAATAAGGTAGGTAGTGGTTGTAGAAATAGCAGTTTATTTAGCAACACTGTTTATTAGGGAGCACTATTCTAACAGAGTTCTTAGTTCTCACAGTTTATTAAGTCTACTAGACGAACACACAAGAAACAGTTTGTATTAAGCCGAAATTATAGCGAGGTAGCCGGCGGAAAGCAACGAGCGCGCGTGGCATAGAACTATTCGTATGGAAGTTATTTATCGACTGCCGGGGCGCTGCGGTAGGCGATCGCGCGGAGCCAGCGCGCACGCAGAGATTGCGTCATGCCGGGGCTACATTAGCGGACTACGGCGATGTATGTGGCCGGGTACATCGTTGCAACGCAATGTATTCGTGCGCAGACGATGTAGTATCGGGGCACTGTCGGTAAAGTGGCGCGCTTCAAAGGACTTGTCGCGACAATATTCGCTGGAGCGGCCACACCTACGTCACTTCGGTGTCGTCCAAAGTCTAAGCGGGACTGACGTTCTTTTTGCATATTTTTTTCATTGTTTTTGTTTTGTAAACATGAAATAAATAATAATTTATTGACATATTATGCAAAGCCACCGCTTCCTCCATAGTCTCGGCCACACAAATAAACAACGAATATTCGCCGTAGGCCGCTTTCTGAATCTTCGTCCGCCAATGTCTTCGAGCAACCCCTGTGTTGCTCGAAGGCCAATGTAGACAAGAACCATCGTGTATGTCCGACAACGGATATTTTGCGCGCCAACGCGACAAGAATCTTCGCCTGCTAATGTAGCCCCGGCATCACAGCGATGAGGCACGGTGCTACCGCCATAAGCGGAGCGGATGAAAGTGGCGGGCGACGATGGACTAGATATCCGCCACAAAGATATACCCCCTTGGCAAGTGGCAACACTGGGAGATGAAAAAAAAAAAGTAAAAACAAGAATTTCTGCTGTCAAAAGTCAAGATTTCGATTTCCCAATTCCCATTTACATTTTACATTTTCTGAGTTATTATTCTATTCTGCACTGTGTTTTTCACAGAATATCTCTAAAATTGTTTGTTGGAATGTGAAGAAAACCGTAAAGATGGAAGTGGTCGGTGTCTGCCGCTGCTGCCTTGTTCAAGGCCTGAATAAGGATGTAAATTCAATTTACCTATGGCTTGATAAAAAAGAAAACTACGCTCAAATGTTGAAAGAATGCTTCAATATCATCGTAAGTTTATATACTGTAGATTTAGATACCCAAAACTTGTCCTGATAAAGATGATTTAGCCTGATTAATTTTAATTAGGAAATTGTGAGTCAAAGTCAGTGCTTTTTTATTATTATTTTTTAATTATTCCTGCTTTTCGCATAAAATGCTGGTCGTGACGATGATAATTTAATAGGCATATAAAATTCTCCTCTCACAGTATTTGTCCTCGAAATCCTCCATAACGGCTGAACAGATTTAACAGAGAATTTGTTAAGCCCGAGAATAGGTTTTTATCTATTTTTCATATTACTACTACTTACGCGGGTGAAACCGCGAGGCCCAGCTCTATTATGTATTATATGCATAAACCATATTTTCGATTATTTGTACTTAATCAATCAAAATAGTTTCTAATTAGACAAAAATTAACTATAAGAAACTTATTGGAGAAAAATTTATATTATCTGTATGAATGTAATTATCAAATATTTATCATATCCATAGGTATCAATAAAATATCCTCTATTTATGTATAAACTATCAGTGTACTGAGTCACATCCATTTAGATTTAGAAAACAGGCGAGGGTTTTTGTATGTTTGAGTAATGAAAATACAAACTTAAATTACAATAGTTACCAGAATGTCAGCTGTAGGCATTGTGATAATTATTTTTTTTTTTTTTAAAGAAACCACAATTACTCTCATTTTTCTGTGGATCTCTTCATTTCTGCTTTGGTCACTCTGTGAAACCCCTAGCATAGCCCTCTCATTGCCCTTTGAGTGACCTTGACCGATGGGATCGATGGGCTCTCGAGTGGTGATGACGCACAGGAAGGACCAAGGTGGACCGAAGATTTGGTGTTTTTTTTGGTCACGGAAACCGCTGGATGCGGGAGGTGCAGGACCGGTTGTTGTGGAGACCCTTGCGGGAGGCCGATGTCCAGCAGTGGACGTCTTTCAGCTGAAATGATGACTAAGTACTTATCTGATGTCCACTACTTAATTACTGGGTATTATAATACCCCTTAATACGTTTGGGTTGTAAGGTCCGTATTACAGAACGTCACTTAAAACTCAAGCTCTACTTAAGTCTCGTTTGAAGTCTTTTGATTGGTTGAAACTAGTTTTAAGTAATGCTCGAGTCTTGAGTAACGTTCTGTAATACAGACTTAAGACTTTCAGATATTTGATGAACTGCAACAAGTGTAAAAGATCTATAAACAACAGCTGGGGCCAAGTAGTTACGTCCGAGTAACTAAGTGCTTTTAGAAGTAAAGATTCACATTCAAGCATTGATCCATCCACGGACCAATCACAGCTAGCAAAGATTAACCCATTTGATTCTTATAACTTACAACCCCTCAAACTCTAAATAATTGTCTTTATTTGCAGCTAAAACAGTTAAATGAGGTACCTATTGGTATTTGTGATACTTGCATCAAGAGTCTTCGCAGTTCATACAACTTCAGGCTTCAAGTGGTGAGAGCTGAAGAGGAATTTTTTAACAAAATAGAATGTATTGAAAAAGATAATGGTATGCTTAATATATTATAACTATAATAATATTAATATTGTATATTTGTAACACATAAGTAAAGAATCTATGTACAGAATTTCAAAAAGATATAATGAAAAACCACAAAGTTATGAAATTGCTATTCTACTTGATTGTCCCAACAAAAATATGGTCACAGGTCCGCTCGTACGAGCGAACGCGGGGCGTTAACCTCTCAGCTTCAGCTGAAGCGCTGGCGAGTACTATGATCTAACGTAAAACCCCATGTACGCGCTCTGCATCCAAACAGCAAAAATCTCTAAATGCATTTGCATGCATGATTGGAATCGATTCAATTGCTTACTCTGAACAAACTATACTGGGCCGTTATCTCCCAAACTAGCCCAGTGCGGGTTGGTAGATATCACATATCGCGGGCTTAGAATAGTACCAACCCATATCCTCCTGTGGGTGTTGTAAGAGGCGACTAAGGGAACTCTCACCAGGGAAGCGGGCAGCAGCGCTTTTCCTGTGGAATATCAAATTACTGCAGCCAAGCATGGGGATTATGGCAAATCCTCTCCCCCTCCCCCAATTTAATGAAAAACCTTAGGGGAGACCTTTGTCCAGGAGTGGACCGCTATAGGCTGAAGAAGAAGATAAAAAAAAACTCATTTTCCAGCTAGTAGGATGTAGTCTCAGGTGTTCAAAAGTATTTGCATGTATGTATGTCCTCTTTCTATGCATGAATATAAATATTTGCACTGCTCTGGTCATGCCTCGGAAAGCACTTTAAGCCGTTGGTCCCGGTTGCCATAGGAACATCTAATGGCAATCGCTACGGGTCGTTGGAGCCTTCAAAAGTCGAACAATTGGTCTAACTGCAATGCTTCGATATCGCCTTCGGGTTGTGGAGGTCAGACGGCAGTCGCTTCACGGAAAATATTGAAGTTTAGTCAAAATCAGCAGTTAGACTGGTAAAGCAGACGCCACACTCCAAAAACTGAAAAAAGCTTCGGATGCGACTGAGATGAACACTGAGATGATGATGATGTTCTCTTTCTAAAGTGATAATTTTTGCTTTCAGATGAATTGAAGAAAATAGAAATTAAAGTTGAGCCCAAACATGATAGCGGAGATGATTCTGATGACTACTTTCTTATAGATTCAGGTGAGTTCAGCTGACCACAGAGCCCAAATCTATACTATAATATATAAAGCTGAAGAGTTTGTTTGTTTATTTGAACGCGCTCAACTCAGGAACTACGGGTCCGATTTGAAAAATTCTTTTTGCGTTTGATAGCCCATTAATCCAGGAAGGCTTTAGGCTTTATAACATCACGCTGCGACCAATAGGAGCAGAGCATAACTAACTCCACGTGAACGAAGTCGCTGGCAGCCACTAGTTGCTTATAAAATGGTTTTTGTTTCCCGAAAGTCAAACAAGATCAGTGTCAGGTCTTTACAGTCTATCCAGGGGGTGATGATGATGAAATCCCGATCGATTTCGGCCACGGCGAGCGTCTTCAACTCCGATTTTGCCGTTGATGTGCTCGGATGTGGCTTATGTAGCCCATTTTGTTAATAAAAATCCTCGCACATTGCGGGCATAAGAGCATACCATTCGCATAACTATAACTAATACCCGCAGGTGGTCGGGCCCTCAACTCGTCGCGTTTTGCATCTTGTTACCCAGAAATGGGTTGTTGATGTCAGATAAGCCATCGCATGCCCGTGCTCGCCCGTGTGTTACCGGGCTTAGAATAGTACCAATCCATATCCTCCCGTAAGAGGCGACTAAGGGAACTCTCACTAGGGAAGCGGGCAGCAACGCTTCTCCTGTGGAATATCAAATTACTGCGTTCCCCAACCCGCCTGCCAAGCGTGGGGATTATGGCACATTTTTATTATTATTAATTAGTGCTTGTCCGCAATCCCGTCTGATGGTAAGCAGTGATGCAATCGTTGATGGTAAAGCGCGCTAGTTTATTAAGCCTATCCACTCAAAAAAACTGAGTGAATAGGAAGGAAAACGGCAGTTGAGCGAGATGATGCAATGTTAAATCCAGCAAACACGACCAACGATGTTGCGCCAGAGGGAGATTGATCTGGATATCCTCCACGACCAAACTCCCGACACAACAATATTTGGCGCATCGTACCCGGCACACATCGCAACAAAACTGCTCAGACCCGTCCTCCGTACGACTTCACCAGACAGCATGCCGGAACACGACGAATCGCTTAGCGGCAAGACTTTGTCTGGTGGGTGGTAACTTCTACCGGCAGCCGATGTTATGACCTACAACCGAGTTATTATTTAGCCGCATGACATTCCACATGCGCGTCCGCTTCTTTATAAATCTGTTTTTTCTCCAGCCAGTGTCGCCTCCCAAGAAAATGTCAAAAGCGAGGAAATAGTTTCCGTGAAAAAGAATGCTGTACCAAAGCGTACAAAGACCAGACCGAAATCCAGTGCCCAACCGAAACGCAGTACAGTGAAGAAAACAGCGCCCTCTGACGGCACTTGGAAGAAAGAGAAGATTAAGTCACTTGTGTCCCGGCTTGCTACTTCAATCAGTAAGTTTTACCTTATTTATTTTTGGTAAATAAAAAAGTTACGTAAAGTCCTCATAAATACCCTCCGTTTGGGCAAAATGGAGGGTTATGTCCGACTACTATGGAATAAAACCCCACAATTCCTGCTACATACCAGTGGCGAAGGGTGAAATTTTGACAAAGGGAAGCCGGTCCAAAAAAATAAACACTTAAACACTTACCTACTGCAGGATATCTTGGAGGAGGTCTTCAGATAAGAATAATATTGCCGGTAGAATAATATAATCCATAATAACAAACAAAATCCACAGTATTTAACCAAATCTGCGATTAAATTACCTTACAGAATCAGTCACAGTTTAAATAACACAAATATTAAAATATAACAAACGAAATTATCACGCACCAGTGGTATAGCAACATGTCACATACTAACAATAATTTATTTTCAACCAAACGAAATGGAACACGAAAATATGCCAAAATAAAAAGAATATGACTTGCGAAGGATTTCATTATAACGCTAATTTTTTTTTAATTTTGTCATGTTTTCTTTCTCCCGTGCCGAGTTCCGTGTTCGAGTGGTTTCTTTGTCTCTTTCTAATAGAGGAGAGGAGAGAACTGCAAGCCGGTCGCCATCAGCGCCATCATCTTTCTTTAAATTTTACGTACAGTTAGCGAGCATTAGAAAGAGATGGTTTGACACGCTCTGTCTCTTTTCGCCTCATAGTAAAACGTTGGCCGAGATAAGCTGTAATTCGTCGAGTTACCTTCAATGTAATTTAGGTACGAAAAATTGAAGCGCTGATTAATTTACGACTATAAAATGAAATGTGATACTTAGGGTATTGCTAAGAATTACTATTGCTATTGTAAATCGCGCAGGCATTTAATTAATAATACTTTGTTAATGAAATAGAATGTAAATACTTTTGTATGAATATGGAACTGATTTTTGAAAGGTAACCCGGTGGGAATCGGCTTGTATGGACTCTTCGCCACTGCTACATACATTTAGTAGGGGAGGGGGCAGAACCCCATACCTAACGGGCCCATCATCATACGGTCCCGGATCACTGCATTCTTCGTCCTTCTCTCCACCGCCTTCGGATGCATCACGCGAAAGCAAAAACGCGACAGCATCTCACGCTATTTCGCTTCCGACTATGTGTAATAGTTATTTATGCCACTGTCAAGCAATAATAGCTATTGTAATATGAGTGATAGTTTTTGCCACGAAGCAAAGCTGAGTGGCACAATAGATTAGCACGGGTATTACAATAGCTGATTCCGGCAGTGGCATACAAAAGTTTTTCTACGACCTTGAAATAATTGGTAATACTTTTCATATTTTTTCAGGAGGCGTTAAGATATTGTCCATTTCGCTATTATCACTGATATAACTCATTTTCAAAACAATTTTATTTATAAATGCAGCCGTTTATACCGCGGCGCACGCAATGTTATGTTTTGTTATAAAATATAATCCCACAAATGAAAGGCAAAGGCAATTCTATACAGCCTAATAACATGCGATGTGCCGTGATTCGTAACAATCGTAACGCAAATACGCGCGCTTTTTGGCTTAATCATATTATGTTGATTTTTTGTAGCCATAGTCTAAAAAAAAAAAGTTTCATTGTAGTACGGTTTACCGTGTGTTTACGGTGTGGAAATGGTCATTGTAACACGACTAAGCAGGAATGAGTACTATTGAGATATGACTTATGGTTATGTATTAAGCAAATTACCAATGGTCGTAGAAAAAATAGATTGTTACATGCTTACACATATACATTTCTATTGGTTACATAGACTACATAAATATACATTAGGCACATACAACATAATTATTGTTATCTCACTTTACAGAAGACTGCGAAATTCCAGACATAAAACCAGTAAAAAAGACTGAAATCAAACCTAAAAAAACAAGACTAAAACTGACCGCTCCGCCTAGTGATTCAAAGATCAGCTTACTATGGTCTGGTCAACCGCACCAAGAGAAATTGAAACACAAAGAAAACCTTCAAGCTATACTAAAACACTCTAACGCTACCCCTTTTACGAATAAAACCTTTTTAGGGTACTCTTGTGGCTACTGTGATCTGATCTACCCAGATCCGGCAGATCTCAGGCAACATACAGAGAAAGAACATTTGAAAGAACGCCTCCATTTTAAACATCACTTCGATATGTCTGAATATAACGTAAAAGTGGATGTTGCTGATTTAATCTGTAAGTTATGCAACGAAAAAATGGACAGTCTGGGCATTTTAAAAGATCATCTGGTCAAAAAACATGGGATTACAATCCATACAGATATTAAAGACCATATACAGCAGTTTAAGTTGAAGAAGGGGGAGGTTTACGACTGTGCTATGTGTTCTTCTACTTATGAGACTTTTAAAATGCTTAAACAGCATATGAATAAGCATTATAGCAACTATACATGTTCTGTCTGTGATTCTGCTTTCGCTACTAAGCGGTCTTTAAACGCTCATCGCACAACTCATCAAGAAGGAAGTTTTAAATGTGACCATTGCGAAAAAGTATTTGCAAGCCGTACAAAGAAGCATTACCATGAGAAAATGAAGCATTTAGGAGCAAGGAATATATCAAACTGTCCATATTGCAACGTTCCATTCCGCAGTTATTACCAACGGAACCAGCATTTAGTGAAAGTGCACAACACTGAAGCTCAGTACAAATGTAATGTGTGCAATAAATCCTATATTTTAAAGAGTTTATTAATGTATCATATTAAGAAAAGTCATTTAATGGAACGGAATTGTCAGTGTACGGAGTGTGGGTACCGCTTCTTTAGCAAAAAAGCGTTGAAAGCTCATATGGTGAAACATACGGGGGAGAGGAATTACTCTTGTGAAGTTTGCCACAAGTCATACGCAAGGAAGTATACTTTAAGGGAACATATGCGGATACATAATAATGATAGGAGGTTTAAGTGTGAAGTTTGCAGCATGACCTTTGTTCAGAAGTGTAGCTTGAAGAGTCACTTGTTATCCAATCATGGGATTAGTTTGGCCGCTTGTGAGATAACGCAAAAGACGGAAAACTAGGATTTACTGAACTGCGCCCTTTTGAAGTGTAACTTCTTTACGGACGCTTGACTTGGGGAGTGAACCGGCGAACGCGTGACGTAGGCGTTACGAAAAGTGTGATCGGGCGACGCGAACGGGAGTTGAATGGGGATATAAGCAAGAGAAAGCAGTGCGGGCGCAAATTTTCTTTCTCCCTTCCTCTCATAGCCAAATACGTTCCGTATATCTAAGCACAGTGCAGGCCGACGTGTCCACAAGGAAGTGGAAATAGTTTTTTTTTTATATGAAGTGTCACGATATTAGCTCTCAAAAAATTCCTGACGAGAGATCTTCTATCCTAGAGCTAAAAATTCAATACTACTATATTTATTATCTTGTAGTTTAGTCAAGTCAAATCAGGGCGACTAAAAATGCATAAATTTTCGTCAAACGCTGCAGACTAATTTGACGGGACTAAACTATAATCTTATTCAATTTAGTTTAGTTTGATAACAAGGGAACTGCGCCACATCTCGCCATATTTGTTCTAATAGCGTGGGCGAAGAGCGAGGTGTTTTATTAATATTTAAAAATATAAAAAAGTGAAATTAAGTCATGAAAATTTGTTTTGAAATACGATAAGGTCTGTGATAAACTATTGTAATAATAATAAGTATGCTGTCATTTTAATGCTCCGTGCAGAAGAAAATCAGGATTTTCTGATCACATTCGTTAATACACTTTTTTGATAGTGTCTAAAGGTCCAAAGTTGTACGAATATTGACTATTGCGGTTTTGTAGCGTCGGATATGCAAGTATAAGAGTTTGCACTTTAAGACACATTGAATAAAGTTCATTATTGAATCTGTGCAACTTTTTTTTGGTCTGCGCAGAGAGCTTTATTGGTTTTTATTTTTTTATAAAGGGAAGTATATTTTGATAAAGTTGTAATGATTTTTTGTTGTTTAAATCTTCTGATAGTTGTTTTTTTTTTTTAATGTACAGACGACAGCATATTAAGCTGCCTACTACAATTTCACAGTGGCATTAAGGCTTAAGGTAGGTTGGGAATATTAGACAGTTTCAGGGAGCTTGACCTGCTGTCGTCCTTACAATCTGGAGTAATGCAACATTGAACATATTTTATCAATGCTGCAGTATTTTGTAACTATATCAAAAGAAGTCATAACTAATCTCGTCTTTGTAAAATGATTTTTAATTAAGCGCAACACACACAGGGGACGGGTGCGGGACGGGCGCGGGGCGGGCGCGGGTCTATTCTGTATAATTATATGGTCAACAACACACGGAACGCGTGCGCGGGTCGGTTGTTGTCTATATAATTATACAGAATAGACCCGCGCCCGACCCGCACCCGTCCCCTGTGTGTTGCGCTTTAAATAAGAAACGAGAACGAAAAAGAAAACAATTTCAAAGAGGTGATCAATAAATGCAATGGTGTCTACACTGTTTTATTAATTGGGTTATATCCTAAAAAATAATTTAATGTCCATCAGATAGATTAATAAAAAATATTGAACACGTATTTTTTTTATTTTTTCTTTCATTCAAATACTTAGGTAGAATATTGATATGAAATGTCGCATGACGTCACGCCGTGCTACAAAATATACCACGGCGTGACGTAATTAGCCCCCACTCCTTAACTTTAACCTTTTGAACGCCAATCACTTCTATACAAGTTCGAGATTTTCGTGCCCTCAGCGCCACTACTTGATTAGAAGTAATCACAGTATAAAATAAATTTACGACTTTTACAAGACCTTTTATTTTGTTTTTATGGAAATTTGCCCTGTTATCAACCATATTTTTAACTTTTTCACGCATAATAAGTTCTTATTTGTTTAATTTTCAATAGAAACAAAAACGCCAGAAAATATTTTAATGCCCCCAGCGCCAATTACTTGATATCAAGTAAGCCAGTGATGCGACACGACGAAGACCTCGCTATATTTCATCTCGTCGAAATGATCATAAATACTATTATTGCAAGAAAATTACGTAAATATATAATATTTTATAAATATTGTACACTTTAAACTAGGTTTTATTCACCTTAATCAAGAATTAATAGGTTTTCTAATCATTGTCGATAGTGAAACCCCGTTTGAAAAACCCATCCCTACAAAGTTAGTTAGTTAGCGGTCCGTACGCGCCACCGACGTGTATAGAAGGAAATCTGTGACGTCATAAGCGGACGGGTTTCAAGGTCATAGTGACCTTGTGCATTTTAGTGTAGTGCAATGTTTACATCTTGAGTTGGCGCACGTGTCCTTATAAAAAAAATTGTGACTGTGAATATGACGAATTATTGCGAGTTGTTCAAGTCTGAATCAGAATTTTGAAATAGTTCGTCGTCTTGACATTCCGTTAAGTCGTCAACTTCCGTTTCAGGAATTTTCTTCAGTTTTCTATTAGTTTCTACAAACCAGAAAAATAATTGCGAGTATTTAGCGACACCATTAAAAAAAAGGTCTTGTGTAAAACAGACACTTACCCTCCATTTTATTTTATTTTTTAAAACGTAGAATACCACGTATTTAGCTTCTATTAATTGTATTTGTTGTAAGTAAACGAAATAAATTATGCAGGAATCGGTTGAGTTTATGTACGTGTAACTCGACCACAGTGAATATAAAATATATACCATAGAAATCTAGACATCCCTAGAACAGAAAGGATTTTGACGTGCCTCGAGCGCCAACTACTTGATATGAAGTAGAAGGATTACATTTGGAGACAAATAGGGATGTGCCTTGTAGAACACACGTCTAATAAATTTAAAATTCTTTTCTTTATTGTGGGGAATATATCCAAGTTTTCATATTGTTTTTTTTTTTTATGAAATAAAATAAAATATGAAATTACGATTACAGTTTTTATTTAGCTTCGTAAATTGGTGAATAAACATTACTTTATATGTATAATATTATTTGTCGATAGGACACTAATCCCATCCCTACGTTTTATTATACATACGTTAAACATTTGTAGTGTGGCGCAGGAGGACACATCGCGTATTATATAGATGGGCGTTCAAAAGGTTAATACGCTATATCTCGGTAGTTTTTGGTAATTTCGACAAAATAAAAAATACGGGTCTTAATTTTTTTTTATTATCTGTAAGATATCCATTTTTTTTTTAATTTCATACCTTGTATACATCCCTATTCTGGACAGAAACTTCCTTGTTCCCTCTTATCAAAAGGAGGGTTGATAAGAAGAGCACATCATTGGAATCATGTCTGCCTTCTCATCCATTGTAAAGCTTACTTATTATTAAAAGCTATTGGTTATATGTTCGAAAAAAATATCTGAATAAACCTACCTACTGATAGTGTGTCATGCACTACCCCTCTGAGTGGATTCACCTTTGCGTCGATCTTCGTCTTCTTGTTCAGCCTATAGAGGTCCACTGCTGGATAAAGGCTTTCAACAATCGCCGGTCTTGTGCTGCCCGCATCCATCAGCTTTCCTTTGACCTTCACCAGGTCATCGGTCCACCTTGTTGGAGGCCTCTTTACGCTGCGCCTTCCGATACGTGGTCGCCACTCCAGAACCTTGCTGCCTCATCGGCCATCGGTTTTACGAGCAATGTGCCCCGTCCACTCCCACTTATTCTTAGCGACTGGAAGGGCTATGACGGTGACTTTGGTTCTTCTACGGATCTCCTCATTTCTGATTCGATCACGCAGAGAAACTCCGAGCATAGCTCATTCTATCGCCCTTTGTGTGACTCTGAGCCTTCGTATGAGGCCCATTGTGAGCGACCACGTTTCAGTTCAGTACGTCATGACACACTGGTCAAAGACTGGTCTTTTAGCGTGGATAACAGAAATGAATCATTTCTTTTAATGGGAAAAATGTAATATAGATTACATTGTTATTTATAGTTGTGTATAATTGTTTATAATATTTTTGTTAAGGTTCGAATAATGTACATATATTTCGATATTATTTGTACATTTGTATCATACTTATTGATTTTTATAGTCGTCTATATGTTGTAGTAAATATAAAAATAAACGTTTTTTAAAATATTTTGATGTATTTTATTTTTTATTCGTGTACAGTCAGAAGCAAAAATATGCATACATTGACAAGGCTCCAAAAATATGTAAACATCTTCGACTTTAAGACGAAGTGCTCAACTTGATGAGCATAAAATTGTAGCCACCGGTTCACATCATAAATATGTATGCGCTCATTGCTTCATTAAATTATGCCCACCGCGAAAGGAACAATACTATGTATGCACGCTTCCATCAATAGCATGTATTCACGTGTTGGTTCATAAATTAATGAAGCAATGAGCGTATACATATTTTTTTTTTTTTTATATATTGATAAACTAGCGCTTGACCGCAATCCTGCCTGATGGTAAGCAGTGACGCAATCGTTGATGGTAAAGCGCACTATTAAGAGCCTATTCACTCTAGTTAACAACGTAAGGGTGGAAACTCGCCACACGACGGGTCGTCCGATGGTGGAACGGAGATGGGGGAATTAAATCATGCAATTCCCTCGCACAATCCCCAAAATGCATCCTATAGAACGAAAGGCTGGCTACTCTACGCCTGTGCTCTAGGCTTTGGAGACCGTCTCGAGTTAAATCAGGGTCACCAATCAGCCCGTGCATCGCCTCAGAGGCGCGCGCCGACCATCGAATAGGGGGCGGGCACTTCCCCGTGTCCCTCGCCCCTGGACCCATTCATGGCGGGCGGAAGAGGGCGTTATCCGCCCTTCCTCGGCGCGGCAAAGATGACTAGGCCAAAGTAGAGAGCTCTAGAAAAAAAAAAATAAAACATGTAAGTATGCGCTTAAAAGCATTTTAATTTAATTAACAAAATAAGTTAACAAACTGTACAAGATATAATTAAACAAAAGGCAATATTTAGCCTTCGTTTGGAAGAACTGAACAATTTTCATATATATAATAACCTTAATATCTTACATTAATAACACATAACTAGAGATCGGAAATTACGGCGATTAAATACCTAGTTTCTGGAGTACCACGTACTGGAAGACGCAGCGTAGGGAGGCCCCCAACAAGGTGGACCGATGATCTGGTGACGTGAAGGTCGTGGGAAGACTATGGATGCGGGCTGCACAAGACTGAAAGCTTTCGGGGAGGCTCTTGTCCAGCAGTGGACCTCTATCGACTGAAGCAGAAGTACAAAATGCCGACGAAAGAATACTGTGGATACGCCTTTTAACTAACAATTGTGTAAAATAGTTATTGTATTAAATTTATTTATATTATACAATTAAATGGGTGCATTGGGGTCCCACCACCATCTTTGGGACTCAAGTCAACCCCACCTGCCAGACGGTGCACCTGCTGACATACGGACTGGGCCCTGACGCCGGCTTCCCTTTCGGGGTTGAGTGGTCAGACGGCAATCGCACTCGTAAAAGCCAAAACAATTCGCCAAACATGACAAGGAATAAAAGAAAGGCACGAGTTACACTTAGGGCGCCGCCGCAAAACGGCGCGCAGGAGCCCCGCCCGACTCCTGTGACCTGTGGGCTAGGGCTACCGTGTCAGGGGCGGACACGGCTGAAGAAGCGAGCCCAAACCAGTAAACTCCGTTTCGCTTCGTGGAACGTTGGCACGCTAACTGGACGCGTGAGAGAACTAGCCGAAACTCTCCACAGGCGGAGGGTGGCCGTGGCGTTCCTGCAGGAGACTCGGTGGAAAGACAGCAGATCCCGGCTTATTGGAAATGGCTACAAGCTGATCTACACGGGTGCACCTAGTGGGAGAAATGGGGTACTGCCGTGGTGTTGTCTGACGAGCTCCAGGATGATGTCTTGGAGGTGAATCGCATCAGTGATCGGCTAATGTCGGTGCGGGTGCTTGTCAATGGGGAAATAACCCACTTGATAAGTGCCTATGCTCCGCAGGCCGGGTGCGGTGACGCCGAAAGGACGTTGTGCTGGAGCTAGCTCGAAGGATTGCTTTGCGGGATCCCGTTATCCCAGGGAATCGTTCTGGGTGGTGATTTGAACGGTCATGTGGGTGAGAAGTGTGACGGGTTTAAGCGTGTTCACGGCTTTAAGTACGGTAGCCGCAACGCGGTAGGGGACAACATTCTCCGAACGTGTGCGGCCGCTGACCTGGTAATTGTGAACACCTATTTCAAAAAGAAACCGGAGCACCTTGTTACCTATCGGAGCGGGCGAAGCGCTACCCAGATCGACTTCATACTTACTAGGAGACACCACATCGGCAAAGTAGCCAACTGCAAGATCATACCCGGTGAGAGTCTTACTGCACAACACCGACTCCTTGTCATGGATCTCTGCGTTAAGGCCCAACGTAGACGTGTTGAGCACTGCCGACGCCAGATCCGGTGGTGGCTGCTTGATGAAAATAAGTACCAAGAGTGCGCTTCGGTTATTGGCGACAAGTGCGCTGGTACCGAGGGAGAATCTGTCCAAGATCACTGGGACAGAATCGAGGCAGCTATTACTAAAGCGGCGCGGGTGGTGCTCGGCGTGTCTAAGGGCGGTCGCAAAAGTGACAAGGAGACCTGGTGGTGGAACGAATACTTCAAAACGTGGCAGGCGACCGGATCTCCTGAAGATCGCGACGCATACAAGGTTGTCAAACGTGCCACTAAAAGAGCTGTAGCCAGAGCCAGACGAGACCACTTGCAACCGCTCTACGAGAAGTTGGAATCGTCTGAGGGGCAGAAACTCATTTACAAGTTAGCACGTTCTAGGGTGAAAGCGGCACTGGATATATCCAAGTGCCGTTGTGTAAAAGACCCCACTGGCAACCTGCTTTGCGAGGATCGCGCGGTGAAGGTGAGATGGCGTACGTACTTCCACGAGCTGCTGAATAAGCAGCACCAAGAGGTGCAGACACCGGAACTCCCTCCGAACCTTGGATGAGTGCCCCCGATAACGCCTGAGGAAGTCCACACGGCTCTTCGTCGCATGGCGAATCGGAAAGCTGTTGGAGCTGATGGGAGTCCCCATTGAGGCCTGGAAGGCGATGGGTCCTCGCGGTGTGGGCATGTTAACTTGCTTTTTGAACCCCGTGCTCCTGACCGGCAAAATCCCGAGCCAATGGAGACTGAGTATTATTACTCCAGTCTTCAAAGGCAAGGGCTCGGTACAGGAGTGTGGCAATTATCGCGGTATAAAGGTCATGCCCCACACCATGAAGATCTTTGAGAGGATTTTAGACTCCCGGATCCGGCAGGAGTGTGCTGTCTCGACGTGTCAATATGGGTTCCGTCCGGGGTACGAAACCACGGACCCTATCTTCGCCCTAAGGATCACCATGGATAGATACAGATCGAAGAACACGCCTCTGCATATGCTCTTTTTAGACATGCAGAAGGCCTTCGACTGTGTCCCTCGGGGGGTGATCTGGTGGGCACTGAGGTCCAAAGGGTGGTGTGGTATGTTGACATAATTCGAGACATGTACCTCAATTCCGATTCCGTTGTTAGGGCCTCTGTTGGGGACACTAAACCCTTCCCCATCACCATCGGAGTACACCAGGGATCCGTCCTTAGTCCGTTCCTGTTCAAACCCACCAACCACCCATGGCCCCACCGACTTATAGTCATATGGGCCGAATCGTCAGGAGACGGCTGTGGACATATCCAGCCCCCCACGTGTGTGGGCGATGCGCTGTAATATCACCGCAGCCGCTTCTTGACTCCTGTACAAATTGTCCCTGTGCCCTCTCCCCATTTCTGGGGCGGCACACCAGCGTCGCATCAGCCTGAAGGGCGGACGGCACAAGAATATCTAAGCCCTGTGAAAAGAAATGTCCTGGTCTTTTTCGGACTTTTGAGTCATAACGGTCCTCATTTTTTTTTGTTTTTTCCTTCACCCGTAATGGGTGTCCTGCACCACCCTCATTTCCGCGTGGAGACGCGCAGGGCAGTCTCGTGAGGTAGTCCGATGGCCGTTAGCCCCCGGCCTGCCGAACCTTATACAGGTCGCGCATACAGTGGACGCCGACTGACACTCCTGCGATCGGTGACTTTCGCCGTCGCAAGCGCCGCACACCACGTTCCGAGCCCGGCAGTATTTCTCCGGGTGTCCGTATAGCTGGCACCGGTGGCAGCAGGTGATGCTGACGTGGTCGGTCACTTCCACCAAATCCCAGCCCACGTATAGTCTGCCGCGCGCAATCAGGGCGGCGCGTAGTGCGCTTGTGGCCTCACACACCCACATGCACCGCCCGTTCCATCGATTCCGCTTAAAACGGACGCGCAGCTCCCCGGTCACACGCTCCTGTGTCCACTCGGGTTCCTCTCGTAGGTTCTGCTCGACCACGTCAGCGATCACCGACTCTGTTGTTGCCCGCTGGTCGATACCCGTGAGGGCAATGAGCGGGCGCCGCTCCGCTGGCTCCGCCGTTCTCAGCGTCGGCGGCACCGTATTACGCAGCGCCTTAGCTGCCTCTAAGGAGGTGGTCTGAACGACCACCCCCGCGTTACCCACTCTCCGGAGGCCCGCCACCTGCACACCCAGCTGCGCCGGGTTGATGGCGGTGCGCAGGGCCGCCTTCGTCGCCTCCGATGTCTTCAAGTGCTCCACTTGGTCCTCGGCAGGGTATACCACTACCGCTGGTCCCGGGGCGCGCGGGATGGGAACCGGTTCTTGGCTGCGGCCCAGGCGCAGCGCTTTGGCGACCCCCGGCTGCGCCACCGCCAGCCGCACCGTGAGGTGGGTCACCACTGCGCCCAGCCTCTCCGTCAGTGCGCGGATCGCCGCGATACCATCTTTATTTAGTTTGGAGGTTTTTGCGCGGACCGCCTCTATTATGCCGCGGGTCGATGACGTGGCGAGCCCCGCCAGGTCGCTGACGGAGACGCCCGCCAGAGAGTCAGCCGCCACACCGCTCCGTTGCTCCTTCAGAACAGCCGCCACTTCAGCGGTCTGCTGCAGATCCGTAGTTGGGGCGAGGGTCTGTGGGGGGGGCACCGGTGGTCCCGTCAGAAGCCCTACCGACCGGAGGCACGCCGGCGCGTCCGCCTTTTGTGCCACCGACCTTACGGCGCATGGACTCTTGCACCTCCTCCGGGGACGTCAACAATCTCTTCGTAGCTGCAGGCGGTACGGTAGGCAGCGTTGGAGCCGGAGTGGTCGCAGGTTCCGCCTGCAACAAAGAAGCCGTCGGCGTGCTGATTCGCTCCGGCGGGGTCCTCAGCAAACTGCTTCGGGGAGCAAAGCCCTCGGCCTGCAGCTCGGCGAGCGCGCGCATTTCCTCCTCAACCTGCTCCATCCTTTCCGCGATGAGGGCCTGGTGGAGGCGCAGGGCCTCGTCGTCCGCCATACCGCACACAGAACACTTGTAAAAAGTTCAAAGTCTAAAAGACTTGGAAAAATCAACAGAGTTTTGTCGAAAAATTTTCTAAGTCCCTGATTACCCCCGCACCAAGTGTCACTGTCACTGCACTGCACAAAAACGACCAAGTGTCACTGTCACAATAGTCTCAGGCCCAACTGACGTATGTCAGTGTTACACGCACTGAGAGGGCCGGAGGGGAAAGGGGAGGGGGGCATAAACGTCACTTTCGCAAAAACGTCACTATCGCACTGAAACGTCACTACCGCCGATGTAGGAGGAGCTACAAGCCACGCCCGCACTGTTTGCCTCTTGCTTCAATACCAAGATGGCCGCGACGCCTTATGGGCAATCCCGCAAGGTAGTACGAGAGGTACCGATGTACCGTCTCGACCAATCACGAAATTCGGAGATAAAAATCGCAGCGCGGTCCGGCACACGTCTGCTCGCCTCGAGAGCCGAAGCGAGAGTCCGTTCCTGTTCAGTGTGATATTAGATGTCTTGTCAGACAGCATCAAGAATTCACATGAGCAGCCTCCCTGGTTGCTCATGTATGCTGATGATATCGCGCTGGCAGACGCGGACAGGGAACGGTTGGTGCGGCGGGTAAATGCGTGGAAGAATTCGCTTGAGAACGGAGGTCTTAAACTCAATGTGGCGAAGACGGTGTACATGGCCAGCAACACCACAGACCCTATGCCTGTGTGCATAGGCGGAGACATGGTCGAGTGCACAGACCAATTTAAATACTTGGGGTCTGTGCTCCACGCGTCCGGCGACATTGATTGCGACGTTAAAGCACGCATTTCCGCAGCTTGGGCAAAATGGCGTGAGGTGACAGGTGTCACTTGTGACCCCAAAATGCCGGTTAAGCTTAAGGGACAGGTCTATAAGACCATCATTAGACCTGTTCTCCTGTATGGCAGTGAGGCGTGGCCTGTGCTTGAGCGACACAAGCAGGAGCTGCGTGTCACGGAGACGAATATGCTGCGGTGGATGTGTGGAGTTACGCGGAAATACCGCATTAGAAACTCCCGCATCCGTGGCAGTCTCCGTGTCCGTGACATAGCAGACAAACTGCAAGAGAGACGCCTGCGTTGGTACGGTCACGTCTTACGTAAACCGGCAGGTTACGTGGGTAATAAATGTCTTGCCATGGCGCCTCCGCCGGGCCGGAACAAGCGAGGTAGACGAAAGAAGTGCTGGCTTGACGTTGTAAGAGATGACATACGTGCCAACAAGCTCTTACCACAAGATGCTAAAGATCGTGCGAAATGGAGGAGAATGTGCAGGAAAGCGGACCCCGGGCTCCAACGTGAAAGCCGCGGATGCAACCGGGACGAACGCTGAGATGATGAGTTATTGTATTAAATATATTTTTTTTTTTTTATATAAACCAGCGCTTGACCGCAATCCCGCCTGATGGTAAGCAGCGATGTGATCGTTGATGGTAAAGCGTGCTAGTTTATTATAAGCCTATTCACTCTAGGCTTGAAGACACTCAAATTGTAGTCCGACGGAAACACCGCCGCCGGCAAGTTTTTCCAGTCCCTTGATGTACGCGGTATAAAGGAACATAACTTAATACACTAAACAACAACTAGAACTTTTTCTTGTGGTATTTTTAGAAATATTTACATACCTACAAACAAAACCTATAGTGGCAATCATATTGACTACGTGTACCGAAAGGCGTATCCATATTTTGCTTTCGTGCAATCAAGTTTAGGTATTTGACGACAGAAATATCCGATCTCTAGACATAGTATCACGCCGGTAATTTCCGACGTCTTGGCAGAGATATACACATTGCTACACACCAACGAAAGCTTTTCCAATTTTAGCTGACTTCGCATTATGTAGGTTTAAAGAGGTATGAGAAAGAAGGTGTACAGTTCACCAACAAAATATACAAAGAGAGGGCTTACCGCTAATGCAATCTCTTCCAGGCTTATGCCAGATATGTACAGCTAGATGTGTAGCAATGCGTACCAAAACAACAACCAAATTTCTTAAGTTATATATAATATGTAAAGAAAACACTGTCCGATCCGTGAAGGTATTGTTAGGTATCGATAACTGATTCTACTAATACCTACAAAGCCGGGCTAAACTTAAAAAAAAAATCTCCTTAAAAAATAAATATTATTTCGAAAAAGCGAGGTAACTTAATACATGTGCGGAAGGCAATACGGTAGGCATACATGCGCGGGTGAAAGGGGGCAGGGCACGCGGCACGTGGTCTAATCACTCTTAATAATACTGTCTAAAATGGTCTTGTCACTTTTTAAAACAATACCAAATTTTGGGGAAGTCTGAATTAATTCGCGGAAAAAAGATTATTTCAAAATTCATTCAGTAAAATTTCATATTTTATTTGGTCATGTGTATACCTAACCTTTATTATCTTTTTGGGTCCGACGGGGTTTTCTTTACATATTGTATAAACACCATATTATACATATATTTTAGAGAAAAATGGAATTATATTAGGAAGCGCAAACGTGTCATGCGAATATGAACATTAATTACATACAAATAAGGTTCTAAAAGTATTACATAGCACCTGTGTATTGCATTCCCTCGTTACGGCAATATAACAACCAGTAATTAACATTTTACAAATGAGAAAATAACAGTAATTGATAAACATTAAAAATATATTGCAATAAGTCAATTTTTAAACATGTACATATATATAATCATTGATAAAATATTAAACTAAGGTAGATATGTCACTAGCGCACTAAAAATGAAGCGTACAAAAGGAGGTAAGTCCAGTATCTCGCTTTAGTCACTCTCGATACATTCGTAAAAACAAACGACAAACACTAGCCATCTTTTTCTTCTCTATGCTTTAGATTGCGCCCCATCTCACTCACACTGTACCAATGTATGCCGAATAAAAACATGCATGTGTGCTGCTGCTGTGTTCGGCACATTTTTTTTGGTCAGTTTGTTAGAATAACTAAGGTAGATATGTCACTAGCGCACTAAAAATGAAGCGTACAAAAGGAGGTAAGTCCAGTATCTCGCTTTAGTCACTCTCGATACATTCGTAAAAACAAACGACAAACACTAGCCATCTTTTTCTTCTCTATGCTTTAGATTGCGCCCCATCTTACTCACACTGTACCAATGTATGCCGAATAAAAACATGCATGTGTGCTGCTGCTGTGTTCGGCACATTTTTTTTTTGGTCAGTTTGTTAGAATATATCGTATCTGTTTAATATTTTATCAATGTATATAATATACAAAATCTGCAATTGCGACTTCGTTGCCAAAAATGTAAACAAATATGTTATGGAAAACAATAATTAACTCAAACTTCTTATAACTTCTTCAATAGTCATTCTGAAAACAACTTAACAGCCATTGACATAAAGTTGATATTTGCTTAACGTGAAATGGAGTGAGGGTGTGTAGCTCTGCGCATTTACTATACATATATCCATACCTTCTTCCTATAGGGCTAGACCAAAAACATCAGATATCTCGGTGGTAGTCCATAACATCGGCTGCCGGCAGAAGTTACCACCCACCAGTCAAAGTCTTACCGCCTTCGATTCGTCATGTTCCGCCAAGATGTCTGGTGAAGCCGTACGGAGGACGGGTCTGAGCAGTTGTGTTGCGATGTGTGCCGAGTACGATGCGCTAAATGTTGTTGTGTCGGGAATTTGGCCGTGGCGGGTCTCCAGATCAATCTCCCTCTGGTGCAGCATCGTTGATCGCATTGTTGGGTTTAACATTGCATAACTTTGCTCAACTGCCGTCTTCCTTCCTATTCAGTCAGGGAGTCAGGGCTGGGGGCAAGACAGATTTTAGGGTCTAATCATCGTCGGCTATTTTGTCTTACAAATTTCTACATGAAACATTAGATATTTTAGGACAAATAGACGCTAATCTTCTTCTTCTTCAGCCTATAGAGGTCCACTGCTGGACAAAGGCCTCCCCCAAGGCTTTCAACGATGACCAGTCTTGTGCTGCCCGCATCCATCGGCTTCCCGCGACCTTCACCAGGTCATCGGTCCACCTTGTTGAGGGCCTTCCTACGCTGCGTCTTCCAGTACGTGGCTGTCACTCCAAAACCTTAGTGCCCCATCGGCCATCGAGCATTGTGCCCTGTCCACTGCCACTAGTTTAGCGATTTGAAGAGCTATGTCGGTGACTTTGGTTCTTCTACAGATCTCCTCATTTCTGATTCGATAACGCAGAGAAACTCCGAGCATAGCTTTTTCCATTGCCCTTTTTGTGACTCTGAGCCTTCGCTTCCTGTATAATTTCCCGTTTATACTTTGATTAGTAATTAGGGGAGTTCATACACGTCCTGCGAGGTTTCCCTCCCCCCAAGTACGCCCATGTTTATTATCTTATCAGATGTGGTACAGTTGACGCGAGGTTAAGGACTACAAACCTCTCGTCTTCCACTCTCATACTCCGCTAACGTAACCCCATGGTTGGAAAGCATATGACTCTTTAAACTACACTTCTGCACAAACGCCACAGCACAAACCCCACACTTAAATCTCCTGTCATTATTATGAATCCTCATATGTTCCCTTAAAGTCTTTTTTCTGGCGTAAGCTTTAGCACAGACCGTGCATTTGAAGACCCGTTCTCCGTTATGCTTGATCATATGTTCGTCTAATGATTGTTTTATGAAAAATCCTTGACCACACTCCTGGCAGATATGATTCCGTTCCATTAAGTGGACCTTCTTTATATGAGAAGTCAGTTTCGATTTTAGAATGAAAGATTTGTCGCAGATATTGCACTTGTAAGTGGCCGCAGACACGTTGTGTTCTACCGCCATATGGCGGTTTCTTCTGTAATAACTCGTGAAGGATTCCTCGCAATGGGGACAGCTTGTCGTGTATCTCGCGGTGGGGTTATGGGTATACTTCTCATGGCATAGCTTCCTGACCCGAGTGCTAAACATTTTGTCGCAAAAAGAACAGTTGAAATTCCCGACTTCGTGTGTCCGTTGGTGGTTTCTTAGTTTGTGTTGATTTATGAAGCCCAGATCGCATATTTCGCAGATAAAGTTTCTGTAATGGCCGTTCATGTGTTGGAGCAGCATCTTGAAGGTTTCGAAAGTGGAATTGCAGAGTGCGCAGTTTAAAATTTCGCCGTCCGTTAGTTTGAACTCTAGTACGTAGTCGTTAACGTCGGGATAAAATTTGACGTCATGTTGCATAGTCAAGTGGTCTTTTAAATTGGTTATGGTATCTGCGCTTGCGTTGCAGAGATTGCATCGTAAGTCTGTGATGTCCATTTTGAGGGATAGGTTGTTTTTGTCCAATCGTTTGGTCTCTATGAGATGGTCGTTGGTGTGTACTTCGCGTATGTGTGTACGCAGATGAGGTAGATCTCGGTAGGTTGTCTTGCAGTAGGCGCAGAGGATGCCTAATAAAAAAGACAGAATTGTAAGAGCGAGAAAGGAAAATCTATTCTGCGGTTGAATTTTGGGAAGATAGGATAAATAATAATGTAGTGGTTAAAACACCAGCCTCTCAAGTATGAGTACGCGGGTTCAATTCCAGGTCAGGCAAGTACCAATGTAACTTTTCTAAAGTTATATGTACTTTCTAAGTATATCTTGGACACCAATGACTGAAGGTGAAGGAAAACATCTTGAGGAAACCTGGACTTGTAAGTCTGAAATCGCCAACCCGCATTGAGCAAGCGTTTTGATTACGCTCAATCCTTCTCTGTAAGCTTTGTCAGTTGTTGGACTTTTGAGGCCTCCAACAACCTGTAACGACTGTCATTAGATGTTCGTATGGCAACAGGGACCAACGGCTCAACGTGCTTTCCAAGGCACGATCAGACCAGTCATGCCGGTTTCCTCATATGGTTATCGTATACCGTGAAACAGTAAAGGCCTATGTCCAGCAGTGGACCGTTATGGTCTGATGATGATATGGTTTCCTCACCTGCAATAGTCTTGTTCGCGAATGGCGTGCAGTTGGAGTATTTCAGCAGCATGTCCACGTTCACTCTGTTTTTGGACGCGTCGCTCATCATGCGTTTGCCGGTGCCGGAAGATATCTAAAAAAAAACACTAATACGGTATTTGACTAAAAAAAACTAATTAGTCCGTCAGTCAGATTTCCCAAAAATACTAGACATGTATTTTTCTTTTTTCATATAAACAAAAAATGAAGACGACGAAACGCACTGTGCGTTGAAAACTCGTGTGACGTCACTGCACGCTACACTTATTAGCGAGCAGTGACGTCACCAGCCACCACTCCAGCCCCCTAATCGGCGAACACATTTTTCTCAAATGACTGCGACTAGTTGGGATCGTTTGGACCGAACGGACCAATGGGCGGTCCGAACGATCCCAACTGATGATAACTAGTCGCAATCATTAGATAAAAATGTGTTCGCCGATTAGGGGGCTGATCTTTGATGCCTTTTATATTTGTCAATTTTTATTGATTTGATAAAATAAAATATACGTATCCAATATTTTTCTATAATCTGAAAGACGGACTAAATAGAATCAATCTTTTTGACTCAGGAAACATCCCTATTTTACTAAGGTGTCATTTTAAAAGTAAACCTACTATTCTCCTAATAAATAACCCGCACCATAAGTTTCCATGAGCACATGAAGATAAAACTATCCTAAAGAACCATCTTAACTACTTCGTTAGAAACCATCTTTGTAGCAAATTAAAGAGCTAACCAAAAGAGGATTGATAACTTGACCGCAATCCCACCTGATGGTAAGCAGTAATACTATCGTTGATGGTAAAGTGCGCTAGTTTATTAAAAACCTATTCTCTCAAAAAATTGAATGAAAACCATTGATAAAATATTAAACAGATACGATATATTCTAACAAACTGACCAAAAAAAATGTGCCGAACACAGCAGCAGCACACATGCATATTTTTATTCGGCATACATTGGTACATTGTGAGTGAGATGGGGCACAATCTAAAGCATAGAGAAGAAAAAGATGGCTAGTGTTTGTCGGTTGCGCTGTTAGTGTTTGTCGTTTGTTTTTACGAGAGTGACTAAGGCGAGATACAGGACTTTACTTCCTTTTGTACGCTTCATTTTCAGTGCGCTAGTGACATATCTACCTTAGTTCAATATTTTATCAATGATGAAAACGAAGGAAGACGGCAGTTGAGCGAGTTGATGCAATGTTAAACCAAACAACACTGTCAACGATGCTGCGCCAGACGGAGATGGATTTGGAGACCCTCTACGACAAAACTTCTGACACAACAACTTTTGGCGCATCATCCCCGGCACACATCGCAACACAACTGCTAAGACCCGTCCTCCGTACGGCTTCACCAGACATCATGCCGGAACACGACGGTATTTATTTTTAATTGTGTGTAATTTAGTGTAAGTATGTGTATATAGCTTATGTATATATTTAATAGAGTTAAGAGTTTTTTTTTCTTTATAATTTTTTTAACTAAAGCACCTGCCATCAAATCCCTTCACCACCTGTGGTTGACTGGTAGAGAATGCCTAAGGCATTAAGTCCGCCTCTGTATAATTCATGTGCGAAAGAATAAATCCATATTAATATTATAAATACGAAAGTAACTCTGTCCGTCTGTCTGTTACGCTTTCCTGCTTAAACCTTTCAACCGATTTTGATGAAATTTTGCACAGACAATCTTTAGACCCTGAGAAAGGACATAGGCTACCATTTATTGGAAAAAAAAAATGATGTTCCCAAGGGAAATCTAAAAAGCGCGATATAACCGAATTCCACGCGGGCGAAGCCGCGGTCGGAAAGCTAGTAAATAAATAAATCTAGTTGTACGAGTTACAATTAATACATTTTCTTTCTTTATTATTTACTAGCTTTCCAACCGCGGCTTCGCCCGCGTGGAGTTCGGTTATATCGCGCTTTTTAGATTTCTCTCGGGAATATCAAATTCTTCCGGGATAAAAGGTAGCCCATGTTCTTTCTCAGAGTCTAAAGATTGTCTGTGCCAAATTTCATTAAAATCGGTTGAGAGGTTTAAGCGGGAAAGCGTAACAGACAGACAGACAGATACTTATTATAAACCAGCGCTTGACCGCAATCCTGCCTGATGGTAAGCAGTGACGCAATCGTTGATGGCAAAGCGCACTAGTTTATTAAGAGCCTATTCACTCTAGCCTTGAAGACACTCAAATTGTAGTCCGACGGAAACACCGCCGCTGGCAAATTGTTCCAGTCCCTCGATGTACGCGGCGCGGCGGCGGCGGCGGATGTCGCGCGCATTTATAATATTAGTATGGATTCTATTATATTTCAATGTTTACCTTGACAGGCTTCAGGATCTTCTGTGTGAGGGTGTGAAAGCGAGAAATCTTCATACCACGGCTTTTTGATTTCAGTTCTGTAAATACAAAGTGTTAGGTTAGAGAAATGCAGTGCCTACCATCTCCGTTCCACCATCGGACGACCCGTCGTACGGCTAGTTTCCACCCTTACGTTGTTAACACCACTACGATCCGGACGAAGCGTTTCGCCTCCTCTGTTATTCCATACATCGAAGAACTCGATAAATTAGGAGACTTAAGCAAAATGGTCTACCTGAAGGACCTAAGTACGGAAACCAAGCCCTTACCATAGCTAATAGAACATAGTAAACTTTTTTTTTTTTTGGCAGATAAAATATTAAATACTAGCGGCCGCCAGCGACAACGTTCGCGTGGTTTAGTTATGCTCCGCTCCTATTAGTCGCAGCGTGGTGTTATATAGCCTAAAGCCTTCTTGGATTAATTTGCTATCCAAAGCACAAAGAATTTTTCAAATCGGACCCGTAGTTCCTGAGATTAGCGCGTTCAAACAAACAAACAAACTTTAATACAACTTAACTTCTTTTTTTAAACAAACTCTAACGCGAAAGCCGCGGATGCAACCGGGATAAACGCTGAGATGATGATGATATTAGTATAGATTTTTGGGTGGGGGCGCAGCATCCATAATCAGCCTATATTGTTCCCACTGTAGGGACATATACCTCTTCTCGATGAGAGGCCGTGGGCCGTAGTCTACCACGCTGGCCTAGTGCGGGTTGGTTGATGTCACATGTCTTCCAAGTTTTGGCTCTTAGAGATGCCGGTTTCGCCAACATGTTTTCCTTCACCATTTTTAGAGCCGTGGTGACGATGTGGAGGCATGAGGAACAGGGAGTAAAGTTCACTCATCCTCCATTGAAAAGGGATGATCCTCCGACCAGACGGGTGTTATGTCTGGCGGGCACTTGCCCAATGGTTGGAATTGGGAAGTTGTATGTATGCTAAGTTGCACGGTAAACTCTGATTGCGAGATGTAGAATTCGTGTGACGTCAGTAGGACGCGTTGTTCCATGTGACGTTTGTAGGTACCACTACAGACGAAATAATTTATACATAGTAAAGCGCCTGATTGGGTTTGAACCTATGACCTAAAATTTGCAAGTCGTGGCCGATACCACTAGGCTGCTACTGCTCTTTTCAACATCATCATCATCAAGCTATATATTACTACAGCAGACTACTGCTGGACATAGGCCTGTCCTAATTCATGCAATAGGGTATTTGACTAAAAAAAAAAAATAATTAGTCCGTCAGTCAGATTTCCAAAAAATACTAGACACGTATTTTTTCTTTTTTCATATAAACAAAAAATGATGACGACACAGCGCGTTGAAAACTCGTGTGACGTCACTGCACGCTACACTTCTTAGCGAGCAGTGACGTCACAAGCCACCACTCCTGATCTTTGATGCCTTTTATATTTGTGGATTTTTATTGATTTGATATAACAAAATATACGTGACAAGTATTTTTTGGAAATTGACTGACGGACTAATTAGTTTTCTTTAGTCAAACACCCTATTCAACTAGATTTTCGGCAACTCTGATCCAGTTACTACCACTTATCCTGCAAAGATATTGGCTTCTCAACATGACCATACCTTTTCCACCATTTTCAAGAAGCAGCCGCTTCTTGCTCCTTCTTTTCTCGGATCTCTTCTTCATCGTGACGTCATTAAAACCGAGCATTTCGGCCAGTTTCGTGTTGTCATCCTCGTCTTTAAAATCGTCGAAATCATCTGACATTTCTTCTTTTAATTCTGTAAGAGAAGTAATTATTATATGTATAAAGTATATCTTCGGCGGTCTTTCTTGACTCCAATTTAAGTGGACTTCAAGGCTAGAGTGAATAGGCTCGTAATAAACTAGCGCGCTATAGCATCAATGGGGAATTGCAATCTCAAATCAAAGGCGGGATTGCGGTCATGCACTAGTTTATAACGTAAAAAAAAAAAAACTATAGGTATACAATATGTAAAGAAAACCCTGTCCGATCCGTGAAGGTATTGTTAGGTATCGATAACTGATTCTACTAATGGATACAAAGCCGGGATAAACTTAAAAAAAAATCCCCCTAAAAATTAAATATTATTTCGCAAAGAGAGGTAACTTAATATATGTGCGGTCAGCAACCCCTTCCGCGGGCGGCGGGGGCAGAGCACGCGGCACCTGTGACGTGGTCGCGTCGCTATTCGCTCATAATAATACCGGTGTTGTCACTATTTTAAAAATTATCAAATTTCGGGGAAATTGAAATTAATTCCCAGGAAAAAAAGATTATTTCAAAATTCATTACTATTGTTACTATGATGATTATGTAAAATTTTATATCATATTTGGTCAAGTGTTTATCTAACCTTTATTATCCTTATGGGTCGGGCAGGGTTTTCTTTACATATTGTATACCAAAGGCATGGCATCTAAGGAAGATATCAAACGATATTGGACGTGTGATTTCATCCCATCTCTGCATGTTCGAATGTTATGAGAAAGACCACCGCCTGCGGTAGTCTACTACGATAAGGCGCTCAGAATTACGGAAGAGATTTAGAGATCTCGGTAATAGGCCATATCTGCCGGCAGAAGTTACCACCCACCAGACAGTCTTGCCGCCAAGCGATTCGTCGTGTTCCGGCATGATGTCTGGTGAAGCCGTACGGGAGACGGGTCTGAGCAGTTGTGTTGCGATGTGTGCTGGGTAAGATGTGGCAAATGTTGTTGTGTCGGGAGTTTGCTCGTGAAGGGTCCCCTGATCAATCTCCCTCTGGCGCAGCATCGTTTTTAGTGTTGCTTGGTTTAACATTGCATCACCTCGCCTGCCGTCATCATCATCATCAGCGTTAATCCCAATCGCATCCAAAGCCTTTCAGCTTTGGAGTCTGGGGTCCGCTTTACCAGTCCAACTGGTGATATGGCTAAACTTCGACATCACCTCGCCTGCTGTCTTCCTTCCTATTCACTCAGTTTTTTGACTGAATAGGCTTTTAATAAAATAGCGCATTTTACAATCAACGATTGCACTATACTACACTGCTTACCATCAGGCGAGATTGCGGTCAGGCACTAGTTTATAATTACAAAAAAAAAAAAAAGATTTAACGTGATATGGACTCCAATGGGCATTGCATTACCTTTTTCTTCAGCCTATAGATGTCCACTGTTGGATAAAGGCCTCCCTAAGGCTTTCCACGATGACCAGTCTTGTGCTGCCCGCATGTATCGGCTTCCCGCGACCTTCACAAGGTCATCGGTCCACCTTGTTGGGGGCGTCCCTACACTGCGTCTTCGAGAACGTATCCGCCACTCCAGAACCTTACTGCCCCATCGGCCATCGGTTCTACGAGCAATGTGCCCTGCCCACTGCCACTTAAGTTTAGCGACTCGAAGAGCTATGTCGGTGACTTTGGTTCTTCTGCGGATCTCCTCATTTCTGATTCGATCACGCAGAGAAACTCCGAGCATAGATCTTTCTATTACCCTTTATGTGACTCTGAGCTTTCGTATGAGGCCCATTGTGAGCGACCACGTTTCAGTTCCGTAAGTCATCACTGGCAACACACACTGGTCAAAGATTTTGGTCATTTTTATATTTTTTTTAGTTCGTTTCCATTTCCAAACAACTGTGAAACGTTGTGAAGGTCAGGATGGCAGCCAGTCCACGTAAGAACTGGTTCTCAGCTGCTTCTAATTAAACTAGAAAGTGACTCCCAAGTTTTTGGAAAGGAGCTAGGCATACTCTTTGCTTACCTAGAAAATATATTCCATTGTCGTCGTCCAAATCTTCAAGAAATTCTTCCTTCACTTTTGGGCCATCTGAAAGGCATAAAGAGATAGTAATTTATTAGCGCCATTAATAACGTGATGGTTTTTGGCAACTTTCTAACCCCTGTGTTACAGGTAAATTTAATGCAAATACGTTCAGTAGTTCTTGCATGAACGAGTGACAAACATCCATTATATGCTTACAAACTTTTACATTTATACTAATACTAGCGGTCGCCAGCGACTTCGTTCGCGTGGAGTCAGTTATGCTCCGCTCCTATTGGTCGCAGCGTTGTTATATAGCCTAAAGCCTTCCTAGATTAATGGGCTATCCAACGCAAAATCAATATAGCCTAAAGCCTTCCTGGATTAAGGGGCTATCCAACGCAAAATCAATTTTTCTAATTGACTCGAAACTGGTCCGATTAGAAAAATTGTTTTTGCGTTGGATAACCCATTAATCCAGGAAGGCTTTAGGCTATACAATATGTAAAGAAAACCCTGTCCGATCCGTGAAGGTATTGTTAGGTATCGATAACTGATTCTACTAATGCCTACAAAGCCGGGCTAAAGTTAAAAGAAATCCCCCTAAAAAAATAAATATTATTTCGCAAAAAGAGGTAACTTAAAACATGTGCGGCAGACCATACAGACGCGGGCGAAGAGGGGCAGGGCACGCGGCATACTGCCGCATCGCTATTCGCTCAGAATTATACCGCCTAAAATAATGTTGTCACTTTTAAAAACTTACCAAATTTTGGGGAAGTTGGAATCAATTCGTGGGGAAAAAAGATTATTTCAAAATTCACTAGTATTGTTACTATGATGATTATGTAACTTTTCATATTTTATTTGGTCATGTGTTTACCTAACCTTTATTATCCTTACGGGTCGGACAGGGTTTTCTTAACATATTGTATAACATCACGCTGTGACCAATAGGAGCGGAGCAGAACAAACTCCACGCGAACGAAGTCGCTGGCGACGGCTAGTTTATATTATTAGTAAGATATTGGCGTCGATTCTCTTGTTCATAGACTAAACTAATTTTAAGTTAATTGCATCTTTTTCTTTCCATTTCGTCAAGAAAAGGATAGAAGATAACATTTTAGTTTAATCCTGTCAAATTAAGTTACTCCATAGACAGTTTAAAAGCGATTATAAACATGGCGACCACAGATTACAGAATACTCCATACAGATACCTTAACGTGAACAACAAAATGACCCCAGCTCAAGTCGAGCAGACGGTCGAGCAAAAAAAGTTTCTTAAAGAGATCACTAGATGGCCACCAGGGAGCGCTTGACCGGTCGACCACTACCACCATATATGTCTTGTCTACATTGTCATATGTACATACATCCATGCATCGAGAAATACGCATTCTAAAAGATATAATGGTTAGAAGACATCTTATCTTAACCTAAAAAAAATATGTTATGACAGGATTAATTGAGTACACTGCCATCTATTGTCCCAAGTGTAAAATAAAAATCATTGTCAGTACTGAGCCCATTTTACCGTTTTGTTTAATTACGTTAAAATATACGGAGTAGCATTAAATAAGTAAATTCAAATAGTTAAAAATATTAAAAAGGCTACAAACTGCACATAAGAGGTTTAAAATCGTTCCTAAGTTTTGGACCGCAACCTATGCTGCCATCTATTATCTTTTGATAAGAACTGAGAGTCTGTTGTACGGGATGATACCCCATGATGGCGACCAAAACTACGTCAATTTACTTCAAGCGCGGAGTAATGTGATATGTGCTTGTCAAATTTAAACTAACATTTCATTTTCTGTCCTGGTTTTTTGACGGGAAAGCTAAGATGAAGTGTCACGCGCATTTTTCATTGGACTTTTAAAATTATTTATAGTGTCGTTTACTATATAAAGGCGCCTGATTTATGTAGTAAAAAGTGCATTCAGTAAATAATCCATAAAGAACATTGAAATATTGCGGCATAGTGGCCACATCATGACTTTGCTTCAAACCTCCCTCATAATCGGTTCACGTGGCCGTCTTTTCAACTGTCACTGGCAATATCTGCCATTATCTTCAAAGAATTTTTATAATTTGTTACACGTGTTATTGGCAAAATTCTGGTATCTATCGTCGTGTTGTTGGGTTTAACATTGCATCACCTCACTCAACGGCCGTCTTCCTTCCTATTCACTCAGTTTTTTTGACTGAATAGGCTCTTAATCAATTAGCGTTACCATCAACGATAGCATCACTGCTTATCATCAGGCGGGATTGCAGTCAAGCACTAGTTTATAATTATAAAAAGGAATAAATTAAATCCTTACCTGCAACATTATAATCCTCAAGTTTAGCCATAAATTCCTTCTGACATTGTAGTACTTGTTCTTTAAAGTTACAGGCATCCCGCAATCTAGTAATACAAACTTCACAAATACCACCATCATTGTCACCCAGGAATATCTGCAACAAATGAGGAAGAATTTATTAATTCCTGACTTATTAGGTGTACAAATAACCGATTTAGTCGAAGCGACCTTAGACATTAAGGTCCGTATTCCAGAAGGAAACTCAAGCATTGATCTCTGCTTAAGCATTACTTAAAACTAGTTTCAACCAATCAAATGGCTTGAAACAAGACTTAAAGTAGAGTTCGAGTTTTGAGTGACGTTCTGTAATACGGACCTTAGACAGCCTCTGTGGCGTGGCGGTAGCGAACGCGGCCGCTGCGCAAGGAGGCGCCGGTTCGATCCTGCACAGTGCAAATATTTGTATGCATGAATATAAATATTGGCACTGGTCTGGTCGTGCCTAATCTCTCTAATGGCAGCCGTTACGGGTTGATGGAGCCCTCAAAAGTCCAACAATTGGTCTAACTGCAATGCTTCGATATCGCCTTGGGGTTGTGGAGGTCTGAGGGCAGTCGCTTCACGGAAATATCAAAGTTTAACCAAAATCAGCAGTTAGACTGGTAAAGTGGACCCCAGACTCCAAAGCTGAAAAAGCTTCGGATGCGACTGGGATTAACAGTGAGATGATGATGATGATATTAGGTGTACTGATAAGTTTCCGTTTAACAAGAAATGTCCTCTAAATGACTAAGGTCCGTATTACAGAACGTCCGTCAAAACTCAAGTTCTACTTAAGTCTCGTTTCAAGCCATTTGATTGGTTGAAACTAGTTTTAAGTAATGCTTAAGCAGAGATCAATGCTTGAGTTTCCTTCTGTAATACGCACCTAAGAGGTTACGTTGAAATTGTCAGATGTAAATTTTGATGTCCATTAATCTTGTGATGTTTTTATTTTGGCCTTTTTAACCAAGTAATAAGCAACTGAATTAATTCCAATAATTTTTTCACCATGTCATCAACGCGAACACAGCATGAGCTCGCACGGTAGATCATAGTACTCCGCGCTCGCGTAACAACTGACGCCAGAGGCCAACACACCGCGCTCGCCCGCACGAGCGGAGCATTGACCATTTTCTTGAAATTTTGTATATAGATTCTTTACTTACGAATACTGGACACGTGTTTCGCATAAACAACAAATAATGTATACAGAGTGGTGCTGACAATACGACAATAAATGAAAACACAGACCATGCTGGTTCATAGGAATAATCCTGAGCCATAGAAAAAAACCTAGCATCAAAAATAAAAAAAATGAAAATTTCAACCAAACTAAATCGCATAAAATTGCAAACGGAATAGAATATCCTTTAAAATATTGGTTCAATGACCTCCGATCAGCGGGTGACAGCGCGGTTCTGTATTGACTTGCTTTTTCGCACCATTATTATTAAAGTTTAGTACCTCTGGATGCAGAGGTCATCAACTTGTAAGCGCTTCCTTACGAACATGTACATCATGTAGAAAATGTGAAAAATAATTTCCTGTTGAATTTTTTTAAGGGTAGACTGAGAATGTGTTGAGGTACACGATGTTTAATTTATTGTCATACTAGCTTTCCGCCCGCAGCTTTGCCCGCGTGGAGTTCGGTTATATCGCGCTTTTTAGATGTCCCTCGGAAACATCGAATTTTTCCGGGATAAAAGGTAGCCTATGTTCTTTCTCAGGGTCTAAAGATTGTCTGTGCCAAATTTCATCAAAATCGGTTGAGAGGTTTAAGCAGGAAAGCGTAACAGACAGACAGACAGAGTTACTTTCACATTTATAATATTAGTACACTGGGATTGATCCCATGAGGCTGGCATAGTCACCCTGAGTGCACTGAAGCCTCTAAACACAAGATTAAAAAAAAATAAAATAATATTAGTATAGTATAGTATCGATTGTCAGCACCACACTGTATATACATTACTTTAGTTATTATCTAATGTATGTGTCTGGTGTATTCTATGTCTTTTAGTCTATACTAAATAAATGTAGTTTCTTTCTTTTTTTAGATGTCTGTTCATTTTATATAGGTGTATAGAAACATAGACTCTGGTAGCGTTCTATACTTTAGCTATTTGAAGAAGTACTAAGTATGACCAGCTAGGTTTTCTACTAAGGGCAGTGGCATATCTGGCAGTCCAGTTGTGAAAGGGAGTAACAATTGTTTTTAAATAACAAGTTATATTAGCGTTATATGTACCTAACATAATTGATAAACAATTTAAGAAATTGAGTGTTTTTATTGGTAGTAATTATACGCACCACTACAATAATAATTAAGCCTTATGAATGAGGTCAATAATACCTACAAACAAACACCATCTCTGTCAAATTATATGCAAATATTGTGCAGTATTTCAGTTATTTGAATAACATTTTTGATGGAGATCTGTAGGGAGACCTGATGATTATAATTTCCATTAAAGAATAGTAAAGTTTATGCAATATTTACCTGAATTTCGAAACATTCTTTTAACATATCGGCGTAAACTTCAGACTTGTCCAGTATTGAATATTGAGTCTTCAAGTTTTTATCAGGAGCTCTCACGAGGCAACAGCGACAAACGATGCCTTGCGACATTGCGTTAAATAAATTTAACAAGATTTATAATTAGCTATTTTCTAATAATTTTATATAGATTTATCTTCAAAGCAAAAACCAAGGATTATTATCTTGATGACAACAATGTCCGATACTAAAATTGTACGATATTAAACATGGTTTAGTTTTTATCTACTCATTTCAAAGCAAAAACTTAACCATCTCACTTTTTTAATGCTACAAATACTGAAGTATTCGTTTTTGGAACACAAACTGACAGCTGTTATCTTTTTTTCTGGTTAGTAACGATTAACGACAGGCCATTTACTTGTTAAAGTTTTAATTACATATCTATTTGATATCTTCTTTTTTATAGAAAACAATCTGCATTAAAAAAATATTGAATATTTGTGATAGTACAATAGTGTTTTTTTTTAAATCAAATAATATCTATTTTCCAAACTCAGGGTCTTCATTGGCTGTATAAGTTAGTACAGAACCTTTGCCTACGTCTCAGTTCAAAGCAAAATAAAAATAAAAAAAAAAACTATCAGAAAATGGCGGAGCTTCGAAGTAGTAGCGTCCACTAGCTTTTTTCCAATTAAATTTAAGGTTTTTAAGTGTAAATGTAAGAAAAGTGTCTTTAAAAATGATGGAGGCTTCAGTAAATCCCGGTATGTGTCGGTGTTGTGCATCGGAAGGCGCGTTTAAAGACATTAAAAGCACGTATCATTGGATGGGCGAAGAGGAGATCTACGCCGACATGTTGAGAGAATGTTTCGACATAATCGTAAGTAGAACGCTCATAAATGCCTTTATAAACTAATAAAAATCTATTAAAAAAAGCATTAATATTAGTTTTAACATTTTCAAATTTGTAAATAGTACCGTATATGGGCATTAAATTAAATAGAAAATTTGCTTGAGTGTCGCAATAATGGCAGCGACTGCCGCCGATCCAATTGGGCTGTTTCAAGCGTATCTTCATGATGTGCGTATGTGGACTGTTGCGTATTAAAAACATGCAACTATCTTTAAAAGTCTTGTGTTACCGGTCAGTCCTATATTTCTGAGTAATTTCACTCTGATAAGTAGTGGCACCATTGTTGCCCTACTTATTGTATATGTTTTTTTTTATTTTAAAAACTTATCAGTTACGCTTAATAAATAAAAAAATCAATAGTTTTGCTCCTGGAGTCATTATTATGGTAACTGGCATCTCTGCTCTCAAAATGTTGATGGAAAACATTGTGAGGAAACTGGCATGTCCTAATGCCAAAAATTCGAAGATCTATGAGCCTGGTCTATTAAAAGGGTAAATTACAGCTCCCACTACCTCCCAAAGAGCAGGCCTGTGTCTATGCAATAGGAACACTACAGGCAGATTAAGATGATTTAAAAGTAAGATTATCTGAATGGGATTGAGGGAGGTTGTCTGTAAAATATCACTCTAGTGAGAAGAAGGCCCAATGTGTCACCCTTGGTAAAATCTGCATATTTATGTTCTATAATTTATATGGTGTAGATAATTTGATAATTAAACCTTTAATTTTGCCATCAGTTGAATGCGTCAGAGCAAGGACAAGATGGTGGCATATGTGAGGTCTGCATCACTCAGCTGCGGAATGCGATCAACTTCAAGAAGCAAGTGCTGCACACTGAGGAACAGTTCCAGAAGCACTTGCAGAACAAAACACTGTTTAGACGTAAGTTTCAGACATTAATTATTCAAATGGCAGTATTTACTATGGCTCAACTACCATAGTCTTCGTGAGAGATACATCATGTAGTTTTCTGATATAAAAAACTCATATACTCCGCAGTTTCACTCCTATAAGTATTAATCCCATGGGAACATTGGTATAAAAAGTGTCTTATGTGATATTCCTGGTTTAAACTATCTTTGTGCCAAATTACATCCCAATCCGTTCAGTAGTTTTTATGTAAAAGGGTAACAGACATCAATCGATACTCGCAAACTTTCCCATTTATAATATTAGTAGAATAGATGGTATGCATAATTATCACACAACAGAAGTGAAAACTTACTACAATGCAGAGTATACAGAGTGATGCTGATAATACGACAATAAATGAAAACACTAACAATGCTGGTTCATAGGAATAATCCTAAACCGTAGAAAAAAACCTAGTATCAAAAATAAAAAAAAATAAAATTTCAAACAAACCAAATCACATAAAATTGCAAATGGAATAGAACATCATCATCTCAGCGTTAATCCCAGTCGCATCCGAAGCTTTTTCAGCATTGGAGTCTGGGGTCCGCTTTACCAATCTAACTGCTGATATGGCTAAACTTCGACATTTTCCGTGAAGCGACTGCCGTCTGACCTCCACAACCCGAAGGCGACATCGAAGCATTGCAGCTAGACTAATTGTTGGACTTTTGAGGACTCCAACAACCCGTAACGACTGCCATTAGATGATCGTATGGCAACCGGGACTAACGGCTTAACGTGCTTTCCGAGGCACGACCAGACCAGTGCAAATATTCATATTCATGCATACAAATATTTGCATTGCGCAGCGGCCGCGTCCGCTACCGCTAGGCCACGGAGGCTGACAATACGAACTCTCAAACGCGAACAATGCTGGTTCAGAGGAATAATCCTAAACCATAGAAAAAAACCTAGCATCAAAAATAAAAAAATGAAAATTTCAAGCAAACTAAATCGCATAAAATTGCAAACGGAATAGAACATCCTTTAAAAATATTGGTTCTCTGACCTCCGATCGGCGACAGCGCGGTCCTGTATCGACTTCTTTTTTCGCGCCAATATTATTAAAATTTGGTACCGTAGGATGTGACGGTCATTAACCTGTAAGCGCTTCCGTATCAACATGTAAATCATGTAAAAAATGTGAAAACTGAAAAATAATTTCCTGTGACTAAACTAATGGACATATTTATATGATTATTAATTATGGGTAGACTGAGAATGTGTTGAGCTTGAGGTACACGATGTTTAATTTATTGTCGTATTGTCAGCACCACTCTGTATGTAATTCAGTGTCACCAATCTGCAGATGACGGTTTAGTTTTGTACGCTGCACATACGGGTATTTGACCCTAAAAGCTGGCCAAAAATATTTTTTGTCTCTAAATGAGTGTAAAGGTGCCAATCATTACAAATGTTATGTATTTATCATTTTCACATATTACAAGTCACATATTACAAATAAAACAAAATACAAAAAAAAAAAACAAAAATATTTATTTCATCCAAACATTGTGTCATACATAAATTGAGGCAGCTCCAGTAAGTTACAATAGTACTTGTGACAAAAATTTAAATTATTATAAAATAGTTTAAACTTCGTTGTCACTATTTAAATCTGTATCAGTTTCTGAATTAGAGTCAATACTTGATGTTTCGGCAGGTAATAATAAGATTGAAGTTTCTTTATGGAACGGTTTGGATTTCTTTTTTGCTATTTTTCTCATACCTGATATGGAGGATCTGATGTCAGAAGGAGTCTGTTTATAACATCTAGGTTACAAGCTTCTCGAGAAAATTTTCTTGGATAATTTAGCCTGTAATCTCTAAAATATTTATTCCGGGCTTCTGCAGCCTCCTCCGACAGCTGACCGATTGGAAGTAGGGCTGACGAAATTACTTCTGCACCGTGTCGCAGAATTTTATGAATAGTTGGCGACATTGGATGCCATTCATATAACTGAACATGCAGTTCTTCAGTTTCTCTTGCATATTTTTCAAACGTTTCTAAATTGATTTTACATCCACTAGACAAGACTTCTAAGATAATTTCAAATCTGAATATTAGATTAACGTCTATGCCAGTTATTGAAGCATATAGTTCGTAGTCTGCAAAAAATAGCCTGTTTGTATTTCCATCATTCGAGTTGCCAAAATTGGCTCTAGGAACATCCACAATTAGTCCCATCTCACTTCTGAATCTATACTGTACTTCTTTTTTCCTTTGTTTGGCTACATCTTTATCAAACTTTGTTCTAAGTTGCCATTTTTGAGAGGTAGTTTGTACGATAAATGCAAAATGATTTCGAAAAATCTTATTCGAACATGTGGTATCGAGAGACCAAATTTTAATGATTCCTCTTTGACATCCCTTTTTTTTGTTAAATCATTGAATTCCTTAGAGGTCGCACCACATATGTAACATCTCATAGTTGGTTTTGTATGTATTGCTGTGTTACATATTTTGCTATCTACCATAGTACAAAGCACAGTATGGCCTATTTTCATATCTTGGAATTCCGTGGGCTCGAGATCATTAATTTTTGAATTCATATACTGAATCTCTTCGTTCGTGATATCAACAGACTCGTGTAGGAATCTTATTCTAATGGGTCTACAGTACCGCGGCGATGAGGGCGTTGAATTTTGACAGTCAACATTTTTTTTCTTACAACACACTAACTGTAATGGCACCTTACAGCTCTGAAAAATGTTAGCGTCTAGTCATTGTTGTTCGTTTCGAATATATCTTTCTTTTTATGTGCTGCATGCCATCTGGATTTAAACTGATGCTTTATCAACGATAATTTTTTGTTTCCAATCTTTCCGTTGATCTTCATGTTTACAGAACTCACTGATTAGGGTTTCTTCCATGTAATTCAATTTTCTCGTAAAATTTTGTTCCTGTAAACTATCCACCACATTATAAATGTCTTTTCGGGTTAAACATTTGACACCAGATGGGCCTGAAGGAAAATAAAGAAAAACAAAATTCATTTGCAATTTTTTCTCGACATACCCTATCTACTAAAAAAATATGTGAAAAATACATCCGCGGTATTCCACGGCAACTTTTAAATTAAGCGCATTACTAGATTTGTCTTCTTCAATTATATGTATAATTCATTGCATAGAAAAGCTTAGAAGTTAAGTAAAACTCTTAAAGATTGTATCTAAAACGCGTAAATTTACCTATTTTTTTTAAACTTTTGTTCTTTACAATAAATACTAAAACTCAAAGTATATTTAAGTAGAAATGGTTAAAGCTGTAACTACATACCTGGTTGTGACGGATCCATCATAAATATTTTCTGTAGAAGTTTCAAACACAAAATAATAACAAGTATTGTGCGGTCACACTGAGAGAATTTCGAACAATCACGCGCAAACTTAAAGCGAACTGTAACTTCCGACTGATGCCAGTGGGCGGCACATGACTCAAGCCAAAAACAATGGCTGTCACATGATGCGAGGTACTTTAAGCTATTTAAGCGACTATGTTGTTTTTCAATATCAAAGAATTCGCAAAAATCATTTTTGGCCAGCTTTTATGTTCAAATACCCGTATGTGCGCTGTTCAGGCGGCAATCACTCTAAATAACAGTAGAAGTTTAAAATCTTGTTAGTATCTAATCCAGTTACAGTTGTAGTTTAGTTTCGGTCCCAATTCATATTGCGCTGAAGTTTTAACTTCCATTGAAGTAACATCAATGTAGTAAAGTTATCTTGGTTTCAACTTTTTCAATTGAGAGTCGTTGCGTTCCAATTGTGATGCAGTTATGGTTCATCATTATCATCAACCTTTTATCGTCCGACTGCTGGGCACAGGTCCCCTCTCATACAGAGAAGGATTGAGCGTAATCATCACGGCAGTTATGGTTAAACACTGTCAAAAGCGCAATATGAAATATAGGTAACTAATCTTTTGATTTGGTTGTGATGTAATTCTGTTTTCGTTGAATTATTTTAGCGCAATTGCCCCCCATATAGAGCCCAAGGACTCACATACAATGATCCAAGTGAAGAACAAGTAGTTCCTCTTTTATTTGCCCCACACTAGGAATTTCTCTTGTATCATAGCTGAACGCTCTGGGTTAGATCATACATACCACAAAGACTTAACATGTTAACTACCATGGTGCTAATTAGTATGAAAATTAATGGCCTACCCACAAGACCGTCATAATTGACAGCATGGGCGATGCCGACCACATTACGGCGACGTAGCAGCCACAATCCAACGTCAACGATCTGCGGGACAGTTCCCGAAAATTTTAAAATGTTCCGAGTCAGATATCAGTCTTATTCTGGAAAAAATATGTAATGAGTTTTGTGAGTGTAGCGCTACCTACATACCCACTCGTGATACTGACGTCACACGAATTCTACATCTCGCAAGCAGAGTTTACCGTGCAATTAGCATACATACAACTTCCCAACATTCCCAACATCAACCGTTGGGCAAGTGCCCGCCAGAAATAACACCCATCCGGTCGGAGTATCCTTCCTTTTCTATGGAGGATGAGTGAACTTTACTCCCTGTTCATCATGCCTCCACAACTGTTTACCACCAGGTGGGATTACCGTCAAGCACTAGCTTATAATTAAAAAAAGCACTAATAAAGAGTCAACACATACTTCTCCGTGTGCATAGACCTTGGATGAGTGAACTTTACTTCCAGTGTGGCTACCATGAGTTTTCATTACGAGACTCGATCGTCGATATCGACGGCGTTTGGCGTTCTCATAGGTTGAGAGTTCTTACAACCTTGAAGCGGGCCAATCGATGAGTCAAACGCGCTCGATATCGACAATTGAGTCTCGTAATAGAAACTCATGCTAGCCACACTGTTCCTCATATCTCCACAGTGAATTTTTGACTTCGATTGTTTTTTAAGTAAGAGAATTCGCCTTTTGTCTATTTGTAACATTGATATAATGTTAAACAGATATGATATGCTCTAACAAATTAACCAAAATAAATGTGCTGATCGGAGCAGCAGCATACACATTCAAATTTTTTATTCTGCGTACATTTCACACGTTGGTACAGTGTGAGTGAGATGGGGCGCAATCTAAAGCATAGAGAAGAAAAAGATGGCTAGTGTTTGTCGTTTGTTTTTACGAGTGTATTGAGAGTGACTAAAGCGAGATGCTGGATTTACGTTCTTTTGTACGCTTCATTTTCAGTGCCCTAGTGACATATCTACCTTAGTTTAATATTTTATCAATGATTTGTAAACACATGGCAACAACTACATATTGGCGCCGATTCTGCTGTTCACAAACTAAACTAATTTTAAGTTAAGTGCATCTTTTTCTTTCCATTTCGTTAAGAAAAGGACAGAAGATAAAATGTCAGTTTAGACCTGTCAAATAAGTGCGCTCCTGACGTAAAGTGGCGTATGTTTAATCGCCATGTTTATAATCGGTATTATACTGTCTATGGAGTAGGGTTTTTGGCGGGAATGTCAAGATGAGTGTCACGCTCATTTTTCATTGGACTTTTAAAATTATCTATAGTGTCGTTTACTAAATAAAAACGCGTGATTTATGTAGTAAAAAGTTCATTCAGTGAATAATTCAAAAAGAACAGTGAAATATTGTAGCATAGTGGCCGCATCATGTCCTTACGCTAAACCGCTCCTTATCGTCCAAACGCGGGAAACGAAAGGAGTTAGATTAGTTAGGATAAGTTTAGGATAAGTTAGGATAATTTAGGTTAGAAGTTTACTCAAGAATATATATACTGAAGACTAGGCTGTATGGCGTACTATGCCTTTGCCTTTTCCGTTCAGAAGAAGCGAAAGAATTGAATCAAAAAAATAATGTCTATGGAGTATCTTAATTTGACAGCATTAAATTAAAATGTTATCTTCTATCCTTTTCTTAACGAAATGAAATGGAAATAAAAAGATGCACATAATAATTATTATTATTTAGTTAAGACTCACTGGCAGCTAATTATCTGATTTGTGTGTATTATATACCTTGAAGATATTTAGTCAGTCCCGTTGATTGCTGAAGCAGTTAAGTATGTAATTCGTTTAAGCGCTTTCTGGGAGCTTATTACATGAAGTTTTTTATTTTTCCCCATACTAGGAATTACTCCCGTATTGTGGCTTCGTTTACAAACATATAAACTCACATACACAAACAGGTCATACAAATATTTGATCTATGCGAGGATCAAACCCTCGTCACGTAGCGTAGCAGTTGATCGCTCAGCCGCTTCCCCAACCGTGTCGTATCTATGACAGATAGAAAAGAAAGAAAGAAAAATATTTATTGTGACTCATTCTTGAAAACTCAACAAGTTATATATTAAAAAAAAAAGGTACAGTAATCATAAAGTCCCTTATGTGGCCAAAAGGCGCCTATCTCAGCATTTTGTTTCGATATTCAAAAATAAATGTCGCAGCGCTAGTATTCTGATAGGGCTTGTACATGTATACGGTTATAGGGAATGTCGAACCAAATTGTAGTAGTCGTGGCCTAGTGGTTAAAACGCCAGCCTCTCAAGTATGAGTGTGCGGGTTCGATTCTAGGTCAGGCAAGTACCAATGTAACTTTTCTAAGTTATATATGTACTTTCTAAGCACATCTTGGACACCAATGACTTATTAAAAGGTGAAGGAAAACATCTTGAGGAAACCTGAACTTTAAGTCTGTAATCACCAACCCGCATTGCGCGTTTACGCTAAACCCTTCTCTGTATGAAAGGAGACCTGTGCCCAGCAGTGGGACGATAAAAGGTTAATAAAGATGATGACTCAAAAAACTTAGTGAGTAGGAAGGAAGACGACAGTTAAGCGATGATGCAATGCCAAACCCAACAACACGACCAACGATGGTGCGCCAGAGAGATATTGATCTGGAGACGATCTACGATTAACCTCCTATTAAAATAATGTTTGGTGCATCGTACCCGGCACACATCGCAACACAACTGAGCAGACCCGTCCTCCATACGGCTTCACCAGACATCATGCCGGAACATAATGACTGTCAAAATGAAATTCATTACTACTGGCAGTTACGCAATCCTGCTGTGTAGTGAAAGTACCGTAGATTATCGGGCCCGTTCACAACCAACACGCGAGTATTTCGACGCCGGCTGTGATAAACTAAAAAGCGCGTTGAGGGCAAATAACATTGTACACGCATAGATCAACACGATTTTGTATTTCTCTCTTGTTTTATACAATAAGAGCTTTCCGCTCGCGAGGAGTTCTGTTATATCGCGCTTTTTAGATTTCCCTCGGGAACATCAAAATTTTCCGGAATAAAAGGTAGCCTGTTCATTCCCAGGGTCTAAAGATTGTCTATGCCAAATTTCATCAAAATCGGTTGAGAGGTTTAGGCGGGAAAGCGTAACAGACAGACAGAGTTACTTTCGCATTTATAATATTAGTATGGATGTAAATTAATGAACGCACTTCTTGAAAATAGTTTGTTCAGAATCGTTTACTGAATTGGTTTTTTAATATAGGTAATTTTTTATCTCAAAAATAATTAAAACTACGGAAATTATGCTGGCAGCTGCCGTAACCGTCTTTACGACAAACGTAAGACTCTAAATCCGAGATACCGATGTCGGTAGGGTAGCGAAGAGTTAGCTAGTAAGGGGCTAGAGAAGAAGTTACATATTTTGAGGTTTTTATGCAGATTGTCAGCCACATCGTACACTTTCATTCTTTCTTTTTTGACTTTGCACGGTTTGTACATTTAGCCAATGTCACGTAATGAATTATTAATGTCGAAAGAGACAGCCACGTGAACTGTCTACGAGGGAGGTTTGAGGCAAAGTCATGACGAGACCACTGTGCTGCTATATTTCAATGTTCTTTATGAATTATTTATTGTATGCACTTTTTACTACATAAATCACGCACTTTTATTTAGTAAACAACACTATAAATAATTTAAAAATCCAATGAAAAATAAGCGTAACACTCAGCTTAACTTTCCCGCAAAAACTCCTCCATCGTACACTTTACACTGAACTTACTAAACACAGTATAAAATGTAGTAAAATATAAACAAATTAATAAAAAAACTAGAGCTATTCATATAGAACAGTAATTAAGCGACACAACTTTTTCGTCATCTCCGCTGCAAGAGCTTATTCAAAGTTCGGTTTTTTCAAAGGTAAATCATTGGCCGTCAAATCTCCTTGAATGCAGGGAAAATTTACTATAATTTAGTAATAAATATTTTCATTACGAAAATCGTCTAGTTTTAGATAAAATTCGGCAGAATACCGAAGACAATTGATAACTTTAACGCTACTAATATATCGACTGGACTTTCCAGCCATTATTCGTACTTAAGAGATCATTATCAATGTCTACACTGCGGCCCCAGCAATGAGGCGGGTCCGTGCTCCGCTAAGGGCCCAAAAATATCAGTATGAACGAGTTTATATACATAATCAACATCATCATCTCAGCGTTAATCCCAGTCGCATGCGAAACTTTTCCCCCTTTGGAGTCTGGGATCCGCTTTACCAGTCTAACTGCTGATTTTGGCTAAACTTCCCACTGACCCAGTGGTTAAGCTATTGACTGCTGCGCTGCGTGCCGCGGATCCGATTCTCGTACGGAAAAAATATTTGTAGGAACTACAAGTAGTTGATCCGGGTCTGGCTGTTTGTATACATTATGTTAACTAACAGAGGGCGTTCCCGTTAACCCGAAATAGTATAGCATACATACATGCTAAAAAAATATTTCCATTCGAAAACAAAATGTTCTAAAATTTTTTCCAATAAGAAAATATTCAATAAAAATTTTAAATTGACATGTAAAACAAATACCGTACACGCGAACATGAAAGACGGCAACGTCGCAATTTATTTATACATGACGACTACTATTTTGATTTAAAACAGGTTTTTAAATTTATTTCCAATTAGAATTTTTTTTATTCGGATTTTTTTATGCTTATTTTTCTATTCTGATATTTTTATTTTAATCTATTAATGATATATATTAACGAGTTTAAGGGAACGCCCTCTGTTATTTAACATACTGTATATGAGTTTATGTTTGTAAACGCACCAACGATACAGGAGATCTTCCTAGGACGGGGCAATGATTTTGTAAAAAAAAAACTTAAAATTTGTTCACATAGTCCGTATCGGGGAAGGCATCGAAGCTTCAGTGTTTGCCTGTGTGCACCACGTCTCCGACTCGGCCCGGATGTGTGGGATAGAAAAAAGCTACAGTTTCATAAAAAATGGCGGCCGGGTGGGTGATAGACACCCTAGATATTACATCATCATCAAACTTTTTATCGTCCCACTGCTGGACACAGGTCTCCTCTCATACAGAGAAGGATTGAGTGTAATCCCCACACTTGCTCAATGCGGGTTGGCGATTTAGACTTAAAGTTCAGGTTTCCTCAAGATGTTTTCCTTCACCTTGAAACAGTCATTGGTGTCCAATTCAAAATTAGCACTTCTTGTTCGTTAATCATGTATGTATCTACATTATATCTAAAAAGCGTTTTTTTGTAGTTACGTCTGTCAATGAGACATCTGGACCGCTACACCGGAAAAATATATAAATTACTCACATGTCAGTGGTTTTTCAAAAACTTTACGATTGAAATTCAATGAGCAAATACTTGCACGGATCACCTAATATTACACAAGACACCACCATCTACTACTCGCGCGAGTAACTGTGCACCCCGCTGGAATGCGACCCCTCTCCCGCTGAACCCCGCGCGACGCACCCCATTCGCCGTAAGCGATGAGTAACAATAGCATCTTTGCTACAATTGTCTAAATACAGTTTTTATTACGTTTGTTTTTACATTTTCGACCCGTTAGTGAAGCCTGTTGGTTGCACCAACATTATATTAGAGTCCATATGTATCAAATTAATTGCAAAATGTCATGAGTAAAATGACCTAGTAATGACGCTTTATCATCAAAACGGCCTTTTATTAACTTAAAAAAGTAATTTATATTTTTAAACATAATTCTCATTTTTTAGAAACGGTACCGCCCGAATGACGTCACAGAGCGAGGTGCACAGTTAATTCGAGCGAGTTATCGATATTCGATACTAATATATAAAGCTGTAGATTTTGTTTGTTTGAACGCACTAATCTCAGGAACTACAATCCGATTTGAAAAAATATTTTTGTACTGGATAGCCCCTTAATCCAGGAAGGCTTTAGGCTATATAACATCACGCTGCGACTAATAGGAGCGGAGCATATCAAAACCTACGCGGGTGACACCGCGTGGCGCAGCTAGTACAATATAAGACTTGGCCGACCCTCCCCATTTAAGTTGTGTATGAAAAAATAACCTATTGTATTTTTTTTTTTTATATACAGCTCATATCGTGAAGGTGGAAGTAGAAGCCGAGGATGATTCTGATGACAACATGGGTTCTGGCGATGACGCATTTTCCGGAGCCGGTAAGTTCACAAAAGCGCAAAAGCTTCATTACAATTCCGTACTTTTTTATTAATAAGTTTGCCGTCGGACGAGGGATCGCGTAGCCATCGCCACTATGTATCTTTTTTTTTGGGGTAGGAAATTAACAAATTTATGACCTCTCCCGCTCTGGGCGGAGCGGAGGGTCATGTCAGACTTTTACTGACTCTAAAGCGGGCCGTGGTTTCTTTTTTAACCAACCCGCAACCCTGGCCCAAGAGGCATCGGTCCTCGTGCCACTGTGTATCCCTTATACTGCGTTCGAAATATAATGTCCAAATATGTGCTTTTGTAATAGCAACTTTAATGCCGATTCATAGAGTTCAATTTGCGATACCACTTCAAACATGATTATTTAAATTCGACGGTACTAGTAAATTTTAATTCAATTTACACTACTAGAAGGTTTGATATGCGTTTAAGTACAATTAACATTAATTCGAAAAACTTTGAAGAAATTGAAAGGATTTAAAAAAGCCGGTCGTGGGAGTGACCGTAACACTGAAAAATAACAAAAAAGTTATAGCTGTGACGCAATCTATACCATTGTATACACTATAAATACAGTCATCATAATCATATCAGCGTTAATCCCAGTCGCATCCGAAGCATTTCCAGCTTTGGAGTCTGGGGTCCGCTTTACCAGTCTGTCTAACTGCTGATTTTGGCTAAACTTCGATATTTTCCGTAAAGCGACTGCCGTCTGACATCCACAACCCGAAGGCGATATCGAAACATTGCAGTTAGACCAATTGATGGACTTTTGAGGGCTCCAACAACCTGTAATGACTGCCAATAGATATTCGTGTGGCAACCGGGAGCAATGGATTAACGTGCTTTATGACGCACGACCAGACCAGTGCAAATATTCATAGTCATGCATACAAATATTTGCACTGCGCGGTTATCGAACCCTCGCCTCCTTGCGCTGCGGCCGCGGTCGCTACCTCTACGCCACGGAGGCTGTCACTAAATACATAGTATACATTATGTATACCTCGCTGGTTGCTAAAGAAGTTTTTACTTCAATAATAAAAAAAAAACATGACCATGATGTTTTTTTACTGCTTACCACAGAGTGTTGAGAATGGCAACTGTGTATTTTTGAAAACTTGGAATGTGCTGTTCGGTTCTCAACGTACGACTCAAGTCATAAAGGGTGTATCTGACATCGACGCACAAACGAGTACCATGGATCCAGTACATGATTCTGAACCCCCAGTGGTGGAATTTTTCGTCGGCTTTTTCATAATTAAAAAAAAATATATGTAGTTTTTTTCACTTTAGACCGTTCATAATTGCTATACTTTTATAACCCAATAAGATTTTAAAGTAAAAATTAATTAATTCGCTAATTTCACAAAAAAGCGCAATGTGAACAAAACTCTAAAAACTACTATCAGCTGATTTAATAGAGTTCACATCAGAGGTCAACGTTACACCTACAAACCCGCACGGCGGCACGCTTGCAACGGTCAAAGAGCCTCCACTTTTTTCTAAACATTGTGATTTTTCTAACCGCTCATTAACGACATAAATGGTTATCAAAATTTTATTAGTGGCATGCGGTCTAGCCTTTTCGCGAAGTTTGCGTTACGATGTCAAATACACTTCTTCCATTCCTTCTCTTAAAATTTTATATTAGACCTGTCAAATTAGTCCGATCCTGACGTAAACAGACGTATGTTTGGTCGCCATGTTTATAATCCCGTCTAAACTGTCTATCATCATCATCACACCAAGCTTTTTTATTTTCCCACTGCTGGGTACAGATCTCCTCTCATACAGAGAAGGATTGAGCGTAATCACCACGCTTGCTCAATGCGGGTTGGCGATTTCAGACTTAAGGTTTCCTCAAGATGTTTTCCTTCACCTTCTGTCATTAAAAGAAAAATGCGATTGAAAGAATAAACTGTCTATGGAGTGGTTTTTTTGGCGGGAATGTCAAGATGAGTGTCACGCTCATATTTCATTGGACTTTTAAAATTATTTATAGTGTTGTTTACTAAATAAAAGCGCGTGATTTATGTAGTAAAAAGTGCATTCAGTGAATAATTCATAAAGAACAGTGAAATATTGTAGCATAGTGGCCACATCATGTCTTGACGCTAAACTACTCCTAATCGGCCACACGCGGGAAACGAAAGGAGTTAGATTAGTTAGGCTAAGTTTAGGATAAGCTAGGATAAGTTAGGATAGAAGTTTACTCAAGAGAATATTTACTGAAGACTAGGCTGTAGGGCGTACTATGCTTTTGCCTTTTCCGTTCAGAAGAACGGAAAGAATTGAACCAAAAAAAAATGTCTATGGAGTAACTTAATTTGACAGGATTAAACTAAAATGTTATCTGCTATCCTTTAGCTTACCAACTGCATAATACACTGTTCTTCTTCATCTCATCGTTAATCCCAGTCCCATCCGAAACCTTTTCAGCTTTTTGGAGTCTGGGGTCCGTTTTACCAGTCTAACTGCTGATTTTGCCTAAACTTTGATTTTTCCCGTGAAGCGACTGCCGTATGATCTCCACAACCCGAAGGCGACATCGAAGCATTGCACTGCAACTGCATAATACACTACCGATAACAAAACTCCATTTCGGTCATTGCCTCATGTTTGAAAAATTGATCTGCTCAGTAACGTATATTACGCAATTAATGTTATTGAACTGTCCAAATGAAAGCCATTTATGCATTTAGTTTGTTATGCAATTACCGCTTTGAGCTATGACTTACATAATGCGCCGTCATTTGTTCCTTTTACATACATAATACATAATCAGCCTATAATATATCCACTTCTGGGAATGCCTCCTCTCGATGAGAGGGAGTGGGCCGTAATCTACCACACTGGTAGATATCACATGTCTTCGAAGTTTTTGCTTCTAGGACATGCCGGTTTCCTCACGATGGCATTCTACACCGTTTTGAGAGCAGTGGTGATGAAATAATTTACACAAAGTAAAACGCCTGACGGAGTTCGAACCTACGACGTACAACTTGTAAGTCGCAGCCACTAGGCCACCGCTGCTCTGTTTTATTCCTTCAAAGTCATCATCATCCAGCATCCGAAGCTATTTCAGCTTTGGAGTCTGGGGTCCGCTTTACCAGTCTTAACTGCTGATTTTGGCTAAGCTTCGAAATTTTCCGTGAAGCGACTGCCGTCTGACCTCGGCAACTCGAAGGCGATATCGAAGCATTGCAGTTATACCCATTGTTGGACTTTTGAGGGCTTCAACAACTCGTAACGACTGCTATTATATGTACGTGTGGCAACCGGGACCAACGGCATAACATGGTTTCCGAGGTACGACCAGACCAATGCAAATATTTGCAGTGCGTGGGGATCGAACCCGCGCCTAATTGCACAGCGGCCGCGTTCGTTACCGCTACGCCAAGGAGGCTGTTATTCCTTCTAATTCAAAGCCTTTATTTCAAATAGACACAACATGTCACTTTTGAACGGCAAACATCGTAACTATGAATATAGCCAGAGCCTTTTTTTTTCGGATGAGAAATCATCAAAAGACCTCTCTCGCTCTGGGTGGAGCGGAAGGGCGTGTCAGACTTTTACTGACTAAAAGGTATTCCTTTACTGCCTGTCCGTCACGGGCCACGATACCTCATACACCTCTATCAAATAACTGCAGTCAGACCATACCCCTTGACATAGAATTAGCCTAAAATATCACGATCTCATAAAATAGCCTTTCCTTTGTGGCTCTTGGAGAGATGAATTGATTATTTTAATGATTTTATTGCTTTTGATAAATATTTGTTTGAAAATCCCAAATAAAACATAAAAAAACATATCTTTTCTAGAATTCGAGGTCCCTATAAAGACGGAGATTGAAGAACCCAAGCCGAAAAAGCGAGCGGCTAAAGCCTCGGCCACGACAACCCGAGCAAGCGCTAAGAAAGCGAAATCGGACAACGGCGAGACTTCTAGTAAACGTAAGTTCCTAGTTATAAGTTTATTCGTGACATCAGCTGAGTGTGCACGCGTCTTTAGGATCTATGAAATATTGAATATACATAATACATTTTGTTGATATATACAACGTGTAACAAAAAGGGTATATACATATCAAGGGCATGGCATCTTTAGATGATATCAAACGATATCGGAAGGGTTTCAACTCAAAATAAAATACTCAAAAAATTGGTACCAAATTGTCGGTTTCGTGTATTTCTTGAAATCAAATCATAACAAACGTGGCAGCACACTACATACGTTAATAACTAGTCGTTACCCGTCACGTTACTTGCCAAAATCCGATAAATGTCTTCAATATCTCTATGCGACTAGTATGATAGTAGCCTATCACAGGCGGTGTTTTTCCTCATAACTTCCTAAGATAAAGAGATAGGATTAAAAAACCCTTCCAATATCGTTTGATATCATGTAAAGATGCCATGCCTTTGTTATGTATATACCCTTTATGTTACACGTTGTATATTTTTCGTGTGTGTGTAATTTAGAACGGAAATATGAAGATTTTCTCCCATTTAGTCTATTTATACTGGTTTCAAAAACATACCGTATAAGCTATAACCACATGGCCTTAATTCTGATTTTTCATTTCGCATTTTAAAGTATTTACTAACCACAACTAGTCATACTTCCGAAATGAAGGTGGTTTATGAAGAAAAAATCAGAGAGAAACAAAAGTACCTATATAGAGAGAAAAGGAAACAACACAGACTTAAAAAATGAGCAAAATTAATAACAATACCGAAATTTGTATACAGTACAGCGGTGTTGCCATATTCGAAATTCAAATCGTTTGTGGAGGCAGTCTGTTCTTGACAGATACAATGAAGATGTTGCCATATGATAAGGCAAAGCTGGAGGTTATCTCAGAAGTCAAGAAGAAACAAAAATGAAGGAAAAACTATGTGAACATACATTCTATAATGGAAACATTTGGAAGAAATTGTTGAGAAACATTACAAAACGGACGTCTTTAAATGACCTTCTTGTTCTTGTCCTTCGTCTTTTATTACATATTATTATGACAAGTATACCTGTATTTTAACTTTCTAGAATACCTGTATTCTAGACAAGATTTAGCTGAGACTTAGAAGAATAACCCAATAGGGGTGTTGCCTGTGTAAAAAAATGATTCTATTTAGTACGTCATTCTTCAGATTATAGAAAAATATTGGATACGTATATTTTGTTTTATCAAATCAATAAAAAATTACAAATATAAAAGGCATCGAAGATCAGGAGTGGGGGCTGGTGACGTCAATCGTTGCTAAAAAGTGTGACGTCACACGAGTTTTTAACGTACAGTTTAAATGAAAAAAAAAAAATATGTGTCAATTTTTTTTCTCTAAATCTGACTGACGGACTAATTAGTTTTTTTTAGTCTATCCTATTAGTGGTAGCAAATTCACCATTGACATTTACAACTCCTAAATATGCATATATTGCGAACTTACAGGGCTAATCCGGAATACTAGTAATGTGTAATCTAGCACTTTTCTATTGTTCCTTCATATTCGTATACACCTCGCAGCATAAGTTTTTCAACAAAAATAATTATTTCAGTTTTTTGCACAGGTGTATGTATAAGTTGCTTGCACACTCGGCTAATTGTTTCACTATGAAATGTGTTTAAGAAGCTGTTTATAATTTTTTTTTTTTTAATGTAGGCTGAAAGGTTCTTTAACATGTGAATGTTTGGTAACGGAACATAGGAAGTGTGTATTGATTGATTCACAAAAATATATTTTCGAGTATAGTTCAGGTCATTTAGGCTGTCACCTGGATAAAACATGCAGGTTAATAGGAGACTGGACGGGTCTGAGCAGTTGTGTTGCGATGTGTGCCGGGTACGATGCGTTAAATGTTGTTGTGTCGGGAGTTTGGTCGTGGAGGGTCTCCAGATCAACCTCCCTCTGGCGCAGCATCGTTGATCGTGTTGTTAGGTTTAACATTGCACCACCTCGCTCAACAGCCGTCTTCCTTCCTATTCACTAAGTTTTTTTTGAGTGATTGGGCTTAATAAACTAGCGCGCTTTACCATCAAAGATTACATCACTGCTTACCATCAGGCGGGATTGCAGTCAAGCACTAGTTTATAAATATTAAAAAAAAACAAAAAACACCAAACACACACAAATGTACAACTGTCTTGGTATTGTGTTGTATATATGCGTATAATCTGCAATTATAACAATATTTGAAGTAGGCTGCGCGCAAGCTGCCGAAATGCTGAACCAATGTTCAAAGGGAGGCATTGAACACTGCCTACTTCTAAGGGAATAAGCCGTAAATCTGTATATAAAAACATTAAATAACAGCTTTTTGGACACATTTCTTTTATTATTCTTCAATGTTTAGCTATAAGTTTTAAAGGTATTGCAAAGTTAAATAGTGCTCTATCATAACCAAGCTTGCACGGAGGTTCCTTTATTTTTTACATTTTTCAGCTTTGAATGGTCTTCTGCTCAACATTAGAACAATTTAATAACATCCCATCAATCCTCACTCGGCATTGTTCAATTAAACAAATTTTCTCCTCTGTATGAGGTGAGGCCTGTGCCCAGCAGTGGGACGGTAAAAAGTTTGCTGATGACCTGTATATTCAACTGTATATTGAATAGACTCTAATACGCCTTGAACATATTTATTTATTGAAAAAGCTAACTAGGCAGATTCCTTGGATTTATAATCAAAATATTATGGTCTTATCGTGAACTCTTCATTATTCACAATTTTATAGCATTTGGTAATCACGTTAGCCAGTAAGCAAACTCAAGACAGCGGCAGTGGCCCAGTGAAAGAATGAAAGAAAGAAAATTTATTTAGGCCTTGGATTGGTAATCAAAATATGGTCTTATCACGAACCCTTCATCATTCACAATTTTATAGCATTAAGGCATTTGTTAATCATGTTAGCCAGTCAGTAGGGTACTCAAGACATTGGTAGTGGCCCAGTGAAAGAATGAAAGAACGGAAATTTATTTAACACTGATTAAAAGATACACAATACACCAGAAAATCTATAAAGTCTGTTGTAAGAAACTTGCAGGATAGTGGGAAAAAAAGCCTCTTATTCTTCGTCTTAGCCTATAGAGGTCCACTGCTGGACAAAGGCCTCTCCAAGGCTTTCACTCCATTGGGGGCATTGCCATAATCCCCACGCTTGGCAGGCGGATTGGGGATCGCAGTAATTTGATATTCCACAGGGGAAGCGCTGCTGCCCGCTTCCCTGGTGAGAGTTCCCTTAGTCGCCTCTTATGACACACACGGGAGGATATGGGTTGGTACTATTCTAAACCCGGTACCACACTGATAAGAAGCCTCAGATCAGCTAATTCCTGACTCTGTTCTGCAACTGGACTTGATTTGAAATATGATGCATGTAAAAAAAGTTTAATACTGCAACCCAACGTGTGTATGCAGTGAAAGCAGCCCCGATTTATGAGTTGTGTCAAGTCTTGGGATCAAACCCAGGAATTTGTGTACGCAAACACCAATTACATCAATATTGAAATTCTAACTAGTTGGACAACAAATGGGCTGGTCACATATGCCGCAGGACCGACAACCGTTGGGGTAAACGAGTCCTCGAGTGGAGACCGCGTCTCGGCAAACGTAGCGTTGGACGCCCTTGGGCGAGATGGAGCGACGACATCAAAAAGGTGGCTTGTAGTAGTGGCTGGCGGAGAACTGCTCAGGATCGAGCTTGTTGGCGTGCCATGAAGGAGGCCTATGTCCAGCAGTGGACGAGTAGAGGCTGATGATGATGATGGACAACAAATCAGAAAGATGCGTGTGTAGGGACGTGCGGATTGCCTACGCAGGCAAATCGTCCGGCGGGCGAGCCGAAAAGCGGCGAGCCACGGCAGTCGGTTCCGGAGACCCAGTATGGTCATAGACTTGTAATCCTTCTGATATTTCTCATAACATTATATTAAGGAAAAGTGAAAGTAAAATATGGTTTCAGTAAAATATTAGTTGTTGGGAGCCATACACGCCTAAACGTGCTTTTGACAACTGAACGACCAATCACAATTGCATATGTCTGGGTATTTTGTCCACATTTGAAATTAGCTTGTGTGCGTTAATGCTGAATTGGGGCCCGTCATTTTAACTTAGACGAACTCTTAGAGCAGCGATTGCTTAGTTGTATCCGCCATGAATTACCAAGTTGTAGGTCGTGAGATCGAATCCCATCAGACGCTTTACTTTGTGTAAATTATTTCATCACCACTGCTCTCAAAACATCGTGAGGGAATCAGAACGTCCTAGAGGCAAAATTTCGAAGACATGTGACATCTACCAACCTGAACTGGACCCGCATGGTAGATTACGGCCCACTCCCTCTCATCGAGAGAAGGCGTCTGTCCCAGGAGAGAGAACATTATAGGTTGATTATTAACTTTGAACAGCTTTTTGATTTAAGTAGGGTTGTGCTCGCAGTGGATTGAATATAGACCAAAAAAGAAAGGTATATTGAAGGAGTATACGCCAGGTTATTATAGACTTTAAAGGCGCATAAATTCTTCTCAGTCTAAAGAGGTTCTTCACTGCTGGACAAAAGCCTCCTCCAAAGCTTTCCACGATGACCCGTCTTGTGCTGCCCGCATCCATCGGCTTCCCGCGAACTTCACCAAATCAACGGTCCATCTTGCTAAGGGCTGTCCTAAGCTGCGTCATAGAATAGAATGCTCTTTATTATGTACACTATACATATAAATTAGGGAACATAAATATGAAGATTTTACAAAGGGTGACACTATGTGCGGTCTTATCGCCAAGAGCGATCTTTTACAGACAACCTTTGGATGGAATACCAAGAGGAAGGAGAGACTACAAACATCTGATTAGCTGTACTGTTTGATGCATACAAATAATGATATAAGAAAAACATTGTACCTTAATTGGGCTGTATCCTAAAAAAATAATTGAATGTCCATCAGATAGATTTATAAAAAATATTGAGCACGTATTTTTTCCATAGCCTCCGTGGCGTAGCGGTAGCGAACGCGGCCGTTGCGCAAGAAGGCGCGTGTTCCATCCCCGCACAGTGCAAATATTTGTATGCATAAATATGAATGTTTGCACTTACCTGGTCGTGATAAAAAATATTGAGCACGTATTTTTTCCATAGCCTCCGTGGCGTAGCGGTAGCGAACGCGGCCGTTGCGCAAGAAGGCGCGTGTTCCATCCCCGCACAGTGCAAATATTTGTATGCATAAATATGAATGTTTGCACTTACCTGGTCGTGCCTCGGAAGTATTTTTTCCACAGCCTCCGTGGCGTAGCGGTAGCGAACGCGGCCGTTGCGCAAGAAGGCGCGGGTTTCATCCCAGCACAGTGCAAATATTTGTATGCATAAATATAAATGTTTGCACTGGTCTGGTCATGCCTCGGAAGTATTTTTTCCACAGCCTCCGTGGCGTAGCGGTAGCGAACGCGGCCGTTGCGCAAGAAGGCGCGGGTTTCATCCCCGCACAGTGCAAATATTTGTATGCATAAATATGAATGTTTGCACTGGTCTGGTCGTGCCTCGGAAAGCACGTTAAGCCGTTGGTCCCGGTTGCTATACGAACATCTAGTGGCAGTCGTTACGGGTTCTTGGAGCCCTCAGAAGTCTAACAATTGGTTTAACTGCAATGCTTAGATATCGCCTTCGGGTTGTAGAGGTCAGACGGCAGTCGCTTCACGGCAAATATCGAAGTTTAGCCAAAATCAGTAGTTAGACTGGTAAAGCGGACCCTAGACTCCAAAGCTAAAAAGCTGCGGATGCGACTGAGATTAACGCCGAGGTGATGATGATGATGACCAAGAGGAAGCAAGAGCCTACAAACATCTGATTAGCTGTACTGTTTGATGCATACAAATAATGAAATAAGAAAACCTTGTTCAATCCCCTTTGTTTTAGCTAACAACAAAAAATAAATTAATTCGAAGACATATAATAAACTAGCGCGCTTTACCATCAACGATTGCACCACTGCTTACCATCAGGCGGAATTGCTGTCAAGCACTAGTTTATAATTCATAAAAAAAAAAATACTGCAATGTTTCCACTCCTGGTACTCAGACCTCCTCTCGGTGAGACGGACTGGCCCGTAATTTATCTACGACGCAAATCCATTGTGGATTGGTAGATGTCGCATAAGTTTTTGGCTCTAGGACATGCCGTTATCCTCACGAGTTGAATACTCATATACAGAGTAGTGATGACAATACGACAATAAAAGAAAACAATGCTGGTTCATAGGAATAATCCTAAACCGTAGAAAACCACTAGCACCAAAAATAAAAAAAAAATGGAAATTTACAAACAAACTAAATCGCATAAAATTGCAAACGGAATTGAACATCCATTAAAAATATTGGTTCACTGACCTCCGATCGGCGACAGCGCGATCCTTTATCGACTTGCTTTTTTCGCGCCATTATTATTAAAGTTTGGTACCGCAGGATGCGGCGGTCATTAACCTGTAAGCGCTTCCTTACCAACATGTACATCATGTAGAAAGTGTGAAAAATCAAAAATAATTTTCTATGACTAAACTAATGGACATATTTATATGGTTTTTAATGGGTAGACTGAGAATGTGTTGAGGTACACAATGTTTAATTTATTGTCGTATTGTCAGCACCACTCTGTATAATGAGTTCATATCGTTCGTCTATGATGCGCCTGTCTCCATTAGTATTTCAGCTAGCCACGGAACCCTGAGCAGGATCAAGGTAAGTAACACACGGAACCTCCGACAGAAAATTCATTGTAATCGCTTGGTGATTGATATTTGTAACGTTTATATTTTAAAAGCATTTTTAACTTTGCAATGTTCTCTATGTCTGCATGTGTATTTTTTTAAGATACTCTTACTCAAATATTTAACCTCGAAAATTATCTTAAACTTTGATTTTCGCCATTATAACTTTTTACTTAACTGAGTATACCCATTAAACAAATTAACTCTTTGAAATACTTAACCCTTATTAAATGATACAAAAAAAAAAACGACGATAGTTGAACGGGTGGATGCTGCATTATAATACACCTGGTAACAACAATAGGTACAGGCACGGGCAATAGGGTAGTTGACTAAAAAAAAAACTAATTAGTCCGTCAGTCAGATTTCCAAAAAAAAAAAAACTAGACACATATTTTCTTTTTTCATATAAACAAAAAATGAAGACGATACAGTGCGTTGAAAACTCGTGTGACGCCACTCCTTGCTACACATTTTAGTGACTAGTGACGTCGCCAGCTCCCATTTTTGATGCCTTTTATATTCGTTAACTTTTATTAATTTGATAAAACAAAATATACGCATCCAATATTTTTTCTATAGGTAATCTGAATGACGGACTGAATAGAATCATTTTTTTACCAAGGACCCCCCTGCCCCTACCTATTGAAGAAACACTGATGGGGTATAGTCAGTATAAGCCTGACACGCCCTTCCACTCTGCCCCGAGCGGGGGACGTAATTTTGTAATTTCCCAATAAAAAAAAAAGAAACGGTTGTTTGTAAAGTCTGTTCACTGACGATAGTAGGACGTGACAACACTGACAACGTCAGAGGTGGTTATTTGGAAGCATGTCCTAGACCTAAAAAATCGAAGACATGTGACATCTTCCAACCGGCACTGGGGGGCAAAAAACAGAATTGGATCGCAATCAAACCATAACTTTTGTTATGTTTCGTATCGTGCTAACCTTTTGACAGATGGTTAAACCATAACTGAATCGCAATTGGAAGGTAACCGCTGTCAAATGTAAAAGTTGAAACAGAGCTAACTTTTTCTGTGCCATTTGTCAAACTTATGTCTAAGCGATTAGATTTATTTATAATATATTTAGCTTTAATTATAAATTATATCTGACGATATGTATTACTTATACATTTATTTTACTTCAACCGGAGTTAAAACTTTAGCGCGATACAAAATGTGATCGAAACTAAACCATAACTTTAACTGGATTAGATACGAACAAGAGTTGAACTTCTACTGTTTTATGGGGTACCTGGGCTTGCGTGATAGGTGGCCTGTATCTTTATTTATTTTTTTTTTTTTGACGCTTTGGTAATGCATTTACGCACCTTACCCCGAAGGGCGTGTGTGGGACTCGCCCAGCCGAAGCCGGGAATACCCACTAAACCCACAGCGGCACAACCACATCGCCTGAGTGGCGGGGTCATGGGAAATGGCAGAGCCTGTCTACCAATCTCCCGCCGGCGATTCCCGCCAAAAGGCGGGCCCACAATGGTCCCCCCATGAGGAGGGGCCGGACTGGGTACGTCTTCTAGTGCGAGAAGACACAGCAGCCAAGGGTTTTTTAGCGAGGTGTCCTTCCTCTTAGCCCCACTCGTTTGTCCGGAGGCAAACGGGGCCCCCAGCTCCTCTCAATGAGGAGACGGGGTTGCCCGACGGTGACCTAGAGTTCGTGTCACGTCAGCCACCTGGAGTGGTAGCCGACCCGCCGCACATGTGACCGCCTAAGCGGTCCCCACTTCTGGTTTTGGTCTGCGCCGTTAAACCGGTAACCCCCATATCTGGGGGCCGTTCCCCTATCCGCCACCTGGGGACGCGTCCGATGGCAGGCCAGAAACTGCACACGGAGGTGGCCTGTATCCTAGCACATCATAGGCTGACTATCTATCGCTTACTTCTTTACCACATGATGCTTTAGAATCTTGTAAAGTAAATACCATCCGTTGGACTATTGGCGTGATCCACTCCTAGTACCAGCTTCAAGCTTACTTGGAGGGGTTAAAAGGAATATTAGCAATGCACAGAATACATTGCTAGTATTCTTAAAAAGTTGAATTACTTTTATCTTACAATGTGAAACCTTTTAACCTATTTGAATAGCTATTTATAATTATCCATTTGGACATCCACAATGAATTATTTTTACTTACAAAAACTTGAACCAGTAAAACACATTGCGATGTTGTAGGATGGCGTGCGTACAGGCATGATACACATTTGTTCAGCACCCTAATCGGCAAACACATTGCACACACAAAAATGTGTTCGCCGATTAGGGGGCAGGTCAGTGGTCGGTACCGTCCTCTGTCAGAATACGTATACTACATTATTTTTTATTTATGCGAAGCCCGAAACACGTGTCCAGTATTTTTAAGTAAAGAATCTATGTACAAAATTTCAAAAAGATATCATGAAAAACCACCAAGTTATGAGCTTGCTATTCTACTTGGTTGTCCCAACAAAAATATGGTCAGGTCCGGCGGGCGGGCGAGCGCGAGCATTGACCTCTGGCGTCAGCTGTAATCTATCGTAACCGCTCCGCAATCACTCTGCGGTCTCACTCTAAATGTATTTGGGAAAAATATAACATCGTGTAAAAATTATTGGAATAGATTCAGTTGCTTATTCTGAACAAACTATATTCAGGTTCCGCATAAAAAAAAAAATATCGTTGTATTTTTAATTTTGCGGCTGTGCCGAATGAGGACAACACGAACAGGTGTGTATCACCTCGTAAATGCCCTTGTACACACATTTTACTTGTCATGAAAAACTATGGTCTATTTGTTCATGGCACGGTGGCAATACGGCACCGTAAGCTAAGCGTCGTCAAATACAGAGTGGTGCTGACTATACGACAATAAATGAAAACACAGACCATGCTGGTTCATAGGAATAATCCTGAACCATAGAAAAAAACCTAACATCAAAAATAAAAAAAATAAAATTTCTAACAAACATAATCACATAAAATTGCAAACGGAATAGAACATCCTTTGAAATATTGGTTCAATGATCTCCGATCAGCGGGCGACAGCGCGTTCCTGTATCGACTTGCTTTTTCGCGACATTATTATTAAAGTTTAGTACCGCTGGATGCGGCGGTCATCAACCTGTAAGCGCTTCCTTATCAACATGTACATCATGTAGAAAATGTGAAAAATAGTTTCCTGTGACTAAACTAATGGATATATTTATATAATTTTTTTATGGGTAGACTGAGAATGTGTTGAGGTACACGATGTTTAATTTATTGTCGTATTGTCAGCACCACTCTGTATACTATAGAACCGACTCATGTACAAGGCAACATGATTTTTTTTACGGCATGTAAAGAAACCGTTTTATGTACAGACGACAGCACATCAAGTTACTACAATCTGTCAGATTTCTTTAATACTTTTTCAACTTTATCTATAAAGCATTAAGGCTCAAGGTTGATTGAGAATTTTTGACAGTTTCGGGTAAGTTGACCTGTTGTCGTCCGTACAAGAGTCTTACTCTTTAACTTTCAGCTAACTCATATGTTAAACATTTAGGGATTTACTTAACAGAATTGACTATATCGTCATAGAAAACATCACTTGACTTAACATTATCCTTGTCAAGAATGCTAACTTTTTTGACACAGTATCAGCATTGATAAGTCTATTTCTGACGGTCCACAAAAGCAGTTCCGGTGGAACGTGGTGCAAAACCAAACTGACTATTTTCGCTGCAATGCCCATCTTTTGTATCTAATATATAAAATTCTCGTGGCGCGGTGTTTGTGGTTAAACTCCTCCGAAACGGCTTTCCCGATTCTCATGAAATTTTGTGTGCATATTGAGTAGGTCTGAGAATTGGACAACATCTATTTTTTATCCCCCTAATTTTCTATTAAGGGTAATTCACCCCTAATTTTTTTAATATAGATCTATATCGCCCTTTACAGCACATGATTTAAATAAATAGTTTCGAAGATATTACAAATTTAAAAATTGTGGGGCATCGCATTTGCGGCGGTACTAGCCGGTTGGGCGGCGGGCCGCTATGTTTTATACAACGTTAACAGTTTTTTTGTAATGTATTTAGTATCAGCATTGCACCCGTGTGAAGCCAGGCGCGTCGCTAGTAACTTATAAATATTCTGATATCTAGTCAACACTGCCTTGCTTGATCTAAAATTTTGTCCATTTATACTTGACTCTATCACAAATCACTATTTTACATAACTTCTTTATGAAATAACATTTTCTTTTTGTTTTGATAGCTACTTTGATCTCTGCTATTCTACTGTGCAACATATTTGTAAGTTAATGTAAGAAGTATTTTTCAATATTAGATATTCGGACGCCTGTTCAGGGGACTTAAAAAACTTTTATTATATAATATGTAAAGAAAACCCTGTCCGATCCGTGAAGGTATTGTGAGGTATCGATTACTGATCCTACTAATACACTTAAAAAAATCCTAAAAAAATAAATACTATTATATTCGCAAATGTAACTAATTACAGGTAACTTAAAACAACGCGGCGTATTCACTTTTTAAAAAATTACCAAATTTTGGGGAAGTCGATTATTTCAAAATTCCGTTTATTGTTACTATGATGATTATAAAAAATTTCATTTTATTTGGTCATGTGTTTACCTAACTTTTATTATCCTTATGGGTTCGACGGGGTTTTCTTTACATATTGTATATAAATACCCTAAACATGTTCTAGCAAATAAATAATTGATTTCATTATTACGCCAAACTTTAACAGAATCAAATCACTATTGGATCTTTATTTCGTTTTCTGTGATTATGCTTTGCCAAAAAATACTATAAACTAAATTAAAATGCTTGCTTTACCTGTGTAACCACCATAAAAAGCCAACGAACAATCCTTGAATCCCTCCAACCACTGAGAACTTCAAACAGAAACTTTGTTGAGTGACCAAAAAAATGCACGCCCGTCCTCAAGAAGATAACAAACCCTAATGTAAGAAGACAGTCAAGATGGAGATAATGAGTTGTGCTCGTTTGTTGTAGGATCGGACGAGGACGGGCCCAAACGCGGCAGAAAAAGGAAAAAGAAATCTGACGAAAGCGCGACTCCGGAACGGGTAGAGCACAGAGTCAACCTAACCGCCATACTACAGTACTCCAACGCAAGCCCCTTCCGAGACAAAACCATCCGCGGTTTCTCTTGCCTCTACTGCGCTAAAGCATTCCCCGATATATACGCCCTGCGTGAACACACCGCCCAGAAATCGGAAAAAGACAAAATCAACACCATTATAGATTACAAACTAAGTTATAACCCCATTAAAGTAGATATTACTGACCTGCACTGCACCGTCTGCCATCTAGAAATGAAAGACCTCAACGATCTCAAGGACCATCTCGTAGCCGCACATAACAAGACCATTCATAAGCACATTAAAGACATTATTCTCCCGTTTCGCTTAGAAGACGGACAAAATTTCACCTGCGTTATCTGCTCCGTAGTACACATATCTTTTAAGAACCTTTATCACCATATGAGTAGTCACTACAGAAATTACTGCTGCAAAAAATGCGGTGCTGGATACATCACCATCGCCGCTTTGAGGAAGCATGGTAAGACCCACGCTCAAGGCATTTTCCCTTGCGATTTTTGCGATAAGTCCTACACCTCGCTGACGAAAAAGAGGAATCATGAAAAGGGTGTCCATACCGGCGGGTGGCTGAGGAATAAATGTCCTCACTGTCCGGAAATTTTTGTTAGTTACTACGATAGGAGCGAACATCTTGTCAAAGTGCATAATCAGACTCCTGTGATTTATCCTTGTAACGCCTGCAACAAGACTTATAAGAAGAAGTTTGAACTCAACAGACATATTAAACACCATCATTTGCAGCAGAGAAGCTTCTTATGTGACAAATGTAATGCTAAGTTCTTTTCGAAGCGCGGTCTTGCCGACCACCTCACCAGGCACACCGGGGGCGAGGTATGCTCCTGTGATGTCTGCGGCAAAGCTTTCTCGAGAGCCAGAACTTTGAAAGAGCATATGAAAATTCACGAAGACGACAAGAGATTCCAATGCGAGATATGCCATAAGACGTTCATGCAGAAGTGTAGTTTGAAGAGTCATGTGCGTTTGCATCAAGACGACTTGGATATTTTTAAAGAGTTTGATGATGTTAAGCATCTTATTGATAATAGGGAACTCACGCTAAAGCAGATAGCAGCCGAAAGTAAAATCAAAGCCCAGGCGGAGAAAGCTAAAGAAGAAAAAGAATTTGAATAGTGTTAATTTGACAATTTGTAAAAGCTAGTGGTTACGGGACATTCCGCAAACGAAAGGCCTATATTTTAGTACTAAAGTACTATAGAAGATATTTTCTGTTCTAATTTAAAGTAACAATTTTTTTCGTGGCGCATTTTGTATTAGTCCAAAATAAGCGATATTGATATCTCCGTATATAGGATGTGTGGCATCAGTTTGAAGTGTTATTCGCATGAGGCCTTTGTGGATACACTTTACCAATTATGACAAAGTATATTGTTAATTTTATTTTTTAACTTGTCAACTACTGCTTGCCAGTGGTATATTGTTGATTTTCACTACGACGCATTATTATTGAATCCTTCTTTCTTGGCCCTAAAATCGCTGTGACTACTTAATATTTCATACTTCGAAACCACGACAATTCCTCAGTTGATCTCTATCAAGCTGTACTATCAACAAATCAGGCCTTTGGGGGGTTTCTTTAGGGGAGAGATTAGGGGAGTTCATATATGTTCTGCGAGATTTTGGGGGGATTGCTGCCTCCCCCGACCCCCAAAGGGTACGCCCATGTACGCGTGTATTATTCACGAAGTTGCTCAATACCTAACCTAAAATTGACAAATCAAGCGTTCATGCCCGCATCGTCAAGGTTTTGTGCGTATCAGCTTCTAGGGACAATATCCCCAGGTCAAAGTCATTGGAGGCTAGCTGCCGTGAAGGGCAATGGGTTTTGTTTTGACAGTTCAACAACATTCTTTGCGTTGTTGAGCAGACACATTTTTAGAACGTGTTAAGCCATATGGATCAGCAATATCCTCTAAATTTATTCAAATTGAGGGTAAAAGTGTTACGCAATTAGGGCCTGCAAAGACGACGGAGTTTTCTCCGTTTTTTTTTAATTTTTTTTTTTTTTTGTATAAGAAATGATATTTTCGAAGATCTCATTATATGCGCACAACTTATAAAGTCCTCTAAACGCTGCTTACAAATGCTAAACCCGAAAGTTTTATCAGTTAAAGCAAAGGCGATCGCTGGTATTTCGACATTTATTTGCGATCGGGCAAGACTTAGGGAAACAATAATTTGTCATTTTTGACACAATAACGCGTCGAGTGTTTGTGAAAAGCCATACAGATTATGATAAATATTAGGTCCTTGGAAACTTGAGTTAAGATCATCGATCACTTATACACTAGGTCACAGTCTCGAACAAAACTCTTATAAAAAATGACGACAAGTATTCAGCAGTCTAAAGTAGTCAAAATAAATATACATTAATTTAAAATCAGCCTTAAGTGCAGTGTATAAAGCTCTTATCACAAAGCGGTACAAAAAGCCATTATTTTTTACGACCGAGTCTGACATGAAACCAAATTCAACTTTACACGCATGCATTAAAGTCAGAATCATAAAGTACTAAATGAAAGAAGCACCCAAGTGCTGCGTTGTGCGCTTGTTCAGTTCAACCATTTTTTAACGCTGATTGTGAATCTAGTGTTTAGGTGATCGATGGTTAAGATGCTCGTAGAAGCTTCTGTATGAGCGCAAATGAGTTATTTTTTTAATCAATAAGAAGGTAGTGCATACTTTATCGGGTTACCAGGCTCACTAAGGGGTTTTGTGTTGCCCTGTAAATCGTGTTATGGAGGACGTCAAATGGGCAGTTGCACCATGAAAAACATTATTTTGCCAGATACATTCAGCAGCATCTGTTAAGACTGAAAGTTGACCGCAACATACATGAGAAAAGGCTAGGGCAAATGAAGATGATGATGATGATGATAATTATGATGATGATCATTATCGTGATTATGATACGTTATGGGATTACATTGTAAAATGGTCTCGTAACAGGATCTTTTTTAAATGCTTGGCTTCATAAATTACAAAGTCTTTCGGGAATAGTGCTAATTCAAGAGAAATCTTTACTTTTGTCTACGGGATGCTTCACGAAAAGCTAAAAGTATAGTATTTAAATAATTATTTCCTTCTACATAATTAATTATATTTATTCGAATGTCGTAGCTATTTACTATTATTTACTTTATTTTTAAATCTTATTCTACATACTATGTAATTTGATCATTTTAGGTTAGTATGAAGTACTAATTATTAATTTTAGATTTTTTTATTCATCTCCACAAGTATGGTCAGCTGTATTAAATAGCTCAGAAATGTCGATGTAACGCACAAATTAATTGTACAGACACCCAGTACATCAACCTACTGCAACTTGTCATATTTATTTAATACATTTTCAACTTTATCGCTAAAGCATTAGGTTCAAAGTTGGTTGGCGTCTGTACAGAATTTAGGAAATTTTGAATAGGCTATTTGACAGATATATAATTTTTATCTTGAATTACTTGGTTGCGGTTAAGAAGTTCGCCGAAAGTATTTTTTTAAATTTTAAATACGTATTTCGTAAGAACTATGCAAATAAAAATTCAAAATTCAAATAAGCCGCGAAAACGATTTATTCAGCAATATGGCGTCACGCTTTGTAAGTGACGTCACAAGCGGTTTTCGGTTCTCAGTGGTGTTTGTTTTTATTTATTATTTGTTGTTGTTATCTAATAAAATAGTTTACAAGTGGTGTGCTGTACCGGGTTGTACAAATAAATCGATAAAAACCCCCGAAAAACAGTTTATAAGTTTGCCGAAAACAAGCGTTGATGCGCGTATGACGTCATCGCGACATTAGCCAATCCGGATCGTTTCACAATGTGTGGCGCGAGAAACAAAAAGCCAAACATATTTTTGTGTTTTGGATATATTAATTGTTATTATTTTTTATTAAAACTCATGTAAATGACATAAAGAACTCTCATTTTATGCAATTAAAGCAAAAAATCACAAAAAATTGAATACTGTCAAATAGCCTATTATGTATTTCTTCATAAATTGTTTAATACGTTTTGCGTTTGAGGTCTGTGTCTTATCATTCGAAATACTATTTGTTGATTATGAACACAATACTCCTTTAAGTTTTTGAACTTACTTATCGACCATATCACCATTATAAGCCACACTGATACCTTAAGAAGACGGTCACAAGCGAAAGTTTATCATGAAACGGATGTATGTAATTATAAAAATGTTTTACGGTGTACGTCGTACACAGTATAGGTGTATTTTAAATAAAGTATCATTATATTTCAATGTTTCTGCTTTTTATTTAACACGAAGTATGAGAAACAGGGAGTAAGTTCACGTATCATCCACAGAAAAGGGAGGAGCCTCCGTCTAGACCTGTCAAATCAGTGCGCTCTTGACGTAAACTGGCGTATTTTTAGTCGCCATGTTTTTAATCGCGTCTAAATTGTCTATGGAGTACCTATCTTAATTTGACAGGATTAACTGACGTTTTATCTTCTGTCCTTTTCTTAACGTAATGGAAAGAAAAAGATGCACTGAACTTAAAATTAGTTTTGTTTGGGAACAACAGAATCGGCGCCATTGTCTATTTTACTATTTATACGCGAAATAATTGAATTTTCAAGGGCTTTGTTAATCAGAAAGATGGTGATGAAGTTAGTTGTCCATTCCGAAACGTGATAGGTTCCCATAGAGAAGACCGTGCAAAAAAACTCTAGGACTTTTAACGCACATGAGAAATTTCAATCTCTGTATAAGCACGCACGACAATTTACCAACTAAACAATTCCAGTATAATCTTAGAAAGTTTAGCATATTCTAAGATGCGTTAAAGATATCACAACCAAAACTTATACCCTAAACTGTCTCAGTAATGTTTATTACTTCAATACCCTAAAAAACGCTTGGAAAGAAGATATCCGCTACATGGTGGTCCAGTATCGAGAAGGAAATGAAATCGCAGCACCTTAGTCTTATGACAACCTAGGAGAGTTTTTCCTGGCGTCGCTGTATACGAACACCCGACCCCAAATAGAATTGGGATTAAGTGTCGCGACACATTTGCGGAACGTACGGCGCCGAAAGTTCGGCTAAATACGCTCGCAGTGTATTTCAAGTACTCTATGACACATCAGCCGCAATTACGCCGCGTTCGGCGTAGGACCTAACCTTCCTTCGGGCGGTTTTTTCAGCTAAAACGCATTTAATGTGTTTTGCATAGCAAGGGACACATCACGCGATACGATGCGCGACCGAAAGTTGGGCGGGTGTAGCTGTAGCTGAAAGTTCTGCGTGTGTTGTGCATCGCGCGCGTGGCGATAGCGAAGAGCGGCAACGTCTTCTAAGCCCTCTATGATATTCTAATTAAATCCATTTTTCTGGACAATTCAGGTACATCACAAAAACCGCACACCATAAAGTGTCGACACAGACAGACTGACGATAACGCCACGTAACATTCCGTCGCGTAGCGCGCTGAACAAGACACCGCGTTTTGACCGTTTGCTTTGTCATAACAACCGAATATTGCCACTGACAGTTGCCGCTGAGCTTTCGGCGCCGTACGTTCCGCAGATGTGTCGCGACACTAAGGGATGGAAGAAGATACCGTTTTGAGGCGCACGCTTTTAGAACACTGTTGTTAGTTTTACGTTTATAGTATTAGAAAATATTAGTATTGACGGCATGGTTAGCGCAGTGGTTAATTGTTTGCTGCGCTGCGTGTCGCGGGATTCCCGCGCAGAACGAATATTTGTATTACTTACAAGTAGTTGTTCCGGGTCTGGCTGTTTGTGTATGTGAGTTTTAAGGTTGTTGTAGCGAGTAGGCAAGTAAACTCCTACACTAGAACGCAGCATCAAAACCACGCCACCTTTGGGCCCCGCCTCCAAGATAAGGATTTTGTCCAGGTGTGCGTCGGAAAGCGCACACATAGACGACCGTCACCTGCGATGCTTTTATCTAGCTCTAGGATAATGACACTCGCGCAGGGAAGCCGCTCACAACGATGACGTAATTTGTTTACTTGTTAGTATAAAAACTGCAGCCTAATGGAGTTCCTTACATTTCTGTTTACCCTACCCAACTGTACGCTTTCATGTTGCATAATTAAATATTATTACTCAGTTTTTACCGTCTCACTATTTTAAATTAAACCGACACCCTAACAAGCTGCCTATCCACTTGCTAGTGCTCGCAGAGTAAGTGGGCCAGGAAGGCGTACATCTGTTGCGCTCCTTCCAACCAGGAGAAATTCTTAGTGTGGGGCAAAGTGTCTTTAAAAAATATCTTATTTTATAAAATCATTGCATTTAGTTATCTCTCTGAAATTCACAACAAACAAATTCACTAGTTTTAAACATCAACCTGCAAGTCTATTTAGCTCAGCAGAACTTAAGCGTTTTTACCTGTTCATCACGCCTGTACTCCTCATCTTGTTCCGAAAGTCTGAAAATCTCACAAATGACCTGGATTTATAGTATGATTAGTTTTAAATTAATGACTATCACAGTAAAAAATGCTAGATGTCTGTGAAAACGTTGCCCATGACGTCATGAAAAGTGTTTTCGGCTTATTCTCAGCTTGCATCTACTTTATATGTGGACGCTGTATTATTACGTGTAACATTTACGTTTGTTGTTTTATTACAAACGAAGCTTGGTCACAGCTTTATCACACAGGATAATCTAATTCTAATATGGTCATTGACCGTCTAACGCCTATTCTCCAACCCCATGCCTCCACCTGCCTCGCCCGGTAGCTGATAGATTTAATACTAAGAAGAACTGATTCGCGTGTGAAAGAATTATTTTTCTTTTATAGGCGATACCGGAGCAACAAAAAAACAACGCAAACGCGCTGTTAAGGAGGAAACCGACGATGAGGCATTAAGTCGATTAATGTATCGCGAAAAACATCTACCTGAAATGAAGAAACAATGGCACAATCTCACAACCTTGCTCAAGTGCTCTAACGCTACCCCTTTCAAGGAAAGGAACGATGCAGGATACGTTTGTGCATACTGTTTCAAGACCTTCCCTGACCCTGACGATTTAAGGGCTCACACGCACAGAGATCACGCTAAGGAAAAACGATCGTACAAAGCCGGCACAGGCATGTCAAGCTTTGTGGCCCTCCTAGATATTGTCGACCTCAAATGTACGCTCTGCGAACAACCAATGGAAACCCTGCAAATTCTATCCGAACATTTGGTCTCAGTACACGACAAAAAATACTACCTCGGAGTCACAGACTACTTCCAACCGTTCAAATTGTCCAATGAACAGCAAATGAAATGCTGCCTCTGTAACGAAGCCTTCCACACCATGAAATTGTTAATGCAACACATGAATATGCATTACAGGAACTTTATTTGCACCACATGTGGCGCTGGCTTCGTCAATTCTTTCCGTCTGAACCGACATGAAACGACGCATAGTAAGAAAAAGTCCAGCTACCCTTGCCGACATTGTGGTCAAGTGTTCGCCGCAGAATCCAAAAAGAAAGCTCATGTGAACACTGAACACAAAGGCATAGCTGGTGACAGCGTTTGCCAGATCTGCAAAGCTCGTTTTAAGAATTACTACCAGAAAACTAGGCACATGATTCAAGTACATAACGCTGAAGGTCTTAAATGTGATCTGTGCGAGAAGAAGTTTAATCTAAAGTCAAATTTGATGCTCCACATGCGAAGTGTCCATTTAAAAGAAAGACCATACGAATGCTCTGTATGCAGCATGGGCTTCTTCATCAAAAGGCATATGTTAGGACATTACATGGCAACTCATACAAATGAAAGAAAGTTCAAATGTGAGGTTTGCGGGAAAGCGTATGCGACTCAGAATAGTAAGAGGAAGCACTTGAAGAAGAATCACGGGATATCTCTAACGAAGAACAATATGATGGTGCCGAATATGGCCAAGTAGATTCGTGCCAGATTTATGGCAATAGACTCGCACTCTATTATATGGCACTTTATCATAACTAGTAAAATGTCTACTATACCATCGCCTAGCTCCATAAAGAATAGAGGTAAACAAACCAATTTAGGGTTATCACAATTCACGTTTTACAAATCTCCTGTTATTTACATAATTATCGATTTTTACATGCTAACTATTTATTATCAATCCCTATTTCAATAGAATCACTAAAATTACATGCATAATAACTTGGTATTTCGAAAAACCATTAAAAAGTCGTCATTAATTTTACGTGATAGCCCAACAAAAAAAGACAGATGGATAAAATCCAGATATTAAACATATTTTGTGGAATGAATGAAGCTGAGGCATTTGTCAATACGATTTTGCGTATTTTAATTACTTCCAAATGAACTGCATAACACATGCATTGTAATACTTTTAAGAATGGACTAAGTATAATATATATCTATCAAAAAATTTAACCTATTAGGAAATTAGCTTCCATGTGTGTCATATTTCATTCAAATCGGTTGAGGGTTCTATGCAAATCATAAATATCTAAACAAATAAACTGTTACTTTTATGAAAATCATCTATTTAGAAAAGGTTGTTAACATCTATCTTTTAGGCCTAAACTACTCGTTGCCTAGCAACGGTTTGTTTACCTCTATTCTTTATCAAATTTGGCCGACATATAGGTACACATCTGCCTCACCCCTAGAGGAATACAGGTATGATGTTATGTTAGGTTTAACTTGTTGACAGCCTCCGTGACGTAGCGGTAGCGGACGCGGCCGCTGCGGAAGGTGGCGCGGGTTCTATCCCCGCACAGTGCAAGTAGTTGTATGCATGAATATGAATATTTGCACTGGTCTGGTCGTGCCTCGGAAAGCACGTTAAGCCATTGGTCCCGGTTGCCATACGAACATCTAGTGGCAGTCGTTACAGGTTGTTGGAGCCCTCAAAAGTCCAACAATTGGTCTAACTGCAATGCTTCGATGTCACCTTCGGGTTGTGGAGGTCAGACGGCAATCGCTTCACGGAAAATGTCGAAGTTTAGCCATATCAGCAGTTGGACTGGTAAAGCGGACCCCAGACTCCAAAGCTGAAAAGGCTTCAGATGCGACTGGGATTAACGCTGGGATGATGATGATGTTATGTTAGGTTTAAGAAGTTGAGGATAAGGATGTAATGTTACAGTATTAGCAGCTATTGTTTGCGCCTGAATTCACTTTATGCAAACCTTCGTGCCGATGAGCAAGGAAGTCAGGATGGATTAGAGAGAAGTTGTTGAAACGAAATCCACAGCCTTCACCGGCTTAAAAAGAATTAGAAAGAAACTGTTAGAATGTAAAACAGTAATAATGTTCCTACTGCTGGATCATAGGTCTCCTTTCGGTGGGTGGGAGGGAGCCGTTATCACCACACAAACTTGGTATAGTTTGGTATAGGGTTGTAACGGAGGCCCTGTTAGTGGAGGCGGATGCGGAGGCGACGAGTCTCACATCCGCGGATGCGAAGGTTAACGGAGGATATAGAAAAAATTGAAGTTTATGGTTAATTATAACAAAATTTTTATTTTAAATACGTACAATAATAGTAGTACACTTAGCAAATAAATATTACCTTCTAGTAATGAAACATAGAAGAAGAAGAAAAATGTATTTGCCGCATTCCCGTCTCGCACTATGTACGTTAATTCTGGACCATTTCGCGCTCAAACGCGGCCGGACAGTTGTCAAGCGTCGCAGCATGCGTGTTATTTATTTTATAAATACGTAAATACACATCCGTTATAACTCCGCAAAAATTGTGCGGAGTCGGAGGCGGAAGCGAAGATCGATTTCTTGCGGAACTTCCGCAGTAACGGAAGCGGAGGTGAAGCTCCGTTACAACCCTAGTTTGGTAGACTGACGTGTCTTCGAAGCTTTGGTTCTAAGACGTGGCGGTTCCCTCACGGTGTTCTGATAAAATAAGCCGCAGCTGTCACTACTGGATCTCCCCTACTCCCTCAAATTGTTCACCCAGCAGGCTACTCATGTCAACGGGAAAAATTCCTTATTGTAAATATTATGCTGTAGGAGAAAATCGCTTGTAGTAGTTGATAAATTTTTTGACCGATTTCAGATGGGGCATTTTAATATATTAAGAAATATTAAAACGTTGGTTTTACAAAAGTAACCTTTGCAATGTGATTCTATATCGCATTTAATCGTGATATTTATATTTATTAAAGAACTTTGTATGCTTAAATTATTATATTTATAAGGACACTAACTGACATTTTATTTTCATTCCCTATGACTAAAATGAGTTGATTCCCCTGAAGAAGGCATGTTTTCAAAGCCGCATTGAATCAAGGTTGACTTCGAGCAGATTTCCACTGGAAAGTAAGAGAGAGAGTTCTGTGGATCTGTATGTTAATTTATTTATTAAATTTGTAAATATATACAATATGTAAAGAAAACCCTGATTCTACTAATGCCTACAAAGCCGGGCAAATATTAAAAAAACTTCTAAAAAAATAAATATTATTTCACAAAAGGAAGTTGGCAATAAACACGCGGGCGACGGGGGCAAAGCACGCGGTCAAACGAAATTGTATTGTATATTGTACATTCATTCATCAAAAAGGTGTAGTAATTTTTTTTTTGATACCTAATATTGGGGAAGTTGGAATTAATTCACAGACAAAGAAATTTTATTTCATTATTCATTAGTATTTCTTATTCCATTTTATTATACACTTATAAATTATATTTTTAAATATTTCTACATAAAAAAAATATATAAAAAACATTTAAAAATATAAAAAATAGTAGCCCACCGGTATCGGGAACAGGGTCCAAGCTACCTGCGGTCAGGGCTCCAGAGAGAGGAACTTCCTGACGATGCGAGCCGTGTCCAGCAGTACCGCTTTCTGAATCAAGCCCTTGATCCAGCTGCCTAACGAAAGCCTCCTGAGGTGTTGGTCGAGGCTCTTGGCTATTAAGCCATTAGCTGTCACGACTATCGGTACAATGATTGCTGAATCCACTTCCCACATGTCGACAACCTCGTGAGCTAAGTCAAGATACTTGATTTGTTTATCTTTCTCGGCTTTCACGAGGTTCTCATCATGCGGGATGGTTATGTCAACAATCATTGCACGCCGCTCTGATCGATCCACCATCACTGTATCAGGCTTATTGGCAACAATAGTCCTGTCAGTGATGATGGATCGATCCCAGTATAATGTGATATGGCCATTTTCTTTCATTAATATTGTTATTATGATTATGTAAATTTTCACATTTTATTTGGTCATGCGATTGCCTAACTTTTGTTATACTTAGCGGTCGGACAGGGTTTTCTTTACATATTGTATAAAAGACAAGAAAAAATTTGAACAGAAAAATAGGTACCGAGATATTGCTTATTTCTTAAGAACTCTCTTCCAGCATACCTGCTACAGAACAATAGATAGAAAGATATTGACAACATGTGAAAGGGACACATCATCAGTCTCTACTCGTCCACTGCTGGACATAGGTTTCCTCCATTGCACGCCAACAAGTTCGTTCATGAGCAGTTCTCCGCTTGCCACTACCAGCTACATTTATGATGTCGTCGCTCCATCTCGCCCAAGGGCGTCCTACGCTACGTTTGCCGAAAGAGACACATCTTGATAAAATATTTATTAGTATAATAGTCGTCGAATTTTCGGCTTCCTGTTTCCTATAACGAAGCTAAGCAACCACCATGAAGATTTTAATTAAAACTTTTCTTTGTAGCTCTCAGCTGCGATACTGAAATTAATTTAGAACCGGAAGTACGTGAAGTGTTGAAAACACTCAGTAAGCCGAGATCTAAAAAATCAAACCACATAAACGACTGGACAATTACCGTCTCTAAAAACCGTAGTAAGAAAAAGTCTTTAGAAGGAAGAAAAAGGCTTCGAAATATTAGAGAAGAAAACAAAAGAGAGCTACCTAAACATTTGGAGAATATTCGAAATAGACTTTTGTACTCCAATGCAATAAACATTTTCATGAAAGACTACCTGTTCTATTCCTACGTCGTTAAAATAGACATTACTGGTCTAAAATGCAACATTTGCCGACACGATATTGACGGATTAAACTCACTGATTGATCATCTACAATCTGAACATAATAAAACTATGCATACAGATATCAAAAATCATATTTTACCTTTTAAATTTGAACAGGACGACACGTTAAATTGCGCGCTTTGTCATAAATCTTATGACAAATTTAAACAGCTACAAGAACATATGCACGCACACTATAATAATAATTACAGCTGTGAAAGGAATGCTCATATGGTGAAAAAGTATGGTACAGAGCTCCATGTCCACAAATGTAGGGCTAGTCACAAAACGTTTACTTTAAAAGACAAATTATCTCGGCACACTAAAAGGGATCGCTTACTTGAAAGGGAACACGGATGCGAACATTGCGATAAGAAATTTCATGAAAAAAGAGACAACTGATTATGCACATGTTAAAACATACAGGAGAAAAGAAGTACAAGTGCGATGTCTGTTTGAAAGCTTTTGGACGGAGATATACTTTACAAGAGCATTTGAGAATACACGCGGATGACAGAAGATTCAAATGCGAACAATATGGACAAGCGTTTGTGCAGAAATGCGCATGGAAAAGCCACATGTGGTCCCAACATCATGAGCGATTTTGAGTACTTGTTCGTATTAATTTATTGTTAAGTATTATTTATTATAAAATAAACGCAGACGGTGGGACAGACCACGAGCTAATTAGAGGCGTACACCAACAAATCAAATTACATATATCAATGCGAAGACTAGAGTTACTTACCGTTCCCGTATACTGTCGGCCCCGAATGCTACCCAAACAAGCCCGAATTAGTTCATTTAAAACTATGAGATCTTTGACCGTACTCTGTACGAAATATAACGTAATTATTGAAATTCCCAAAAATATACTTTTATAGAATATTGTGCTGGATGCCAGACCAGCGCTGTTTGGGCATAGATGATTAAAACCAAAGTCAGTTAGAGCCGGTATTTGAATCTTTTTATCCTGTATTGGTATTCTTATAATTTTAAGCCAAATGAATCATTTGGACTTAGTTAAATTTTAATTACAATTTTGTTTATAGGTCTCGGCGGTGATACAGAAATTAATTTAAAACCAGAAGTAAGTAAAATATTGAAATCACTCATTAAACCTACTTCTGCAAAAACAAAAGCCAAAATTGATGATTGGACGGTTACAGTGTCTAAAAAAAGTAGTGATCAGGACTCGACAGGTAAAATATTAATGGTTCAAAGTGCTGAACTCATTAAAACAGACAAAATTGAATTCAAAAGTCATAAAGAAATTAAGTTAAAATCAGAAGAAGTCAGAAGAATATTTAAATCACCCATGATACTGGCATCTACAAAAGAAAACATCAAAAAAGATTTTAGGACTAATACAGTCTCTAAAAATAGAAGCAGTCGGAAATCCACACAACAGGTTATAAAGATTCGAAGAGCCGGACCCCCTACTCCGGACAAAATAGAATTGGACAAACATTTGCAGAATATTCGCAATATAATCTTACATTCCAATGCTACTCCCATCAGAAGACACACAGCAGTTGGATATCATTGTAGCTTTTGCTTAGAGCACTTTACCTTAGCGAGAGACCTTAAGATACATACACTGAAACATGACAAAGAAACTAAAAGCACTGTTATGAAAGGCTGCACTTTATCTGAATATGTCGTAAAACTTGACATAACTGACCTGAAGTGTGAAATATGCGACCAATATTTCATAGGCTTAGATCCACTGATGAATCATTTACAATCTAATCACAATAAAATTATACATACAGACATAAAAAACCATATTTTGCCCTTTATATTTGAAGAAGACACCTTAAAATGCGTGTTATGTCCGAAAATCTATGAAAGCTTTAAGCTGATACAAGAACATATGAATTTACATTATAATAACTATGTCTGCGAAACCTGCAACTCTGGTTTCGTTAGAAAAATAACTCTTAGCAAGCATGTGGCTACACACCAACAAGGAGTATTCTCTTGTAAGTTTTGTCCAAAAATATTTGACACAAAGGTCAAGAAATTATACCATGAAAAATTCGTACATATTCTTGACCATAAAAGAAATAAATGCCCGCATTGCGCTAAGAAATTCTCATGTTACATGCAGAGAAATGAACATATGGTGAAAGAGCATGGTGCGGAGCCTCGTGTTCTCAAATGTATGGCTTGTGACAAGACGTTTCCTTCAAAAGACAAATTAACTATACACACTAAAAGGGATCACTTACTCGAAAGGACACACGAGTGCGAACACTGCGAAATGAAGTTTTATAGAAAGGAAGATTTGAGAAATCACATGCTGAAACATACAGGCGTTAAACGGCACAAATGCGATGTCTGTCTTAAAGCTTTTGGACGAAAACATACTTTGAAGGAGCATCTGAGAATACATGCGAATGACAAGAGATTCAAATGCGACCAGTGTGGACAAGCGTTTGTGCAGAAATGCAGCTGGAGAAGCCATATGCGGATTCGTCATGATGAATGCGTTTGAGTTGTGGACTAAAAAATATATGAATATTTTGTGGACAATTATTTTAAAGTATTGTCCTTGAAATGTTCGTGATTAACCAAAGATACCGGGCGGAAATTTTGTACAATTTCCTCCTCGTGTTTCAGTCTTTTGTATACAAACACGTTTTTCTTGGCCGGAAAAGTTAGTAGTTATTCGCCGTGCAGGCTCTGTTGTTGAGTTGTTGTATTTAATTGATCAATATGAAAGCTTGTTGATAGACACGGCGAGACACCTCCGACGTACATCTGACTTTTACGACTGATTTATGGCTCTGGTGTACTGTTATGTATAGTCTGCAAAATAAATGTATTTTAATTCTCGGTATGCGCGTGTTACTCCTATACCTTTAGTCAATAAGTCCATATCCGTATGGGTGTTTGTTCCTCCATAAAATTTATGAAGGCACGAAAAGTTCAGGGACCGAACCAGTAATTAATGAGAACACGTTTTGAAAGTTGTCCCTACTCCGAAAGTGGTTTTGCTCGCCGAAAAATAAATTTCTTTATGTATTCTTGCCGCACGACTGCAACTTGGCACAGAAAATATAACTAGTTTTGCCAATCCGTTGTCTCGCCCTATTGTATGCCGTGTTCTAGTTCACGGTTTTTTCTACGGCTCAGTTTATACGTTGTACCGTAAAGAAGCCGTACAGTGTACGGGCCTTAAATGTAGCATTGCCGGTGTATGTACACCGATTATTCTGTTATATATGTTCTATAAATGTGTCAAACCTCTTCTAATCTCTGTCATCCAAACGACGCCCACGGCGTGATATTTATGTATTTATAATAGTTTGTTTTTAGTAAGGATATAATTATATGTTAAAATGCGAGTATCATTTCCATATAGTGATTTATTTTGTATTCCTCTACACTAACTTCATTTTAATGTGCTATTTCGGTAATAAAATTCTTTGCAACTTTATTCATACAAAAAGCCAACTTTTCTAGCAGACCCCACTGTGGGTCAATAAACAACCACAATATTGGTTCTTTATTGAGTTCAACGGCAACGCAGAAAAACCTGAGAGAGACAGTAGAGGGCGCGATGATCTTGACGCATACGCAGGAGGTTTGGCCAATGGTGGCCTAGGAGTTGAATTGAAAGAGGGAAGCCTTTACCCTACAGTGTCACTATATAGACCGATTATTATTAAAACAAGTCGATGTGGTTTCTGTAACTCTGTTTCCTAAATGAAAATTGCAGTTTCTCAGTAAGAAAAAAACCTTGTGAAAGGTAATTTGTGTGCCTACGGACTAAGTGCAGAAACCATACATGACACACAACACATACAGACGTCAGAATAGAATTTCGAAAACTACCTACTTTTTCACTTTTGAATTTGACATAACACATATAACGATATTACTCTAACCCACCTACCTCACTGTGAAACTACTTCTTGTATCATCAAGTAATGTAATTTATTGACCAGGCATAAAAGTGGATTGGCTACTTTTTTATTACTTGGATTTTATAATATCGGCTGCCGGCAGAAGTAACCACCCACCGGACAAAGTCTTGCCGCCAAGCCGTATGATGTCTGGTGAAGCTATACGGAGGACGGGTCTGAGCAGTTGTGTTGCGATGTGTGCCGGATACGTTGCGCCAAATATTGTGCTGTCGGGAGTTTGGTCGTGGAGGGTATCCAGATCCATCTCCCTTTGGCGCAGCCTTGTTGGTCGTGTTGTTGGGTTAGTTTAGCGACACTGAGCAAAAAAATTACTTTTGACTGATTGCCTCTTAATTGTAATAATATTTGAATAAACCTATATAATAACCTCAAAATAAGACCTGTAATTAATACTATCGATATAATATGCTCATTTATTATGATATCGATATTGAAGTTCAGGTTTCGTTATGATGTGTAACACGATAGATGCCCAAGATATTTTTTTGTTGGAAACTACATATGAGTATGAAAAACAGACATTATTTCTTGCCCGGTTTCAAACTCGCAACCTCGGTCATAACTTCGAGCACTTAAATAACGTGGCTAATACATATTGAGAAGATTTTAATATAACTTTCCTTTGTAGGTCTTGGCTGCGATAAGGAAATTAAGTTAGACCCTGAAGTAAGTAAAATATTGAAATCACCAATGCATCCGAAATCTGCAACAACAAACATCAAAAAAGTGGTTAAGACCAATACAGTGTCTAAAAAAAAAAGCAGTCAGAGATCCACAGAAAAGGTTCGAAGCGTCAGATCTCTAAAAGATGATAAAATTGAATTGGAAAAGCATTTACAGAATATTCGCAGTATACTCTTATATTCTAATGCTACTCCCATCAGAAGACACACAGCAGCTGGTTACCATTGCAACTTCTGCTCTCAGCACTTTACCTTACCGAAAGATCTTAAGATACATACACTAAGCCATGACAATGAAACTAAAAACACAGTTATGAAAGGATGTACTTTAACTTACTATGCCGTGAAACTAGATATCACTGATCTAAAGTGTGAATCATGCGAACAAGAAATTGATGGATTACAGCCATTGATGGATCATTTACAATCGCAACATAATAAAATTATTCATACTGACATTAAAAATCACATATTGCCTTTCAAATTTGAAGGGGACACATTCAAGTGTGTGCTGTGCCCAAATATTTACGAACGGTTTAAGCTGATACAGGAACACATGAATGTACACTACAATAATTATATCTGTGAAATCTGCAACTCTCCCTACGTTAACAAAATCACTCTTAACAAACATTTATCTAGACATAAGCAAGGAGAGTTCTCTTGCAAGTTTTGTCCAAAAGTGTTTGATACAAATGGTAAGAAATTAGCCCACGAGAATTACGTCCATAAAATTGGTCATAAAAGAAATAAATGTTTGTATTGCGATGAGAAATTCAGTTCTTACATTCAGAGAAATGAACACATGGTGAAAGAACATGGGGCAGAGCCTCGTGTCCTCAAATGTATGGCCTGCGATAAGACGTTTACGAGAAGAGATCAATTACTTCGACACACTAAACGCGATCACTTGCTCGAAAGGAAGCACGAATGTGAGCATTGCGATATGAAGTTTTATAGAAAGAGGGAACTACGAAATCACATGCTAAAACATACAGGCGAGAAACAGCACAAGTGCGAGGTCTGTTTCAAAGCATTTGGGCGAAAAAATACTTTGAAGGAGCATTTGAGGATACATGCGAATGACAGAAGATTCAAATGCGACCAGTGCGGACAAGCGTTTGTGCAGAAATGTAGCTGGAGAAGCCATATGCGGACGCGACATGACGAGCGGTCTTAAGTTCTGGATTAATAAACATTTGAACAGTAACTTAAAATATTACTTTTGGAACGGTTAGACTTTAGTTGGTTGGCTTAGCAGTTTTGTACGAAAATATTGCAATATTTGCGTAATTTGCGCGACGTGTTTATTTGTCTTAATACGTTCCATAGTTGGTATCATTAGAATAGCTTCTGACGTTTTTTATTAAAATAATAAGCAGAATACCTTGTAACAACTGTAATCAGAACAATAAGCCAGAACTTGAAATTTGTGCATTTTTTATATTTCGTTTTATTAAATATATATATTATGTTCCCAGATTCGTGTATCATTTCTATAACGTTATTTATATCATTTATTTGTACTCCTAACAGAGACCAGTTGTGACTATCAGAACAAAATATCGTATAAATCCATGCGGTTTCTAGGACTTGGCTTCAAAATCGTTCTGTAAAAGAAGTTTGGAATGACAAGATTATTACCACAAAGTTCAAGCACAAAGTATTTATAGATCTATAAGATTAAATTTGCTAAGTAGTTAAACTTGAAAGGGTAGCAAACATAAGGATGTGTCTTTCACACAAAAACTCCTAAACGGATTTGGATGGGACCAAAAGTGCACACACACCAAGGGTGAAGTTTCTACAGAACCCCATTCATATCGCCTTTCCTTAATGACAACCACTTGTATCAAATATTAACAACATCACATTGGGGAAGTCATATGTTGACGCGACGTAAAGAATTAGTTCTCACCTGGGTATAGCATTTCTGCTATGAAACAACAGCAGTTTCACCATGACTGCTCTATCAAGCAAAACGAAAATGGAATGCCTTTATATGACCTATTCTAATGCCACATATTTGTTGGTGATTATAACACTTTCCGTGTGATTTCGCTAGTACCTATATGTAAATTTCAATTTAAACGTGTGATAAATATGTTTTATTATGAATTTCTAAATGGTCGAATATTTATATTTGTCTACTTTTCGAGACTGAGTAGACAAATATAAATATTCGACCATTTAGAAATTAAGAAGACCATGGAGAAATTAAAGAATATTAACTAATCAAATTGTATAAAAAAGTCTTCGGTTGCAATTTAATCAATTAATATTCTTCCTTTTCTCACCTAATCCTCATTCGAGAAATGAAAGAATATTAACTCATGGAATTGCGTAAAAATCTTCGGTTGCAATCCAATCAATTAATATTCCTCCTTTTCTCACTTACACAGCCTCGCTCCACTCCGATGGACAGACAGCCCAAGAGGGTCCGTATTTTGCATATAGTCTTATGACTATATGCAAAATAAGCAGCAGCCAGTAATATACAGCCTTTTAAAGTATTTTAAGCGACAAAAAGATAATATTAATATGCAATGGTGCTTCTGTTACATTGAGACTGTCAACCCTTTCCAACTACAATCCTTGGAAGACCGTGCGCTCACATATCATCTGCTTGAACTAGTAAAATGAGCGATTTTAAATGGCACTAACATTGGCCCTTCCAAAGTATTACTTAAGTTAAACCTGTACGTTGTCGAAAATTGAATATTGCATATAATTTTTTTCAGCCACTAACCAACCGTGTCGTCAATACTAATATGTGAATTAATTCGCCATTTATTTCTTGCTTGACAAGTTAAAAAAGAATGCTCTAATTGCCAATCTCAGCAAGAACCCGGCTTGGGCAAAGGCCGCCTCCCAAGATGCCCATGCTTCTCTATCCCGTGCTACGTCTGCCCAGTTTGCGCCGGCTGTCGTTTTGAGGTCGTTTTCCCACCTGGTTTGTGGTTTTAGCTTACAACCCTTTGAGTGTCTAAGTTACACAGTTCGACATAAGAAAAAAATGCTCAAAATGTCTTCATTCTTCTTAAGACCTATCAAATTAACTTGGACTTAGGTCTCAAAATGGTGTAGCGAGTTGTTAAAAAGAGTTACCCCTGACAACTGTAGGACCACGGATGGGTTTTAGTCAATAAAAATTACACACGCCCTTCCACTACCACAACCACGCCTTATGAAGGGCACGAAAAAGCTATTGGAAAACAGTTGCAGAAAAATGTTAAAGGCCCACTTCGCACACGAGATGAACTTGCAAAAATTTTATATCAATACATTTGACTAGCTTATGGTTATGGCTCTTCTTGCGATTGTCCTTGTCTAGAATGTCTTGAATAGAATCCCGTTGCACAAGTTTAATTATGCTTGGTCTTTTTTCTTCTTTTATCTTCAAACCTGCATTGGAAACATACACCAGCCATAAACAAACCAATAATAGTATTATCCCGGTCCAATTAATGAATAACAAATGCAATAACCGTTTTTTTAATCGTATATTTGTGATTAACTAATTAATCCACATATAAAGTGGAGTTGACACCGCTTCACTATTTGTGAATAAGTCTAACGTTTATACGCCTATAGACGATTTTAATTCAAACTTTTGGTTGTAGGTCGCGGCTGCGTTACTGATCTTAGAGTAGAAACAGATGTAAGTAAAATATTGAAAGCAATCAAAGGTCCAAGATCTGCAAAAACAAAAGACAGCAAAAATCATTGGAAGAATAGCGATCAGGCATTTGATGAAGATTTATTAAGAGTTCGACCTCATAAAACAGACAATCGAGAGATGGACAAACATTTGCAGAATATTCGTAATATACTCTTTTACTCCAATGCTACTCCTATCAGAAAACAAACAGGGAATGGTTATTTGTGTGGCTTCTGTTCAGAAGAGTTTATACTTCCAAAGGATCTTAAGACACATACATTACAAACACATGACAATGAAACAAAAAGTAGTTTCATGAAAGGTTGCATCATGTTTGACTACATCGTTAAATTAGACATCACTGGTCTGCAGTGCGAAATATGTGATCAAAATATTGACGGGTTAAAGTCACTGATGAATCATTTACAATCTGTCCATTATAAAATTATACACACAGATATAAAAAATCATATTTTGGGTTTTAAATTTGAAGGAGATACGTTACAGTGCGCTCTATGCCCTAATACATATGACCACTTTAAGCTGCTCCAGGAACACATGAATGTCCATCACAATAATTTTAATTGTGAAATATGCAGCTCTCCTTTCGTTAATAAAAGAACTCTTGGAAGTCACATGAGGAGACACAAGCAAGGCGAGTTCCCCTGTTCGTTTTGTTCGAAAGTATTTGACACCAATCTCAGAAAGTTATGCCACGAAAGATTCATTCATATTCTTGACCAGAAAACAAATAAGTGTCCACAATGCAATGAGAAATTCGTTTCTTACTCACAGAGAAATGAACATATGGTAAAAGAGCATGGAGCAAAGCCTCTTGTTTTCAAATGTAAGGCCTGTGATAAGACGTTTGCTTCAAAAGAGACGTTGACTCGGCACACCAAACGAGTTCATTTACTTGAAAGGAGAAATGAATGCGAGTACTGCGATATGAAATTTTTTAGAAAAAAAGATTTGACTATACACATGTTAAAACATACGGGAGACAGAGAGTACAGTTGTGATATATGTTTAAAAGCTTTTGCACGGAAGGATCACTTACAAGAGCATTTGAGAATACACGCAGAAGACAGGAAATATAGATGCAACCTTTGTGGACTACCGTTTGTGCAGAAAGCCAGTTGGAGGAGCCACATGAAGACGCGACATAATAAGCAGGTTTAATTCATAAAGTAACAAATTATGGAATTAATTTGTAGGTTATAATTAACTTAGTGTTGTCCTAGAATGTAATGAAAATAAACTATATGGAAAATTCTTTCGAGAAATTAGAAAAAAATGAACAGTTATGTATATTAATTCTGTAGTAGTAAAGATAATTCAAATGTGTACACGCAGCAGCTACCTCATATGGAACAAATCACTGAAAGAAGTTTATTTGTTATAACAACATTTTGCAGTTTTAACGATATTATCTGTAGTTTAAAATTCGCCCAATGTTATGATGAATGGTGAAGTCTGGCTAATAATTAATATAAACTTTTTATTTTCCTCCGAGCCGTAGGAAACTAAAGTCAGGCAAAATGTCTACCTAGCGCTATAATAGTCTAGTCTTTACACCATTTCTTCATACTGCAATACAAGAGACGAAAATCAGCGTTTTTGAAATCGCGGCTAACGACTTACAGAACTATACAATATGTAAAGAAAACCCTGTCCGACCCATAAGGATAATAAAGGTTAGGTAAACACATGACCAAATATAATATAAAATTTTACGTAATCATCACAGTAACAATACTAATGAATTTTGAAATAATTCTTTTTTCCCGGGAATTAATTCCAAATTCCCCGAATGGCGACGCGACCACGTCACAGGTGCCGCGTGCCCTGCCCCCCGCCCGCCCGCGGAATGGGGTTGCTTACAGCACATGTATTAAGTTACCTCTTTTTGCGAACTAATATTTATTTTTTTAGGGGGATTTTTTTTTAAGTTTAGCCTGTCTTTGTGGGCATTAGTAGAATCAGTTATCGATACCTAACAATACCTTCACGGATCGGACAGGGTTTTCTTTACATATTGTATATGGGCCAAATCCGATAAAGAATAGAGATAAACAAACCATTGCTAGGCAACGACTTGTTTACTACGTGTAAAGGGAGATGTTAATAACATTTTATAGATAGATGGTTTCCGTACATGGTATATTCCTACTTCCTAAATGTAAACAGTTTATTTATGCTTAGATATTATTTGCAAGGAACGCTTAACCGATTTTGAATGAAATATGACACACATGAAAGCTAATTTCCTAATAGGTTAAATTTTTGATACACAAAGGTACATGTATAATATATGTATGTACAGTCCATACTTGAAAGTATTATAATAAAATGCATGTGTGATGCCGTTGATTTGAAAAGTAGTAAAATTACACAAAATTGTATTGACAAATGTCTCAAATTTATTCATAGTCTGAATACCACAAAATGTGTTTAATAGGTACCTGGATTTCATACATGTTTCTTTTTTTGTAGGGCTATCACATAAACAGTGTGTCGACTTTCTAATGGTTTTTCGAAATATCAAGTCAATGTGCATGTTATTTTACTGATTCTATTGAAATGTGCCGCAAGAGGAATTATTAATAAATAGTTAGCATGTAAAAGCCGATAATCATGTAAATAACAGGAGTTTTGTAAAACCTGAGTTGTGATAACCCTAAATTGGTTTGTTTACCTCTGTTCTTTATCGAGGTTGCCACAAGTATAGATATGTTTTAGATACTAAAAGTAGGCTGTTGCCCACTTGTTGCTTGTTAGCCTTGATAAATCATACATATTCAACAAAAGCCTTAATTAGCCGAGATATTTATCAAAACTTTCAAATATGTAATATTCCAACCGGTTTCCACCAAAACTTAATTTTTGAAGAGTCTCGTCTATATTATTGGAAATAAAATAGTTGAAATATACTCCCCGTCGTTTAAATGCAGGTGTTGTTTGGTCTCAAATGAGCCCAATGCGGTCTATTTCTGAATATTGGCATCTACTTCAGTACACCCCGGATGATTTTGATCTAGAATCTACTTATATTAAAACCTTATAGATTACCCAAACAGCACATCAGAGATCAGGTAATAATTCTATCAAACTTTTGTTTGTAGGTCTCGGCTGCGATTCAGAAATTAAATTAGAAACTCATGTAAGTAAAATATTAGACGTACTAATTGCACCGAGATCTGCAAACTCAAAAGAAAAAAATACTGATTGGACGGTTCCAGTCGCGAAAGAAAGTAGCAATTCGTCGTTCAAAGAAGAAGTCTTTAGAGTTGGACCTCTTAAAACAGACAAAAGAGAGATAGACAAACATTTGCAGAATATTAGAAACATTCTCCTTTATTCTAATGCTACGCCTATCAGAAAACATACAGGGAATGGTTACTTGTGTTGTTTCTGTCCAGAGCTGTTTACCATGCCGAGAGAACTCAAGATACATACCCTACAAAAACATGACAACAAAACAAAAAGCACTTTCATGAAAGGCTACCCGTTTAATTCCTACGTCGTTAAAATAGATATCACTGGTCTGAAGTGCGAAATATGCGGACAAGATATTGATGGACTAGAGCAACTTATAAACCATTTAAAATCTAAACACAATCACATTTTACATACAGATATAAAAAATCATATTTTGCCTTTTAAATTTGAAGGGGACACGTTCAAGTGCGTACTATGCCCTAAATTCTATGAGCGGTTCAAATTACTCCAAGAACATATGAATGTACACTATAACAATTACAACTGTGAAATCTGCAATTCTCCTTTCGTTAATAAGCGAACTCTTAACGGCCACATGGCGAGACACAAACAGGGAGAGTTCTCTTGTTCATTTTGTTCAAAAGTATTTGGAACAAATGGCAAAAAATTATGCCACGAAAAATTTGTACATATAGGAGATCATAGAAGAAATAAATGTCCACATTGCTTTCAAAAGTTTACGTCTTATGCTAAGAAAAATGAACATATGGTGAATGAGCATGGTGCAGACCCTCGAGTCCTCAAATGTATGGCCTGTGACAAGACGTTCACAAGAAGAGACAGATTGACGCGACACACTAAACGGGATCACTTGCTCGAAAGAAAAAATGAATGCGAACACTGTGACATGAAATTTTATGGAAAGAAAGAATTGAATTTGCATATGTTGAAACATACAGGTGAAAAACAGTACAAGTGCGAAGTCTGTTTCAAAGCTTTTGGACGGAAACATACTTTAAGAGAGCATTTGAGAATACATGCGGATGATAGGAGATTTAAATGTGATCAGTGTGGACAAGCGTTTGTCCAAAAATGCAGCTGGAAGAACCACATGAAATCTAGACATGATGAGTTGGTATGATTGTATGCGTCCAACTTAGAATTATGGCTTTTGATCAACTTTGCACAAGTGCGCTATCCATTGCGCCGGATTAGATTATAATGTTATCTGTGCCAAGATCCCGAGTATAGAAAATAATAAAAAAAAAAGATTGAAATTAGCGCAAAATGGTTAAAATAAATATCGGCAAAATATGCAATTTTTTAATTATTTATTTGGAAGTAAAGGACAAATTTCACTAAGTTTAAATAAATTGTAATAAGGCATGAGAATGATGTTGTTAACTATATACATACATAGGTATAAATATTTATATAATTTAAGTTCTAATAAAGGTACTGCTGATAATTTATGAAAGAAGGTGGGCTGATAAATAAGCACCTGTTTTCGCCCAACATACACAATTAATTATTTGTACGCATAAAGACACGTATTTTTTTATTATATAAAATTTATAACATAAATAATAAAGTATGCATAAGAAAATATTGTAGACAAATAAGGCTATTTAGCCGTTTTTGTGCATTTTGCTAAACTTTTTACGTAGCTCTCTATGAACCGTCTAACTTCGACACTCAGTTATGAGCTTGTTTAGGAGCATTCATTTGTTTTCGTTCAGTGTGTGTCTCATCTTTCATTGTCAATTTCGTCTAGAGCATTCAACTGTCAAAAGTATGTGTTAAATGTATCAAAATCGTGTTCTCAAGCTATCGCTTGAAAGTATTTATCGAAGAACTAAAAAGAAAACAAAGAAGAATATTAATTAAAATAATTATATTATTAAATGTCATAACAGATTGTTTTCGATTATAATTCAATCAATGAAAATATTGTTTAGATAAAGAATTCATTTATCTATGCCACGAATTTCAGTTTTTATTTTGAAATAACTAAGTTTTCTTCTTAGTTACGGAGTCTACTCTTCTTAAATATATATGCCACATCAATTGGCTGATGGACGACAAATGGCCCTTATCAGCCTAGCTCCTTCCTGTAAGATCTAAGAAGTGGATAGAGAGGTCTTTTGTACAGCAGTGGGACAGCGAAAACTAAAAAATATATATACTTATTATTATATATTTCGGAATGGTGCGCTTAGAGCGTCGATACCGTATTAACTTCTATTTGCAGGGATGTCTGCTTTTAGAAAAGGGTTTTTGTGTTGACCTACATTGATGCACGATGACACATTCTTAATTATGTCTACATTAACCTCATCAGCTATATCTTTGTATTATAAACCTTAAGAATTTTACTGTCGTAGTGCTTAACGTAATAGATGAAATACCTGTAGGTAGTTGGCATTGATATAATTCACTGTCTCTACCTAAAATGGTGGATAGGTTCCTGATGGATAGTAGGTACCTTATACCAAATCTCTGTAGTAAGGTTTTATGTATTAACTATGGAGGTTTCAATCAATGATTTTATATTTTCTACATGGTTGCAAGCAGAACGGATACGCCTCGGTGGCTTTTCTTTACGAGTCCCAAGAATCCTTTAAATTTCTTTCTACCGAGACTTTCTGTCAAACTCCCATTTACCAAGTATACTAATACTAAAGTCACGCCATTTCTACCGGGTGTTCCATGACACCTATAGACTGTTTTCTTTTTTTATATTACTAGTGTCTACAAATAATGATGTTTGTAAACCTTAGTTGTTTAGTTTATATTCTGTTATCTTTAAGTTTATGTAAATGTACATTTATTTGAATAAAGGTTCTTCTTAAATCATTCTGGTGTTTTGTCTTATTGCACTGCAGTCTGCTAACACTTCATACACAATTGTGGAAACTTATGCCTTCCTCCCATGGTATGGGCAGGTAGAAACCAAATGCTGCCTGTTGCAATCCTTACATACATCTTACGCTAGTGATGAAATATTTAGTTACTAGCTTTTTTTTTTCCCCCGGGGTGGAAAATCCTAATGGATGTCCGCCGCCCTGGGGCAGGCGACGGGGTCTGTCAGACTCGTACTGACTAAAAACACCCCGGTGTTCCATCTCACACCTACATACACCTGGGGTTGCGAGAACGAACCCCGGCTGGTGCTGGTCCGCCATTGCGGGCCTCTCCCCGTGACGTCTAAGAGTGACGAGTGTGGAACACTTCGTGCCGCCACCTCGGGTCCTAATGTTTGCGGGCGACAGATGTCTCCGAATCTGTCGTCGCTGGAGCCATTTAGGGAAGAGGGCGTTATCCGCCCTCCGCCGTCGCCCGGTGCGCCTGCTGCGGGCCGGGTAAGTGGACGAGAACTCCCTCTCCCTTTCCGCAGCCTCCTTCTCCGAGACGAATGTTTCGCAGAACGATTTAATTACTAGCTGACCCAATTTACGTTGTATAGATCATAAGTCAATACAGACTTCGATAAGTACATTTGTTCCCGAATTTAAACCTTTTTTGTCGAAAATAAGCTAATTCGCAATAATAGGCGTTTTTATATAAATCTAGCTCAAACGTTCAGCAATTAATTTTTATTAAATAAAATAAAAGGTTGTTACTAACCTTATGGACTCCGGTCTGAAATAAAAGTATTCTCTTCTATTAGTAGTAATAACACTCTACTTGTGGATGAAATGAAAACACGCTACTTGTGGTTGTGAAACGTCAAATATAGTTCCTCTACTACTACTACTTTGTTTCGGTCCCACCTTGGTTACAGATCCATTTCGTGCCTTCCAAAAAGACCAAGGCCAGCCCGAGATACGTAAAAACACATACAGCTAAAATCATTGCCAAAGTTATAAAACCCTGTTGTTACAGAATCGGCAGGATAATTGCGTAACACATTATCAATAGTGTAGCGGTACCTGTAACGTTACATGTGTACAATGCGTCATACTGATGTCACGCGAATCCTGCATCTCGCAGGCAGAGTTTACTGTGCAACTAGCACGCATACTAGTTCACGACATCAACCGGAGGGCAAGTGCTCTCCTTACATCCGTCTGGACGGTGGATCCTCCCTTTTCTATGGAGGATGAGTGGGTGAAGTGAATATGGTGTGCACGCTATCCCTCATTCCTCCATAGTAGCAATGGGTTTAATTTTGACAGTTCAACAGTATTGATTGCGTTATTTACGTGGTTGAGTAATTTTTTTTTTTTTTTTACAAATATGAAGCAATGAGCTTCAAAATGATGCAAATTGATAGTAATAGTGTTTGACGGCTTACTATACACTCACTTACAACACTAAGTTTTCACGCTTAGATGTTTACAAAATTATACATCAGAATCCTAATAGATATAAATGCAAAACCTAGTGTTTTAGTTCGTTATTTGCTCGAAGGAAAATTCTTGACTTTAAAGAAGTGCCACTACTGGGCAAGTCTCCCGCATGCATTTCAAGTTTTCTTATGTTGTTCCATCCTTGGTCCATCGTCAACCGTCGTCGTTGAGGTTTCATCAGGTAAAACTGAAATAACGCGGGTGAAGACACTGGATTAAGGTTAACTTTAAAACAGACAAAAAACTTCGACCGACAAAAATAAAATGGAATGCACATCAGCTGTGCTAGCAAGTCTACCAAAACCATGCAAATGAATGTTAGTCAAATTTTGTTAGCGTCGCAAGTTATCAGAACGATATCTCTTACCCCCTTATTCATAAATGTTGTTTAAAGTTAACTAGTGATTAGCGATTGTTTTACCATACATTTTTGACGTTTGCACGTCACTTAACTTTAATAATCGTTTATGTATAAACACCATAGTGTTTAAGGGGTTTATTTATAAACGATGATTAAAGTTAAGTGACGTGCAAACGTCAAAAATGTGTGGTTAAAAAATCGCTCATCACTAGTTATCTTTGAGCAACGGTTTTTAAACAGGGGGATTCTTTTTTGTTTTTGTCTACACTATTCGTGCAGTAAACATCCAGAAATTACAAAAGAATGTTTTTTTGTAGGTCGAAATGAAGCGACAGATCTTGCCAAGAAAATACTATCCGAGATGAAAGAACGCCAGATTGCATCAGAATCAGCACTTACAAAATCCAAGGTAGTTGGAAAGAAAAATACTAACAGAGACATACTTAAATCGGAAACTGATGAGGAAAGTAGAATAATGAAGAAAAAGAATCAGAAGCTAAATGAAGAAGAATTGTTTAAACAGCGTTTTAATATTAGAGAGATTTTATTATGTAGCAATGCGACGCCGATTCGTAAGTATGATCTTGGATATGTGTGCTGTTTCTGTCAGAATCAATATCCTAAAGCCGATGAACTAAAGACTCATACTATCACAGAACACGATGCCAATGATAAACTAGATTTTATGAAAGGACAGCGCACGCTGTACTTCTTAGTCAAACTAGATATTACCGCGCTGAAGTGTATCTTATGTGACACGGGAATAGATTCAGTTGCAGACCTCATCCAACACCTGAGGACCGAACATGCAAAGCCAATGTTCACTGAAATTAAGAATTATATCATACCATTCAAGTTCGAAGACTCTACGCTTAAGTGCACCTTTTGCCCAAAAATATTCAACAGATTTAAGGTTCTACAAGAGCACATGTACACACACTACAGAAACTTTGTTTGTGACGTATGTGGCACTGGTTTCGTTAACGAGAAAATGCTTAACACACATCTTGACAGTCACAAAGTAGGAGTTTTCAAATGCGGGCACTGTCCTGAACAATTTGATACTCCCAGAAAAAAGAAATACCACGAAAAGACTATACATTTGTTATCTTTAAACAAATGTGGCTATTGTGACGAAAAGTTTATGTGGTACCGTCAAAAATGTGCCCACTTAGCCGAAGTACATGGCATTGTTGTAACTCAACCAAAGGAATGCAAAGCGTGCGATAGAGTCTTCCCATCTGAATCCCAACTTCAGCTGCACGTCAGGAGAGATCACTTGCTGGAACGCCGATTCAAATGTACCGAATGCGATATGGAGTTTTTTTCCAAAGAGTCATTGAACGATCATATGGTTAAACATACTGGAATTAAAAGGTTTTCTTGCAAGGTTTGCTGTAAGTCTTATGGGTTAAAAAAGGCTTTAAGAGAGCACACAAGGATACATGAGAACGATAGGAGATTTAAATGCGAAACGTGTGATCAGGCCTTCGTGCAGAAGTGTAGCTGGAAAACACATATGCGTTCTAAGCATGGAATTACAGTTTAATTGGAATAGTTGTGTTATAGAAATAAGGAAAATAACATCAACTTTACATATTCTGATGTGTATTTCCGGAACGGTTCGACGGAGATATACCTAACTATAATACACCTAATTTTACCAATGACTATGACTATGGCTCCATTTTATTATCTTTATTTTCCATTTTATCGTTTTTCCATATATCCACAGTAGTTTTAAGGGTTGTATTTGGTTCGTTCAATAAATAATTACCTCTTCTTGCTGTTACATGAGCATTCATTTAATTATTTTAATCTTATTCCTTATATCCCAAGAAACACTACAGTGAAATTATATGGCTTCATTATTTGATTCAGTTTCAACAATGAATCAACAAATCGTTTTTAACAAGAAACATATTTTTTATTTGGTCTGTTTTGTAATAGCTTCACAATCATTCTGATTTAAACAATATTTTTTATTTTATTTTATTAATTATGGGACAATAAACAGCTACAATATAAAATATTTACAAACAGTAATATAAAATTATTTTAAAATATTGCAGCCCACTGCATTATCCGCATCTTAACAGTATTGGAATACATTAAAAAGAGTGCCACTAGATGGCCTACTTAACTAATTAAGAACATTTGAACACTAAAATTATAAATAAAATTTTAAATAATAATTGAATAAGTAACTGGGGTATATTCCTTATTATCACAAACAAGAATAATACTAAAATAATAATAATGAAAGAAATTAAATAATTGACTTATTATAATTCTTAATATATGGAAATTAATTAAAAAGGTTGAAATTAATTAAACTTTACACACTATTTCTCACCATCATTAGACAAAATTTTCAAATCATTAGATTTAAATTTAGATTTGGAACATACAAAAATATCAATGTCAATGAAGTTGCGATTATACGATTCTGCCATACGTCGAATGGGGCATCGCAATCCTGAATTAGTCCGACAGGTATTTACAGCAAACAATGCACCTGCACGGACACTACGCTTATTTACAGTACGAGGGACCACATAACATACTTGTGAGATCAATGGAATCGAAGTGATTATGAATGATACCATGCAGTGTGCTGGCTTCTAGAAACTTATGCCTAGACTGTAATGATAAAATATTATATTTGCTTAGTAACTGTGAGTACGACAAACATCTTTTATAGCACCTATAGTGCATGGCGTGAAGAAATTTACGCTGGACCTTCTCAATTATATCTACATATTTTTTATAAAATGGGTTCCAGATTGGAGCCGCGTATTCAAGCTGCGAGCGTACCAGCGTATTATATAAGTAGAGATAAGTGGTGGGCCGTTTGAACTCAGCAGACGATCTCATGACGAAACCATACATCCTAAATGAATTATTAACAATGCTTTCTACGTGTTGATTAAGCGATAATTTACTGTCCAGTAGAACACCTAGATCCCTTACAACTGAAGTGTTGCTCAGCATGGCCCCATTTAGACTATACTCAAAATTCGCAACAGATTTATTTTTGGTGAAATTTATATAAAGACATTTGGAAACGCTTAAGTGGAGTTTATTGTCAATACAGTATGCAGAAAGCCTATTCAGGTCTTCTTGAAACATTAAACAATCTTCTTTAGTAGTAATAGTTTTGTAGGCCTTCAAATCATCAGCGTACATGAGAAATTTAGTACTCAAGAAGCATTTCCCAATGTCATTTATATAAATATTGAATAAGAGTGGTCCCAAGATTGAGCCCTGTGGAACACCAGAAGTTATAGACACTGTATCAGACTGATGGCCACTCACAACCATCTTCTGTGTTCTGTTAGTAACATAAGATGAAAACCACCGAAGCAAGTTGCCCCGAATGCTATTAAAAGCAATTTTATTAAGTAATATTTAATGATCCACCTTGTCAAAGGCCTTTTTGAAATCAGTGTAAACAGCGTCTACCTGCAAACGTCTATCCATGTTTTCAAAAAGATAGTTGGTGAATATTAATAAATTGGAAACAGTAGATCTGCGTTTAACAAAACCGTGTTGTTCAGGAATCAGTACGTTATACAGGATTGGGTAGATTTCGTTATGTACAAGTCTTTCAAATAACTTTGACAAGGTCGACAGAATAGAAATGGGTCGGTATTGCTCGATATCATGTTTTGAGCCTCCCTTGTGCACGGGCGTTATATTGGCCTGTTTCCATATTTCAGGAAACACCCCTTTACACAGGCATTTATTGTAAATTATATGTAGTGGTCCCCAGATGCTATTTGCAGTGGCCCTAAAAAACAAAGCTGGGTATCCGTCTGGGCTGGCCATTTTGGACGAGTCGAGGTTTTCCAACTCTCGAAGTAAGTTCGATTTCTCGATATATACATTGTCGATTAAGATATTAACGTCACAGTGAGAAGGCGGGGTCCAAGTCGATAACGTGGACGATGCAGGTTCGAATACCGATAGAAAGAAATCGGAGAACATATTGCAAACTAGATCCGGAGCACTCGACTTAAGGTCATGATATTGCATCGTAGATGGGATTCCCGATCTATCTTTGCGATTAGATAAATAAGTCCAAAAGATTTTAACATTGGAGGTAAGATTATCCTCAACAGATTTAATGTAGGCAGAATACTTACTGTTACAGGCCTCTTTAAAAACTGTTCGGTATTCTGAAAACATGTTGTAATCTTTGATATTTTTAAATTTCTTCCACTTTATCCCTTTATCCAAAGACGCTTTTTCTTTTTAAAAGTCTTGATCAACTGCGGAGAAAACCAAACTGGAAAGTCAAGCGTACGAGACCTAATTAGAGGAACGTTTGGTGAAACAATACCCCTCAGCATATCATAAAATACGTCAACCGCTTCTTCGGACGAAAGATGATCCAATAGGACCGACCACTCAACTTCTTTGATTTGTTTATTAATGATATCATAATTGGCCTTGCGGAAATCGTATTTCTTCATGGGTTTTCTTTTAATGGTTTGCATTGACACAGCTATGGGAACAATTGCAACAAACGGAGGGTGGTGTGGGTCTACAGGAAGTAAGGGACCTATAGGAGGGCTTAAAGTGCCAATTATGTTTGAAATGAACAAATCGAGAATTTTACCATTTCCATTACGTATTCCATTATATTGGTAGGCATCAAAGGTTGACATTAGTTGTAGTAGTTCCAAACATACGGAGGAAGGCCCAGTACAAGACATACCAGATAATATCATTTAAAATACATTGAGAATAAACCGTAATTAAGCGGTGAATACCTGTAAAAAAGAAGCAATTATTCAGTTGATTTTGTCTTGGTTTTAATTTTATTGATGTCGTTTTCTCCACGTATAGCAAATGCATTTCCGCCCTCGGACTCGCGGACCAATATAGTACCAATTCTGATCCACACAAATTTTTAGTTATGGTTGTTAGCAACTTCACGGGCTTTACGAAATAACTGCTTCTTCCGTAAGGTCAAGTGCTCATTAACGTAAATAAATGTGGTAGTGCCAGTAATACCCATTTCGTCAGTCCTCAATGGCTTAGTTTTACGGAACGCGCTAAGCATATTGTCCTTCTGCAGGCGGGTGGCGAATTTCAGAATGATATTTTTTGGCCGTTTGCTTTGTTGGTGTGCGTGTGGAACCCTGTGCACCGAAACAATGTCACTTAACAAGACCGGAGATTTCAGTGCACTACCTATAGCCTGGACAATAACTGATAAGTCTTCATTGCGCCTCTCGGGTACGTTACATATTTCCACATTACACTGCCTAGCCTGCTGTTCCAATACGTCGATCTTAGCTTCCAAGTTGCCAATCAATAGCTCCGACACAGCTGGCGCGTGTGTACTGCTCAGTTCGTCAACACGCTTCTGCAGTATGTTGTAGTCCACTGACTGACTCTGGGCACTAGTCTGAAGTATTATTACGTCCTCACGAAGATTAGAGACTCGCTGGTTTAAGAGGGTTTGCTCTGTACGCAGTCTTAATATCATCGCGCAACTGACGCATGTCTTTATTCATGTCACTACGCCATTGACTCAGGGTTGATTCCAGAATAGCTGTGAACGATTTAAGGTCCGCATTGGTATCACTAGGCTTTAACGACTTTTCCGTGATCACCGTTGCATTGCCTAAGATGGTTGATGAGCAAAGAGAATTCTAATCTAAGTTATCACATGGAGAGGTCATCAGCTGGGAGCTCAGTGTAGCTGCGCACAGGCGTATTTATGTTAGACCTAGTGCGTCTAGAAACGTTACAACAAGCCGGGCATTTCCAGGGAGCCTTGTATTCGTCGCTTAGAGTCGAAAACTGCTGCGATGTCACATTCAAGCATTCGCAGTAGTATTTACCACCACATATGTAGCACTGTAGGATGCTATTGGCCTCCGATAACATATCAACACAACACTGCATAATGTATGATCAAAGTATAATCAAAATATTGGCAACACAGGTAGCGTCCTCTATACTTACCCGGTACAATTGGCTAGGATCAAGTAAAAGCAAAGCTGCAGTCGATAGTTACTGTATTCTATATCTAAGCAATTTCGCTATTCTACACCAGATGGCGCTGCTAACAGTTTAAGCTTGGTTTATAAGACTTCACAGTTTTGATAAACCGGCTAGGTTTTCAATACAGTAAAAAGACACACTCAGCAATCACAATTGGGCGCTCCTCCACTACAATCACCAACAAAATCGTTTTCCTGGTCCAGTATAAATACCTTTATTCTATAAGATAGGTGTGTTTCATATAGTTCACTACCCACTATTAGGTATATATACACCTTATCACTTTAAGATTTAGAACTTTGCCACTAATTAGAAAAATTATATAATGATAATGCACTTGTTATTTTTGAGGTAAGCACGAGAAGAATCAGATATAATCATTTAATAAGATAGGATGAATAAGATTGGAGTGTTTCATCAAGTTCATTACCCACTATTATATATAAACTTTATCAGTTTAAGATTTAGATCTTTGCCACTAGTTATACAACTTACATAATGTTATTGCACTTGTTACTTTTGAGTTAAGCACGAGAAAAATCAGATATGAACACTTAATATATTTTTAATTATTATTCAAATACGGAGCGTTATAAAAGGAAAGCTTATACTTGCGCCCTCTAGTGGCAAGTGATGAATATACAGTAGCAATTAAAATAACTGACGCTCTAAATCTAAAATAGGATATGCAAGTTTGTAATTATAGAAGTACTGGATGACCATCGCTCAGGATTATAATTCAAAGCAAATGTAATCTCTTACCTTATTTTTAAATTATAAAAGGCTTTGGCTGCAGTGAACATTTTAATGAATAACTAATCCAGACCCTATAAAAAGTCCTGAAAAAGTAATGGAATACCAAATAGTGCAAGCAAACATCCCGGAAGAAACCGACTCAGAAATACTCAATAACCGTTTCCTTTTCTTTGTAGGTGTTCAACGTAACGTGAACGCCCAGATTGAAACCGATTGTGACAAAAAAGTGTCTCGCAAATGTGCCCGAAGAAATCTCGAACAAGCTGAGGAACTCAAAATTAACGAGTTGATAAAACAAAGGAGCAATATACGTCTAATTTTGGAATGTTCCAACGCGACTCCTATACGATGCAGAGGGGGCATCGGATATGCCTGCTGTTTTTGCGCACAAGAGTTCCCAGATCCTACAGATTTAAAAAAACATACATTAGAAGGTCACGACGATAAAACTAAATTCAAATTTATGATGGGCAAAATGATGTTCTCTTTTCTTGTCAAATTAGACATCACTGGTCTTACTTGTAAAATATGCGCAAACAAAATTGAATCTTTAGAACAACTTATAGAACATTTGATTAAAATACACGATAGAAAGATATACACTGACATCAAGAGCCACATAATGCCTTTTAAATTCGACGATGATGCACTCAGATGTATGTTTTGCCAAAACGTCTTCAACAAATTCAAAAACTTGCAACAGCATATGAATATACATTGCAGAAATTATATTTGCGAATTTTGTGATGCAGGATTCATAAATAAACACATTCTAGCTTGCCACCAGGAAGGACATAAAACTGGTACATTTAAATGCGATTTATGTACCAAAGTTTTTGATACCCACAGGAAGAAGAAAAGTCACGAAAAATCCGTCCATATCCACGCAAACCTGCTTAATAAGTGCGGATATTGTAATGAGAAATTTACAAATTATAAAAGGAGAGATGACCACTTGGTGCAGGCTCACGGAGTTCAGTTAAAAGCTGTTAAATGCAACGCGTGTGACAAGACGTTTGATCATAAAGGCGCACTAACGATACACACGAAACGAGATCACCTGATGGAGAGGCGGTACAAATGTGGGCAATGCGACATGAAATTTTTCGGATCTAATGAACTAAAGCTTCACATGGTAAAACATACAGGGGTCAGGGAGTTCAAATGTACTGTGTGCTTTAAAACATATGGGCGAAAGAAAACGCTAAAGGAACATATGAGAATACATAATGATGATAGACGGTTTAAGTGCGAGCATTGCGGTCAAGCATTCGTGCAGAAGTGCAGCTGGAAAGGTCACATGAGAAATAGGCACGGGGAACTGGTCTAGATTTTTTTTTTTTTAATAATTATAAACTAGTGCTTGACTGCAATCCCGCCTGATGGTAAGCAGTGGTACAATCGTTGATCGTAAAGCGCACTAGTTTATTAAGCCTATTCACTTAAAAAACTAAGGAATAGGAAGGATGACGGCAGTTGAGCGAGGTGATGCAATGTTAAACCCAAGACCAACACGACCAAACGATGCTGCGTTAGATGGAGATTGATCTGGAGACTCTCCACGACCAAACTCCCGACACAACAACATTTGGCGCATCGTACCCGCCACACATCGCAAAACAACTGCTCAGACCCGTCCTCCGTACGGCTTCACCAGACATCATGCCGGAACACCACGAATCGCTTGGCGGCAAGACTTTATCTTTGTCTTTGATTGAAAATATGCAATTATTTCTGAGGTTGAATACATTATATTTCTGTTACTGCGAATGTAAATTAGTTAGTGTTTTATTTTTAAATTATAAGTAAATGTTTTATACGAATTGTTTGATTTCAAGTAGCCTGTTGAATTTCCAAGAAATTCCTTTTGATATAAAATCAAATCAATTTTATTTATGTAACATAATTTGTTAATACAGTTCTTAAATTCAAGTTTATAGGACGCTGTGTTATGCCAAGAAGCGTATAACTATACATATCATATATAAAGTATAAAGGTGCAAAATATAAAGACGAACTAACGACTACCAATCACGGTAGAGGTAAACACAAATGAAATTATGATAAATTAATAAAAACGAAGTTACAAATGTCATAATATGGAATTATTTCACCAGTCAATGCATAATCAAATAGATATATAGTCAACCGGGGCAATTGCGTCTTTGGGGCAATTGCGTCTAATCGAAGTTATCTTAAATCTATTTGAAAACCCACTCTCCTGCCATCTTGTTTTGTTTACTTTGAATAAAATACTATAACGTATAGATGGCAGGAGAGTAGGTTTTCAAACAGATTTAAAATTATTTCGATTAGACGCAATTGCCCCCAAAGACGCAATTGCCCCGGTTGACATAGTTAAAAATTAAGTCTACATTAATTTGTTGTTCAGAAATTAATCAGTCGTATAATTACAGTTATCAATTGAAATGAAATCGTTTATTAAGCTAGTAGGATCATTGATCACTTTTACATGTCTAGCCGGCCTTTCCTAACTGACTACCTCTGAGAAGAAATAGCCGAAATTAATAACTGTATTAATTTTGTTTTCAATCGTTTTGCCTTACAATTATGACGATCTTTCTAGACTTAGAAATGTTATCTATTCTCGAAAATGCGTTAAACTTACAAGGACATACAAGGTTGGTGATATATAAACTATACATATGTACTCTGCTTTCTCTACGTTTTCTTTATACTCAATTGAAACCTACCAAACCTATTTAAAAAAAAATAAGTGGTTTTTTAACTTTTTCTTTCAATTTATGCGTTAGCTCGAAGTTAGAAACAGTATGTCGTATGTGTAGGTCGTCAAACCGATAGGACCTAATGCTCATCATCACTGTTCTCAAAATGGTGAAGGAAAACATCATGAGGAAACCGACAGGTTCTAGAACCAAAACTTCGAAGACGTGCCATCTACCAACTTGCACTGGGCCCGCGTGGTAGATTATGACCCACTCCCTCTCATGGAGAATAGGCCTGGGTCCCAGGAGTGGGAAAATTGTAGGCTGATGATGTAATGCTTCTAAGGTCGAGAAATATTTTCTAGATGGACAGTACATAATTACAATTTCCAATGAAATTAAAATGATTGGAACAAGGAATTATACTACTAAAAAATAAATGGCACTAAAATATGACATGAAAAGGATATAAATATATTTATATTGTGTTGTACAACGACAAGGGTGTCTTCCGCGAAGATAGAAGAGTGACATCTCTTAAAATTGACATATGAGTTTGTTGATGATGTGAGTAAAACAATACCTAATACACGACAAAACTGCGAATCACTGAAACTGTTCAACATTTAAATACCGTGATAGAATTTAATAACAAAGTACATGGTAGTGAGACTCAAGAATAACTTTTTATTTTCTTTGTAGGTGACAACAAACTTAAGAAACAACCCGATCCAAAAAACAACCCATCAGCCAGGGAAAGAGCTAATGAGAGCCTTAACTCGGCTAAAGACAAGATGTCAGTAAGAGAAGAATTTGAAAAGCATCAGAAGAATACGCAAACGATAATAATGTGTAGCAATGCAACCCCTTTTCTTAAAAAGTTGGACACGGGTTATGTCTGTTGTTACTGCAACGATCAGTATCACAATCCTGCCGACCTAAAGAAGCATAATCTAGAATTTCATGGAGACAAATATAACCCTGTAACAGCACGCGTCATAAAGAACTCCAGAAAACTTGTCAAATTAGACATTACAGGCTTACAATGTAAGCTGTGCAGTTCAGATATTCCATCTTTAGAGCAATTTGTAGATCATATACAAAATGATCACAAAAAAAATATATTTACGGATATCAAGAATAAGATTGTGCCATTCAAGTTTGGAAACGACGATATTCGCTGCTGCATTTGCTCTAACATATTCGAAAAGTTTAAGAAATTACAGGAACATATGCATACACACTACAGGAACTATATTTGCGAACAGTGCGATCTAGGTTTTGTGACCCTAACCAGTCTAAAAAACCATTCAGAAAGACATAAGTTAGGCGTATTCAAATGCAAGTTTTGCCCCAAAGTATCTGATACACTACGAAAGAAACAGTCTCACGAAAGAGCTGTGCATATTTTAGGATATTTGGTGAGCAAATGCGGGTATTGTAGCGAAAGATTCAAGAACCCCAAACACAAGGATGAACATTTGGCGAAAGTCCACGGCGTTCAGATACCTACTTTCAAATGCCAAGCTTGTGACAGAACATTTCAAAATAAAAGAGCTTTCACAATACATACGAAGAGAGATCACTTGATGGAAAGAAAGCATAAGTGTTCCCAATGTGAAATGAACTTCTTCAGTTCTGGACTTTTGAAAGAGCATTTAACGAAGCATTCGAAAGTGAAGGCGTTTCAGTGTGACGTATGCCAGAAAAGTTACGCCCAGAAGAAGACTCTGACCCAGCATATGAGGATACATTTAGATGATAGACGCTTTAAGTGCAATCATTGTGGGCAGGCATTCGTGCAGAAGTGTAGTTGGAAAGGACATATGAAGAATAAACACGGAAAAATTGTACAATGAATACACGTAAACTAACTTACACGTGTACTAAACAGCGCCTCACGCTTCTCTTTGGTTAGCTACATATCCTACTAGTTGCTGTATGCTCTATGAATCCATGTGTAACATTAAATATTTATGATACATACATATCTTGCGTCTGGAATCCACGTGAGGTTAATTACGCGCTATTACTTGAAAAATTTCAAAAGGCATTATTATATCCAACTAAATATATCTCAGGAAGTTAAGGGTATAATATATTAGAAACTAGGAGAGCATATGACAACAGATGCCAGTGATCTCCTCAATGAGCTGATTCGTCTACACGTTCCTGGTAACCATCTCCGTGGCCGGAGACACCGCCTGCTAACTGTACCTACATGTCGCACGATGGGCCGTGCGTCTTTCCCTATTTCCTCGCGTTCTTTCCGCACTGAATAGCCTCATGGAAGCTAACCTGAACTGTGATAAATACGCAGATGAATTTAAAATTTTAATGCCCTTGCTAAGCGTTTTGCGAAAACAAAATTTAATGAATTTGTTTATTCTGTTTTATTTTATTTCCGTTTATATTGTAACTCTGTTTTATCTTTTTATTTTTCCCTCTGTTTATGTTTTGATTTCTTTTATTGTTTGAATTTCATGATGTATTTCTATTGTTTAATTTTGTAATGTTTATATAATTTGCTTTTGGAAGTCGTATTAACATAAATAAATATATTGGTCAGTAATAAACATAATTTTGCTTTTTTAATTCATTAGTTTATACACATTTTAAACGAGGTTTTCGTAGTGTTGAAGTTTAATTAATTTCTAAACAATTATTGTATGCATAAAAATTATAAATTCGTCGTGGAAAGCCATATTTTTCTTTTTTACCCGACTACGGCAAAGCAAAAGGAGGGTTCTGATTTTGACAGGTTATGTATGTATGTATGTATGTTCATCTGTTCCCTTGTAACTTCTAAATTATTTATCAGAATTCGACAAATGACATATCATTAGAAGCGTCTTATTTGTCCGCTGGTTATAGGCTATATAGGGTTTCACAAAATCTAATGTGGCGCCCTCTATCGGACAAAACATACAGAGTCAAAAGATAAAGTTAAGATAAATGTATATATAATATATATATATATATAACTAGCATTTGCTTGTGATTTTACCTGTATTCATGGGCTGATTGCATATAATTCACATCTTTTCGTTCATAGCTTCTTTACTACTTATCAGAATAAGACCACTGCAGTACCATTATTATAACTTAGTTTTATCTTGACTAGTATCGTTGCCATTTTTGTCAAATAACTGTTAATTGATTATATACAAATTACATCGTCGAAAGTTAGGCGAAGTAGGTTAGAGTGAGCTGTCAAGTGTCAATCCCTTGCATTGATTAGAATGACATTAGCCGTTAGAATCAAACTGCGGGAAACAAAATACTCGTATGTCAACACCTATATATAGTAGGTCGTGGGTTTTTATTAATATACAGCAGTGACACACCAACAAAACCTGACGATGCCAATAAAACTTTATGCTTTGTCACAGTAGGAAAAGTCCCTATTCGGCCGTCGATCGCGTAACTCAAACCATACCAAAACCATTCAAACCATCTTTTAGATTAAACCAACATAGCTTTCTCACTTCTTAACTATTATTTGTCTAAACCATAACCGAAATAAAGTCGTATCATTTAAACCGAATCAATACCAAACCATAACCATCAACTAAACCAAAACCATCATTCAATCTAGAAGCTTGGTATCGCGCAGAAAGACAACCAAACTTCTACATAGTTTGCAGAAAACTATTTGTACAAGAACAAAGAATATGGACAAGTCAAAGAAACTAAATTAGACAATAACCTTCAAATTTTCTTTATAGGTTACGCAGAAACAGTGCGCAAGAAAAATGAAATGCAAAATTTAGATCAAGCTGTATTAGTTATCGTAGGACCCGAAAGGAAAAAGCGGGAAAGATCACAGGTAAATAATACCATCAAACCATACCTGAATGAATTGGAGAAACATCGCCACAACGTCAGACAAATCCTACAATGTTCTAACGCTACTCCAATAATGCGTCGCGGAGGCATAGGGTACGTGTGCAGTTACTGCTTCGAAGAATTTCCAGAGGCTATGGATCTAAAAAAACATACACTCGCTGATCATACATCTAATCCTACAGTATCAGACCCTAGAGTTGGATATTCTTCCAAAACCGCTTCCATGGCTGAATACAACATCAAACTAGATATTACCAACCTCGAGTGTACGGAATGTGCTATAACCATAGACAGTCTGGAAGATTTAATGACTCACATGCAAGGAGAGCATAGTAAGGTTTTATATACTGACATTAAAAGTCACATCATACCTTTCAAATTTGAAACAGATAACCTTACCTGCTGCTTATGTCCCAGTGTCTTCGACAAGTTTAAAAAGCTTCAGGAGCATATGCACTCGCATTACAGGAACTACATTTGTGACGTATGCGATACCGGGTTCATTACCCATGGAAGCTTCAGCAGACATCGCAGCACGCACTTAAAAGGGGTCTTCCCATGCAGCTACTGCTCGAAGGTTTTCGATACGATGTTGAAAAAGCGGTCCCATCAGAGATGTAACCATACTCACACCGACGTGCTTAATAGATGCGCATTCTGCAACAAAGGTTTTAAAGATTACCACACAAAGGAATTGCACATGTCTGAAGTCCACGGTCTTAAGACACCAGAATACAAATGCAATGCTTGCGACAGATCTTATACCACCAAGCGTAAACTAAGGATCCACGTAAAAAAGGATCATCTGCTAGAGAGGACGCACAAATGCGTGATCTGTGACATGAGATTTTTTTACCCACACGATGTTAAGAAGCATATGTTAACACACACTGGAGAAAGGGAGTTCCAATGCGAAATATGTTTGAAATCATATGGAAGAAAATCTACACTAAGTAGTCATATGAGGATTCATAATAATGATCGACGGTTTGAATGTCAATTTTGTGGGATGTCCTTTATTCAGAAATGTAGTTGGAAAGGGCATTTGAAGACGAAACATGGAGAGGTTGTTATGTAGGAAATTGCAGATTGATTCTGTAAAATTGTCCTCGTTAATGAAGTGTACTTAATGAGCTGTCAAGAGTATCAATCCCTAGAATTACTTGGAATAATAGCTCTTTCCACGGTTACTTCAACTAAGTTTTCGCGGTAATATGGTTACAGATAGGGATTGGAATCCGGTATAATTTTCAATCCGGCCGGATTTTGCCGGATTCACGCAAATCCTACCAGATCCAATTAGATCAGGCCGGATTTGAAAATTATTTCGACCCTGCTATTTAGTGGCAGTTCTTCTACTTTAAATGAATGAGTAGGAAAGATATCTAATCTATTTTGAGTTTTAATAACAATAACATATAAAAATAAATATTTATGGGGAATGAAAGTATTTATTTATGATATAATGCAATTTGTCTTTGTACTTTTTGGACTAAATTAAATTATGAAACTAAATAAAAAACAGTCTGATTGTGTCAGAAATTACTTAAGTTGTAATAACATAATAATCTACAAAGACTAAACAATCAGTAGTATTGATTGTATTGTCCCCTAATCTGTTTCGGATAGAGCTACAAAAGTAGCCCTAAAAAGACCCTTTCAACCTCAACGCTGGTTGGCCTATTCGCCATTAAATCATCATCATCATCTTAGCGTTTATCGACAGCCTCCGTGGCGTACCGGTAGCGAACGCGGCCACTGCGCAAGGAGGCGCGGGTTCGATCCCCGCACAGTGGAAGTATTTGTATGCATGAATATGAATATTTGCACTGGTCTGGTCGTGCCTCGGAAAGCACGTTAAGCCGTTGGTCCCGGTTGCCATACGAACATCTAGTGGCATTCGTTACGGGTTGTTGGAGCCCTCAAAATTCCAACAATTGGTTTAACTGCAATGCTTCGATGTCGCCTTCGGGTTGTGGAGGTCAGACGGCTTTCGCCATATCAGCAGTTGGACTGGCAAAGCGGACCCCAGACTACAAAGCTGAAAAGGCTTCGGATGCGACTGGGATTAACGCTGGGATGATGATGATCATCTTAGCGTTTATCCCGGTTGCATCCGCGACTTTCGCGTTGGGGCCCGGGCTCCGCTAAATATTCGCCATTAAATAACTAAGCTATAAATCAGCGTTAAGTACTTTCCCTTTATTCCTTCTGCTTCATATGCAGTCATTTCTTTTTATTTATTTTCTCGTCGTCTGTTTTCCTTTTTATTAGTTGTAACTTTCCTATACCATATTTTTTAGTTTTATAGGTTCAAAAACACGTTGGTTCCGCCGGACCGGATTCCAATCCCTAGTTACAGAATAGCACTACTTATCTTTTGTTTTGATTTCTTTTTTCTTAATAAATAGTTATGATATTATTTGTGTTTCTTTTTTTTTATCCTATCCTGCTAATATTATAAATGTGAATGTTTGGTAGGATGTAAATAAGTATGGATCTCTTTGACGCAAGAACTAACCAACGGAATTGTATGAAATTTAACACATACAATATGTAAAGAAAACCCCGTCCGACCCATAAGGATATTAAAGGTTAGGTAAACACTTGCCCAAATATAATATAAAATTTTCCATAATCATCACAGTAACAATACTAATGAATTTTTAAATAATCCTTTTTTCCCGGGAATTAATTCCAATTTCCCCGAAATTCGGTAATTTTTAAAAAAGTGACAACACCGGTATTATTATAAGCGAATAGCGACGCGACCACGTCACAGGTGCCGCGTGCCCTGCCCCCCGCCGCCCGCGGAAGGGGTTGCTTAGCGCACATGTATTAAGTTACCTCTTTTTGCGAAATAATATTTATTTTTTTAGGGGGATTTTTTTTAAGTTTAGCCTGTCTTTGTGGGCATTAGTAGAATTAGTTATCGATACCTAACAATACCTTCACGGATCGGACAGGGTTTTCTTTACATATTGTATAGTTTTTAACAATGAATAACAAATGGGATAATTTTTATCCCGATATTTCTACGGGATTAAAACTTCGCTGATGAAACCAGGGCGCGGCTAGTTTTATATATTTTTTGGGAAAAAAAGACCTAAATTAAAAGTGACAGAAATCGATTCAGTAAATGTCGATTCTGAATAGACTATCATACACATTGTGTAAAGACAGCTATATTGTAAACAAACTTAGAAAAAGTTCACTTTGTGCCAAATATCAAAACTTGAGTTGGAACCTGGATTTTATTTGAGACACTTCTGTCATCATATTGATTCATTCTCTTGCTTAATGGGCTGGCGATTAACTAGGGTTGTAACGGAGCTTCGCCTCCGCTTCCGTTACTTGCGGAAGTTCCGCAAGAAATCGTACCTTCGCTTCCGCCTCCGCCTCCGCACAATTTTTGCGGAGTTCTAACGGAGGTTTATTTACGTATTTATAAAATAAATAACGCGCAAGCTGCGACGCTCGACAACCGTCCGGCCGCGTTTTAGCGCGAAATGGTCAAGAATCAACTAGTGCGAGGCGGGAATGCCGCAAACACAATTTGTTTCTCCTTATTTTTCTTTACAAGAAGGTAATATTTTTTTTACCAAGTATACTACTATTAATATGCGTATTTAAAATAAAAATTGTGTTTTAATTAACCTTTTGAACGCCAATCACTTCTATACAAGTTCGAGATTTTCGTGCCCTCAGCGCCACTACTTGATTAGAAGTAATCACAGTATAAAATAAATTTACGACTTTTACAAGACCTTTTATTTTGTTTTTATGGAAATTTGCCCTGTTATCAACCATATTTTTAACTTTTTCACGCATAATAAGTTCTTATTTGTTTAATTTTCAATAGAAACAAAAACGCCAGAAAATATTTTAATGCCCCCAGCGCCAATTACTTGATATCAAGTAAGCCAGTGATGGGACACGACGAAGACCTCGCTATATTTCATCTCGTCGAAATGATCATAAATACTATTATTGCAAGAAAATGACGTAAATATATAATATTTTATAAATATTGCACACTTTAAACTAGGTTTTATTCACCTTAATCAAGAATTAATAGGTTTTCTAATCATTGTCGATAGTGAAACCCCGTTTGAAAAACCCATCCCTACAAAGTTAGTTAGTTAGCGGTCCGTACACGCCACCGACGTGTATAGAAGGAAATCTGTGACGTCATAAGCGGACGGGTTTCAAGGTCATAGTGACCTTGTGCATTTTAGTGTAGTGCAATGTTTACATCTCGAGTTGGCGCACGTGTCCTTAAAAAAAATTGTGACTGTGAATATGACGAATTATTGCGAGTTGTTCAAGTCTGAATCAGAATTTTGAAATAGTTCGTCGTCTTGACATTCCGTTAAGTCGTCAACTTCCGTTTCAGGAATTTTCTTCAGTTTTCTATTAGTTTCTACAAACCAGAAAAATCATTACGAGTATTTAGCGACACCATTAAAAAAAAAGGTCTTGTGTAAAACAGACACTTACCCTCCATTTTATTTTATTTTTTAAAACGTAGAAAACCACGTATTTAGCTTCTATTAATTGTATTTGTTGTAAGTAAACGAAATAAATTATGCAGGAATCGGTTGAGTTTATGCACGTGTAACTCGACCACAGTGAATATAAAATATATACCATAGAAATCTAGACATCCCTAGAACAGAAAGGATTTTGATGTGCCTCTAGCGCCAACTACTTGATATGAAGTAGAAGGATTACATTTGGAGACAAATAGGGATGTGCCTTGTAGAACACACGTCTAATAAATTTAAAATTCTTTTCTTTATTGTGGGGAATATATCCAGGTTTTCATATTGTTTTTTTAATGAAATAAAATAAAATATGAAATTACGATTACAGTTTTTATTTAGCTTCGTAAATTGGTGAATAAACATTATTTTAAATGTATAATATTATTTGTCGATAGGACACTAATCTCATCCCTACGTTTTACTATACATACGTTATACATTTGTAGTGTGGCGCAGGAGGACACATCGCGTATTATATAGATGGGCGTTCAAAAGGTTAACCATAAATTTCAATTTTTTCTATACAATATGTATGTAAAGAAAACCCTGTCCGACCCATAAGGATAATAAAGGTTAGGTAAACACTTGACCAAATCAATACATAGTATAAAACAAAGTCGCTTTTGCTGTATGTCCGTAGGTATGTATGCTTAGATCTTTAAAACTACGCAACGGATTTTGACGCGTTTTTTTAATAGATAATCACATATCACAGTTTTTTTAATAGATAGAGTGATTCTTAAGGAAGGTTTGTATGTATAATAAATGCATAAGATAGTAGAGAAACACTGAGAAATCTAAAAAGCGCGATAAAACCGAACTCCACGTGGGCGAAGCCGCGGGCGGAAAGCTAGTAAGTATAATATAAAATTTTACATAATCATCATAGTAACAATATTAATGAATTTTGAAATAATCCTTTTTTACGGGGAATTAATTCCAATTTCCCCGAAATTTGGTAATTTTTAAAAAAGTGACAACACCGGTATTATTATAAGCGAATAGCGACGCGACCACGTCACAGGTGCCGCGTGCCCTGCCCCCCGCCGCCCGCGGAATGGGGATGCTGACCGCACATGTATTAAGTTACCTCTTTTTGCGAAATTATATTTGTTTTAGGGAGACTTTTTTTTAAGTTTTGCCTGTCTTTGTGGGCATTATTAGAATCAGTTATCTATACCTAACAATATCTTCACGGATCGGACAGGCTTTTCTTTACATATTGTATGTACTTTAGTAGTTACCTCCGCATCCGCCTCCGCCTCCGCTAACAAGCCTCCGTTACAACCCTAGTAATAACAGCAGAACGGCACCATAATCACACTATTACTATGAATTGAAGACATTTTGAAGCTTATTGCTAATCCATTGCTCATTATTTTCACAAAATGTGTCAGCTCAACAACGTAAATAACGCAATGAATGTTGTTGAACTTTCAAAATGAAACCCATTGCTACTGATAGTGTGTTTCTTAATTCGACAGCCTCCGTGGCGTAGCGGTAGCGGACGCGGCCGCTGCGCAAGGTGGCGCGGTTTCGATCCCCGCACAGTGCAAGTATTTGTATGCATGAATATGAATACTTGGACTGGTCTGGTCGTGCCTCGGAAAGCACGTTAAGCCGTTGGTCCCGGTTGCCATACAAACATCTAGTGGCAGTCGTTACGGGTTGTTGGAACCCTCAAAAGTCCAACAATTGGTCTAACTGCAATGCTTCGATATCGCCTTCGGGTTGTGGCGGTCAGACGGCAGTCGCTTCACGGAAAATGTTGAAGTTTAGCCATTTCAGCAGTTGGACTGGCAAAGCGGACCCCAGACTCCAAAGCTGCAAAGGCTTCGGATGCGACTGGGATTAACGCTGTGATGATGATGAGTGTCTTTCGTAATTAGCCTACGGATCCATTCATCAGTTTAAACTATGCTTACCGTGACTGGTCCGTGGATGTGGGATCTTTACATATCAGGACTGTCTTCATTTTTGAAAGTACGGGACATCAGACGCATGAAAGATTGACAACCGGTCTTTCCAAAGAGTTTCCTATAACCCAATAACTGTTTTGTGTAGGTCAGATAGGTAGTTGCTCCTTGTAAAGTACTGGTACTCAGCAACACCTGGTGAGACTGGAAGCCGACTTCAACATGGTTGGGAAGAGGCTAAGCTGAAGATAATGACTTCAAAAAGATAGTTCAGTAGCTGATTCCCAGCGCCCTCACGCTTCTAGCCGCCGCAGGAGAAGCCCTGGTCGGGAGACAACATCGTACTCCAGGTCACTGTAGGCGCGGTTTTGCCGATAAGGACGACGCGCTTTGTGTTTCACGCGCGCCTCAAAGAAATATAAGAACATCGTGACGGGGTCCACGAAGACCGATGCCTCCTGGGTCAGGGTTGCGCGTTGGTTAATAAAGAAACAATTGACCTGGCGCACAGGCGAGTGAAGGAACACGGGTGGGTTTTAGTCAGTAAAAGTCTGACACGCCCTTTCGCTCCGCACAGAGCGAGATAGGTCATTTGATGATTTCCCAACCACACCAAAAATAAAGGCCAGTAGCTGATATTCAGCAACTTAACACCTTTTGATTGCCCACTAACAACCATATGTGTTTATGAGTACCAAGGGGATTGCAGATTAATATAGAACTCGAACGTTCTCCAAAGCCTAGAGCACAGGCGTAGAGTAGCCACCCTTTCGGTGTTCTGTAGGGTGCCTTTTAGGGAGTGTGCGAGAGAATTGCATGATTTAATTCCCCCATCTCCGTTCCACCATCGGACTACCCGTCGTACGGCGAGTTTCCACCCTTACGTTGTTAACACCACTACAATCCGGACGAAGCGTTTCGTCTCCTCCTTTATACCGCGTACATCGGGGGACTGGAACAATTTGCCAGCGGTGGTGTTTCCGTCGGACTTCAATTTGAGTGTCTTCAAGGCTAGTGTGAATAGGCTCTTATTAAACTAGTGCACTTTACCATCAACGCTTGCGTCACTGCTTACCATCAAGCGGGATTGTGGGCAAGCGCTAGTTTATAACTTTATAAAAAAAAGAACTATTGTCGTGCCTTTAGTTTTTTGAAAATAACTTCGACGCATGAAGCTTAAATAAATCTGTAGCTGACGGTAACGAAAACGGAAAATAATTGAACCGCACTCCGTAAAGTGTCAGATTTCCGATTTCCGTTGAACTAGCGTACTTATATTTAATTGCGGTAGTGAAGAAATACCCAATCGCCCAAAATTTCTAAATCAAACATCTTCTACATACAAAAACACTTTTACGAGTATTAATTTACAATTTAAAACTTAGTAAATTCTTACTTATTCATATATCAGAAGCATCAACAGCCTTTTTTTTTTTTTTTGTTGTGATGGGAAATCTTCAAATGACTTCTCCCGCTCTGGGCAGAGCGAAAGGGCGTGTCAGACTTTTACTGACTTAAACCCACTCGTGTTTCTTCACTTGCCTGTGCGACGGCCAGGGCCACGGTTTCTTGTTTAACCAACCCGCAACCCTGACCCAGGAGGCATCGGTCTTCGTGGACCCCGTCACGACGTGCTGACATCTCCACTGGTCCACTGCTCACCGCCCGCAGGCCCGCGCCTACGGTGGCTGGGAGTTTAGTGTCATCTCCCGACCAGGGCGTCTCCTGCGGCGGCTAGTGGCGTGAGGTCGCTGGGATTCCCATTGCCTCACGCGCTCCGCCTCCTCCTTTGCCAGCATCACTGCTTCGCAGAAGGAGGTGACGGCCTGCCATGCACTCTCGCTCCGGACCATGGCCTTGACCAGGGTCGGACGCGAGAGATCACCGCCGATCGCCGCTACGAGGACACGGCGGTGCTCTACCCAAGCCGGGCAGACCTCCACCGTATGCTCCACCGTGTCCTCAGGGCGATCCACACAATTGTGACACCCAGGCGTTTCCTCCCGCCTTATACGGAACAGGAACCTCCCGAAACAACCGTGTCCGGTGAGGACCTGCGCCAGGCGGAAGGTAAGTGCGCCGTGGCGCCTCTCTAGCCACTCCTCAAAGAGGGGACGTGCCCAGCACTGGATTGCGACAATCGCACTCTCCATGTCGCCATGAGATCCTGCCGGAGCTCTGTCCTCCGCACCGTGATTTCTCGCGGCAGCGGAGTTATACCCCGGCGTTTTGCCTCCTCTCGCCACTCCCACATGTGGGCGAGGACTTTGGCCTCCAGATCCCATGGCGGTAATCCGGCAAGGAGGCTCGCCGCCTCAGCGGAGACCGTGCGGTATCCCCGGATCAGCCGAACGGCCATGACCCTCTGGGACGCGGTCAGGCATCGGGCTGGTCGCTTCCTTAACGACCGCGCCCACACAGGTGCCCCGTAAAGGGCCATGGACCGCACGGCCCCCGTGTAGAGCCTCCGGTAGGAGGCGTTTGGTCCCCCTAGATTGGGGAGGAGCCGCCTTAGGGCAGCCCCGGCTCGTTGCAGTCTGGGAGCCAAACGTCGGAAGTGCTCCTCGAAGTTCCACCGGCTGTCGAGGACAAGTTCCAGGTACTTCATCGTCGATACGACGTCGATGTTAACCCCTCCTACCGTTATGTGGGAACCCGACGGTGGCGGATTCCGAGGACCATGAAAGCACATGGCCTCGGACTTCTGCAGGGCCACCTCGAGTCCCAATTGCCGGATCCTGTTGACGATTGTCGCAACCCCGAGGGTCGCTGCGTCAGCCGCCGCCTGGTGCGACCTCCCTTGTGCCAGGACTAGCGCGTCGTCAGCGTAGCAGACTACGCTGTCGCCGATAGGTAGGTCAGCGCGCAGCACCCAGTCGTACCCGATGTTCCACAGATGCGGAGCATCAGGCAGCCTCGGTGCCGCATAGCGGCGTCGAGCGAGTCTGACCATAAAAGTGATGTGAGGAAATAAGATTTGTTTGCCATGTTTTTACATGGTTTCATGGAAGGTGGGTAGCCTTTAGTGTGGAACGCAACACGCGTTGATACTCCTGCGCCATCCCATCTTCCTGGCTCGGCGTACATGTGGCAGCGGCTACAGAAAACCTCAAGAACCGAAAATATAAAAAAAAAATCGGAAATTACATTTACGAATCCTTTGTTCGGGCCGAGTGCGGGGTCCGGGTGCTAATTGCCTGTTCAATGAATTCTCTAAACGGCTTGGTGACACTTGCCGTGACCGTGCCTTGGCCAGAAGCTATCCAACGTCGTCAATGTCGCCAGTCTCTTAGGCGACATTACTAGTTGGTAGCGATACTGAGGAATTTCCGACGCTATGATTTAGTCTGTAATAAGATAAAAATAAAGAACAAGTTATGAACAAATACATCTAGATAGAAAAATGTTTTGTTATTTAATTTTAAACCGTTTAGTAATATTTTCTTACCTGTCTTTTGAACTCCAAAATACAATATGTAAAGAAAACCCTGTCCGATCCGTGAAGGTATTGTTAGGTATCGATACTAATGTCCACAAAGCCGGGCTAAACTTAAAAAAAAAAATCTCCATAAAAAAATGAATATAATTTCGTAAAAAGATGTAACTTAATACATGTGCGGGAGGCAATCCATTCGCAGGCGACGGGGGACAGGGCACGCGGCACGTGTTCGCATTGCTTATATTAATACCGTCGAATTGGTGTTGTCACATTTTATAAAATTACCAAATTTCGGGGAAGTTGGAATTAATTCGCGAATAAAAGATTATTTCAAAATTTATTAGTATTTTTGCAATGATGATTACGTAAAATTTTATGTTATATTTGGTCATATATGTCTACCTAATCTTTATTATCCTTATGGGTCGGACAGGGTTTTCTTTACATATTGTATAATCGTTACTGGCGATGTTTTACGGTCAGCAGAATTTAATAAACTGTAGTGCCATCGAAACAAAAAAGACCTCTAAAGGGCGATGTTTCGATTACACTCAATCGGTTGGGTAATAACCCTTCCTAGCAGTCGGGTAAAAATTGTATGTACCTAATGGTAGATTTTTTTGCAAAATTTTCGAAGACATTTGACATTACCAACCCGCACTGGTCCCGCGTGTTAAATTACGGCCCACTCTCTCTCAACGAGAAGAAGCCTGTATTGCAGAAGTGCGATCATTATAGGTGGATTAAATTATGTTTTTTATATAAATGAGTACATACTAATACAATTACTCTTGTAATACAAGTAACATCTACCAACCTGCCTTTTATATTTTTTTTAGTTAATCTACGTATCAAAAGATCGACTATAAGTAAATAGTTATGTATTTATAATAATAATAATTTATTTCGGACGTAGGTAAGTATCCATATTCGGTTAGTAATACAAAAATCTTAAGCCTATGTTAGTAGTAATAAAAAGTAAGACTGTGTGTGTGTGTGTGTGACTGGACTGTGTATGTGTGTATACATATGCGTGTGTATAGCTGTGGTCTGAACCACAAATAAAAAATCTATTCTATTTCAACAAAGGCATTCAACTATTTCATTTTAACTTATAAACATTAGAACAGTAAAGTTACACTCCAAAAATAAAATTGAATAATTTGATAAATTACGAAGGAATACACTACACTCGACTTTCGTAATATTTCAAAATCGCCAAGAAATGACACTTAATTCACCGTTTATAAAAGTAGTTAGTAAATTACACGTAATCACTTATATTAACTGATGATCGAAATATCATAAATCTTTCAGTGACTCGTTGGCATTCACCTAAAACCTTTTAATAGACAGGCTTTTATGAGACATGAACTAAATCTAATTATCCAATTGACCTACTCACCTAGCCTTTTGTTTAAAATAACCTATCCTTATAACGGGTACATAAAATACTTAACGAAGCTAAAAAGCACGTCGGCTGGCTGGCTCGCTCGAGTCTGACGAAAGTTCGGATGTAATTTTGTTTTTATGTCCATGGGAAAAGAAGTGAAGGACTTGAAAATAACATGATCATTTTCTTTATAGATGAACAAGAAAACATGGCTACAACTACGACCATCAAAATAGAGCTGGAATTAGAAGAAACTGTAGCACCTCAGGAAGAGCATGTGAAAGTAAAACCAGAGAAAGTACCTCGGCCACGCATAAAGCGTCTACTGCACAAGCATCTACATAATCTGAAAATAATTCTGGAATCTACTAACGCAACGATGATACTCAAACATGGAGATAAGGGATATTTGTGCTGCTACTGCTCGGAAGCGTTCCAAGAACCCATGAATTTGAAAATACACACTTTGACGGAACATCAAAATGCAGAAAAGTTCTATGGCAACATTAAAGCCAAAGGACCAGCAAGGTTCTTAGTCAAACTTGACATCACGAACTTGAAATGCATGCTTTGCAGTACCAATATAGACTCTCTCGGGGATCTATTAGTCCATCTGACAGAGAAGCATGAGAAAAACTTCTACACTGATATACAAAATCAAATATTTCCTTTCAAATTCAATACGAAGCAACTGAAGTGCTGCCAATGTACTAACGATGCCATTTTCGCCACGTTCAGCGCATTACACGAGCATATGCATAAGCACTACCGCTACTTCATTTGTAACGAGTGTGATGCTGGATTCGTCAATCATGATACGTTATCAAGTCACAAAGTCATTCACACAAAAGGAACCTTCGCTTGCCGATATTGTTCTGTTGTATTCGACAACGTATTCAAGAGAAGAAACCACGAGATGGGCAGCCATAAAAAACCTGGCAAACTAAACAAATGCCATTTTTGCAATGAAGGTTTTAAGGATTATATTACGAAGGAGTTGCATCTTTCTACGGTTCATGGCGTTGCTCCACGGAAACACATCTGCACAGCATGTGATAGGAGCTTTCCCTCAAATAGTTTTCTTAGCGCACATGTTAGACGCTTCCATCTGATGGAGAAAACTCACAAATGTTCAGAGTGCGACAGAGCGTTCTTCAGAGAAAGCCACTTAAATAAACATAAGTTGAGTCATACAGGGGTTAAGAACTTCATATGTGAAGTATGTTCAAAGCATTACGCCAGTAAGTCTACTCTGTATCGACATATGAGGATACATAACAATGATAGGCGTTATAAATGTACAATATGTGATCAGGCGTTTGTTCAAAAATCTAGCTTGACTTGGCATATGAAGGGAAAGCATGCAGATGCTTGTTCTACTTGATAAGCAAGATTTCAATAGAGTGTTAGACCAACTTGTTTTTATGTAGGTGTAATAATTTAGTTTTGATTCACTTGATTATACTTTTGGTAGGAAGACTTGGGTAGGATTCTTAATCGATGTTTTGGTAGGATTACGCAAAGTAGCGAACCATGTAAGTAACATTGAGCTATCATAATCAATTTATTTTAAATTGTCATCGTTCTTTTATTTATCAAATCCCAGCCTGATTCACGTATTATCTTAGCTACAAGATAATTCTAGATAATTCACTCTACGCTCACTTTATCGAACTTTTCACGCTGATATTTTCACAAAATCGATCGGCAGGTATACAGCGTGGCGCCATAATGGTGACATTAAATTAACACACGAGTAGTGCTAGTGCCCATAAATCATATGACATTTGATATTTTAAAATAACTCGAAAAAATAAAAAAGAAAATTTTCAAACAAAATAAATAATATAAAAGTAACCAAAATTGGAATCACCCTCGCAAAAATTCATTCATGCAATTACTTACCTACCTCGGAGGTGCTCAGAGCTGAACGTGTCGCTTCGCGTACCGAACTTGTTAGCGGGCTGGCACACAAGCGTAAATCATACAGACGACAGCACACCAAGCTAGGTTTACAATCTGTGAGATTTCTTTATCCGATTTTCAACTTTATCGTTAAAGCATTAAGGCTCAAGGTTGATTGGAAATATCTGATAGTTTCGGGTAGCTTGACCTGCTGTCGTCCGTACCTACGTATTCGTAATAGGTAATATGATTCTTTGACGGCTTTTATCAATGAATCCAGCGGCGCGCGCGCTCTTTGCACTAATGGTACCTACAGCGGAGTTAGTTATAGTCAAACAGAAACACTAATCATTTCCCACTTAACTGTTATTATTACATAAAAGTAAATATCATCAGTTCATCACTAGTGACTACTTTTGTTTTAATTTTTCTAGTTGGCGGACACAGAGGGCTAAACGACACGTTTCATGTTTTCCCGCACGTTTGATAATAAATTATCGTGTAAAGCCATTTCCCTCACTTTTTCAAACGCGTTTGTTATTCGATGGTGTAATTGTTCCACCGAATCCACGTTCTCCGCGTAAACATGGTCTTTGACGCACCCCACAAAAATAAATCGAGTGGCGTGAGGTCTGGCGATCTTGCTGACCACCTACGAGGTCCGAATCTGCCGATCCATTGGGCGCCAAACGTGTTATTTAGCCACTGCCTGGCTGCTGTTATGGAGTGGGCTAGCGTGCCATCTAATTGATACCACATTCGTTGGTGTTGACGGACGTTTAACTTGTTGGTGTATTCTGACACCGTATCATTTAATAAATTAACAAACCTTTCCCCGTTCAAAGTCCCGTCAATGAACGCGGGTCCGATGATGTTATCACCGTGAACAGCTGCCCAAACATTTACTGAAAATCTGTACTGATGGGCTGACTCCCGCCAAACGCACGGGTTTTGGTTTTTGGGTGCCCAATGATGCAGATCGTGCTGGTTACACATGCCGTTTCTCGTAAACGTACTTTCGTCAGTCCAACAAATTGGGGAAAGAAAGTCACTGTCCTCTTCAACTTTACGCAGTAACCACTGACAATATTCCACTCTAATTTATCACGCGACAACAAAACTTTTACAAACTACTTTTCGAAACTTAAAAACACAAGCACTAATAAATAACCAAACCAAAATAAAACAAAACGTCTTTATCGCGGTACCATAATCTAATTACTATCCTAATTACACAAAAAATAATTAATAAAAAAATTGGTAAGCAGTACCACAAGCATCTTTTCCACAAAAACATTCACAGAAATTGTATTTGACGAAGTTATGCACACAGCCGGTAATAGCGTGTCAAGGACACGGGTTCGTCTAGCACTACGGAACAAAAAATAAATATTTAATAATTTGCAGAGGCGCGCGGTGTTGTGTACAGGGAGGGGGTCGAGGGGAGGCGATGTCGCTTGCGCCGATCGCCGCCGACAAAGAGAATATCTGCTTTCTCTTTTCTGCATGAATGTAATCATTTTAATTTCATTGATGAAATGTGATATGATCCATGACCCCGGCAAATGACCGCTGCGCGACAGTTCTCTAAATACAGGTTGCTCTAAATGGTAGTTTCTAAAAATTTAAGTAACTTCGTTAATAATAACATTTTATGAAAATAAAATCTGTTCATGAAGCCAAAATGTAACAAAGTAAATGTGTGTTAATTTAATGTCACCATTGGGTCGCCACATTGTAGGTATACGTTAATAAAATAATACACGTCCAACATAACAATATTACTTGGAAATGACCCTGTAAGCCTAGGATCGCAGGCATGTCATATCCTGTCTCTGCTGGCAAAGATATAGAATTGTATAAAAGTAGCTTTCTTTTGTGAGACCGTGATGGCCAAGAAGGAAGCCGCCGAGCGGGATCGAGAGGGGCCTGATCCTGCTCGGGAAAGGAAACGTCGGGGAGGCAACCGCCTTGGCGCTTAATACGCCGAAACCCGCTTACCTATCGAGATAGGTGGACCTTTGGGGTCGTGTGCGCACAGAGCGGGGACTCTGCCTGCCCACTAAGTGAGGGGAAGACGGTGGCACAGTGGTCACGTGCTACCGTCCATAGGAGGCCCTATTAGAATTTCCCCTGGGATGTGCCTTACAGGCGTTGCGCAATGCCCCACCCCATATAGTAATACGGTATGTTAATATAGATTGCATTAAGCAAAGTAAACTTGTATAACAATTTTAGAGTCTGCAATATGGCGCACCATTTTAAAAACAAATATTAACTTACGAATTCTACTAGTTAAAACTTCTATTTGTTGTTTGAATGAAAGTGTTTGTATTAGACATTTTAATGTTGGGACAATGGGTGATTTTAGTGAGGTATATCCTACACCACTCGACCTCTTTTCCTGGAGGTCAGATGCCTTTTGAAGGTTTCCCCTCGAAAACAACAAAAAGCCATTTCATGTCCATACTGTGACGTCATATCGTGCCTTGCCTACCCACCAGAACACACTCATGGAATACTTCAAGAAAGTACTTACGTGCAATCTGTGGTAGATCAAGACAGCGGCCCACCGTTATTTACACGAATCTCTTAATATATAATACTAATATAATAATATATAATATAATATAACTCACAAGACTTGTAAGCTTTAAATGAGAAAAAATCCTATAAAAAAAAATGGCTACAAGCAATGCATGAGACCGAGTTAAATTATCTATACATATGAAAATGAAGTGAATTAGTCAGTAAAAATTTTACAATAACGTAATCATTGAGTTCCGCCGTCATTTTCTTTATAGATTGAGTTCCGCCGTGGTACCGGTTGCGCACGGTCGTGTGTCGCTGCACTGATCGCCTCTTAGTCAATTTAAATTTTAACTTTTTTATTGGTCGAACCTCTTAAAAATCAATTCCTTGTTTCGCTAGAACAATATTATTCTACTAGCCAAGCCCACTGGGCGGTCCTAGACAGAGACAGCTGTGGTTTTATTAATCTAAATTTAAAAACAACTAGAAGCGCGCCTCCGATTTGCAAATTTCGAACCGTCTCCACGCGGCTTCCGAGGCGTGCCGTCGAGCCACGATAACAGATGCCGCACATTGTCAATTAGTCATCGGGTACGTGTGCTATGCGCCGCTGCTACGAGCCGCCGTTGTTCACCGCTACGCCAGAGACACTACGAGAACGCTACACCACTTCCAGAGCTACACAGTAAGTCATCGTTAGTTGTTTGCGTACAAAGAACAGGTTTAAAAGGAATATTATAAAGGATTTATGATTTAGGAAAATTATGAAGGAGGAAGATTTATTTACTGAATTTAATATGTCGATGAAACGCATTCCCCCTGCAACTCCCAAGATGCCAGTGGGACTATCTCAATCGGAATCAGATTTAAACACGATACAATTGAGAGACTGTTCCTTAGTTAACATAAAACGGAACAAAAGACCCCGTAATGAACTGGCGCAGTCCCCTAATGGTGACGAAAAAAACCTGAAACAAGAAATTTTGGACCTACTAAATAGCTGGAAATCCGATTTTGAGATCAAAATTAATGAGATATGTGCCAAACAAAAGATTCTGGTTTCGAAATTAACTACGGAAATATCGGAACTAAAACACACTAGCAAAATACAAATAACGAACGATGAGATTGCCACATCAATGGCATTCATTAATAAACAATATGAGGATATAAAGTCTGGGCTTGACAAACTGCAAAAAGAAAAACAGGAACATCGTCAATGCCTGGAGAAATTGGAGAGAAAGGTGCAAGATCTACAATTAAATTAATTTAATTAAATCCAGATCGTCTAGCAATGAGATAAGGAATATACCTGTAAAAGACAAAGGACCATTAATGACCTAACGGAAATCATCTGCAATATAGGACAAGCTGTAGGAACGCTGATTAACCCCTCGGATATCCGCGACATATACCGCCAGCCAGGCAAGCTTGGTTCAACGCGCCCAGTCGTCGCGGAATTTCAAACAGTTAAAATGAAATTAAACACGCTCTCCTGCGTCCGTAAGTTTAACACTATTCAGAAAACAGTAACTGAAAAGCTCAATACCAAACACATCAACATTCCAGGTACCCGACAGCCCATTTTTGTACCGCTGACCGCTGTTACCCAAAACACAAGCCTTGGCTTAGTTTGGGTGACAGTTAGCCCATAAAAGAATGTGAAAACTTGTGACAATAAAGAATTTTTATTTTTATTTATTTTATTTTTAGATAAACAACATAAAGTGGCTACAGCTTCGAAAGTCAAAATAAAGCCGAAAGCTGAAGCGACTGTAACAACTATTGCAGAGCGTATAAGACTAAAACCTGAGACAACGCCTCCACCAGGACAAAAGCGACTATTGCAGAAGCACTTACACAATCTGAAAATAATCCTAGAATCTACTAACGCGACGATGATACTCAAACATGGAGATAAGGGATATTTGTGCTGCTACTGTTCAGAAGCGTACCAAGAACCCATGAATTTGAAAATACACACTTTGACTGAACATAAAAATGAAGACAAAATCTATGGCACCTTAAAAGCTAGAGGACCATCCAGATTCTTAGTCAAACTTGACATAACGAATCTAAATTGCATGCTTTGCAGCGCCAATATAGACTCTCTTGAAGATATATTCGTTCATCTGACAGAAAAACATAATAAGAACTTCCACACTGATATAAAAAATCAAATGTTTCCTTTCAAGTTCAATACGAAACAACTGAAATGCTGCCAATGTACTAGCGAAGTTGTATTCGCCACGTTCAGCGCATTACATGAGCATATGCACAAGCACTACCGACACTTCGTTTGTAACGAGTGTGATGCCGGATTCATCAATCATATATCTTTAGCTGGCCATAAAGTCACTCACACAAAAGGGACCTTCACCTGTCGGCATTGTCCTATCGTATTTGATAACGTATTCAAAAGAAAAAACCACGAAATGCGTAGCCATAGCAAAGGTGGCAAATTACATATATGCCATTTCTGTAATGAAGGTTTTAAGGAATATGTAACGAAGGAATTACATCTGACTACGGTCCATGGCGTTACTCCGCGGAAATATAACTGCTCCGCATGTGATAGGAGTTTCCCATCCAATAGTTTTCTTAGCGCACATGTCCGAAGTTTCCATCTGATGGAGAAAAGTCACAAATGTTCAGAGTGTGATAAAGAATTCTTCAGAGAGGCTCATCTCAAGAAACATAAGTTGAGTCATACTGAGGCTGTAGACTTCACATGTGATGTGTGTTCAAAGCAATTCGCCAATAAATCTACTTTGTCGCGGCATAGGGGTATACATCGGCATTCAAAGACGTTTTAAATACAAAACTTTGCTTAACATAGCATATAGAAGCAAATTTTCGTCGTCTTTTGATGTCTGGTGTGTAAATTCGTTATATGTATACGGTAAAGCTCAACATAATTAATACACTTATGGGTGCACGCAACGTTACAATTTGTTTTCAATAAAAAATAATTAAAATATTTGGAACTTGACCATCAATGGTACCGATTTACTTGTTCAGTGCATATTTTTGTTTCTATTTCACTAAGAAAAGAATAGAAGACAAGATATTCGTTTCTTCTTCTTCTGCAGCCTATAGAGTTCTGCTGGACAAAGGCCTCGCCCAAGCTTTTCACGCTTTCCACAAGGCACATTACTCGTAAAACCGGTGGCCGATAAGTGAGGTTCTGGTGTGGCGGCCACGTACCGGTAGACGCAGCGTAGGGAGACCCCCAATAAGGTGGACCGATGACCTGGTGAAGGTTGCGGAAAGACGAAGGATACAGGCAGTACAAGACCAGTCATGTTTTTAGTTTAGTCAAGTCAAATTAAGATACTCCATAGACACGATTAAAAACTTAGTGGCTAAAAATGCATCGATTTACGTCAGGCGCGGACTAATTTGACAGGACTAGACTAACATTCATCTTCTGACCTGTGCTTAGAGAAATAGAAAGAAGAAGATGGACTGAAATTAAATTTAGTTTATGAACATGGAAATTCGGGGCCCAATATCTCTGTAACCATGGGTAAGAACGGAACAAAAAATTACGATGAAAACAAGTGAGTTATACTTACGCTACACTTGTCTTCAAGTTTACTTTTATTGATAAATGATACCAATAAGTTTCGATGGACTTCTACTTTTTACTGTGTAGCTTGTAGAAAGACCTATCACCAAGTCCCAATTTAGCAAGCTTATAAAAAAATCACAAGTTGAATAATAATATAGTATGTGAAAAAACTTGAGAGATTTATTTTGTTACATTTTTAAGCCAAAGCGTTTTTAAGTTTGTTTTTGTTTTGCCCACATTAGGAATTTCTCTATCTCATATTTATTTTTATTTCGTTTGTAACGAGTGTGATGCCGGATTTATCAACCATGAAACATTATCCAAACATAACGTTACACACACAAAAGGATTATTCATCTGCCGACATTGTCCTGTAGTATTCGACAATGTTTTCAAGAGAAAGCCGTGAGATGCGCTGGTACTCACACTGATAAATCATATTTATGCCATTTATGTGATAAGGGTTTTAAAGAATATGTTACGATAAATATGAATATATATGAAACCAATAGGTTTCGATCCACTTCTACTTTTTACTGTGTAGATTTTTTTTTATAAGTTATAAACTAGCGCTTGACCGCAATCCCGCCAGATGGTAAGCAGTGATGCGATCATTGATGGTAAAGCGCGCTAGTTTATTAAGAGCCAATTCACTCTAGCCTTGAAGACACTCAAATTCTAATGTGACGGAAACACCGTCGCTGGCAAATTGTTCCTGTCATTGTTCCAGTGTTGTGTTTGTTGTTGGGGAATTAAATCATGCAATCAAATCAGAACCTGATCTGATCTGATCAGAATTAGATCAGATCAGATAGATTGTAGAAAGACCTATCACCAAGTCGCAATTTATACACTCTGCGAGTGTTACATTGAAAAAAATAATAACTTATGGTAATAGCTAATTTAAAGGGAGTTTCTTGTGTTTTTCTTTTACTTGGGTACATAATTTTTATTTGTAAAAACATGAACATGGAAATTGTAGCAGTCATGTTATATTACTTATCCGTTATAGTAAGTGTGAACTTTATGAAGAATAAATTATTTCATAGAAAAAACTTGACTTTTTTTGATGTGGAAACACATATAACACACATACAATACTATCCTTACAAAGCGTGAAGGTAATAGAGACACGCAAGTGGATTCAGAAGAAATAGACGGCATCAGCACCTTAATTGCGTAATACACTACTACTATCAATAGGACTCATTTTGAAGCATATTACTAATCCTTTGCTCCATATGTAGGAAAAATGTCTGCTCAACAACGTAAATCACGCAATGAATATTGTTGAACAGTCAAAATGAAACCCGTTGCTACTGATATTAAGTTACGCAATTACCCTACAGGTTTGAAAACTATTTGCCACAAAAAGGTAACTGGCCGGACGAACTAAAGAGATCCTGCAAATTATATGACGTCATGTCGTCAGTATCTACCAAATTTTACACGCTCGAGTCATAATATATCAAGATTTTGCTGAAACATACGGCCAGCTTAGAAATCCGGTGGTGAACCCCACCCCATTCACAAATTACTACAACAATTCATTTACAATTCACTGTTTAAAATAATTTTAGATAGTGAATTGAAAAAAAAAATTTCATCAATCCCGTATCATTATTTAGACGTAGCGTTATTCACACAAAAGGATCTTTTGTCTGCCGACATTGTCCCTTTGAATTTGACAATGTGACGAGATGGGCAGCCATAAGAAACCTGGCAAACTAAATAAATGCCATTTCTGCAATGAAGGTTTTATGCATTATATTACGAAGGAATTGCATCTTTTTACGGTTCATAGGGTTGATCCCCGAAAACATAACTGCACAGCGTGTGAAAGAACTTTTACTTCCAACAGTTTTCTTAATGCACATGTTAGACGCTTCCATTTGATGGAAAAACGGTACAAATGTTTAGAGTGCAAGAGTGCGTTCTTCAGGGGTTGCGACCTAAAAAAACATATGTTGATACATACAGGGGCTAAAGATTTCAAATGCACAGTCTGTTCAAAGTACTTTGCTAAGAAATCCACACTAAATCAGCATATGAGGATTCATAACAATGATACGGGTTTTAAATGTACAATATGTGGTCAGGCGTTTGTGCAAAAACCTAGCTTGATACAGCATATGAGGGCAAAGCACGACGCTTGTTCTATTTGATACAATAGCTATTAAACCTAAATATTCTGTTTCTATAAGTAAAGGATATACCTAATAGTTTAGTAACGCACGTTATGCAACTGACTTTCCCAGGCTGTGCTACATCACTCTCAAAAATCAAAGTGGGTGAGACGGAAGGATGCAGAAAGCTGCATCCTTCCGTCTCACCCACTTTCGTCGGTACTTTTAGCTGGGGGACGCTATGCTTGCCGTCAAGCAATCTCCACTCCAAGACTCGATTGCTCCAGTGGCCATAATCCTTCATCAAATTTCCCGTTACATGTTATTTTTGTTGTTCTTTTCAAATAAATATTAAGTCTTAAGAAGCTAAGATTTTGTGTCGTTTTAGTATGCGTGGTGAATCTTTTAAATATTGCTGTTTCTTCTGTTGCTGTTCTTAGTTGTTTTTATTCATTTCAATTCTAAATTCATTAAAATAAGATTCAGAATAACTTAATTGGTAATGCAATCCGTAGTCATAACACGCCATGCCGTGCCGGCAATGTGCTCCTTACTTATTGTTAATTTTCATTAAATCCAAAAACTTTTTTTTATGTAAATCATCCGATATACATACATTTTTCCCGAAGCGTCTGATAGATTTATCATTAACGACCTACATAGGACACATTTCTCGTCTCATCTATGTAACGAAGCCTTTTTAGTACTATTTTCTGTATAAGATTTGATTTGTTAAAGATATTTCATTAAATCCAAAAACTTTTTTTTTACGTAACTCATCCGATATACATACGTTTTTCCCGAAGCGTCTGATAGATTTATCATTAATGACCTACATAGTACACATTTCTCGTCTCATCTTTGTAACGAAGCCTTTTTAGTACTACTTTCTGTGTAAGATTTGATTTGTTAAAGATATTTCATTAAATCCAAAAAACCTTTTTTTTACGTACATCATCCGATATACATACGTTTTTCCCGAAGCGTCTGATAGATTTATCATTAACGTCCTACATAGGACACATTTCTCGTCTCATCTATGTAACGAAGCCTTTTTAGTACTACTTTCTGTGTAAGATTTGATTTGTTAAAGATATTTCATTAAATCCAAAAACTTTTTTTTACGTACATCATCCGATATACATACGTTTTTCCCGAAGCGTCTGATAGATTTATCACTAACGGTCTACATAGGACACATTTCTCGTCTCATCTATGTAACGAAGCCTTTTTAGTACTACTTTCTGTGTAAGATTTGATTTGTTAAAGATATAGAGGCGTTTGCCAAAATTTCTAAAAAACGATAAGCGCGGTGTAAACTTGTAATTTAGTTGTTATTAGAATATATTAAAAGATACATAATGCTGTTTCATTTCAATGATCTGTTTTAAAATTACAGTAATTATTTCAAACGAATGTTTCCTCACGTCTTCGATCATTTGTATTAATTAGTACTGTAGGGTAATTGCGTTACACACTAACAGTAGCAATGGGTTTCATTTTGACAGTTCAATAACATTCATTACATTATTTACGTTGTTCAGCAGACACGTTTTTGGAACATATGGATGGCAATGGCTTAGCAATATGATTCAAATTGATGGTTATATTATGTTACGCAGTGAATCATAATCTGTCTGGTATTATTTGAATATCAAGGTAAGTTAATGCAGTGGAAGTCATCAACATTTGTGTGTTTTAAAACTTATCATCAACTCCTAACCTTTTCTTCTTGCCACATTCTGGGGCCATACTATAACTTGTTAACGCAGTCCTTGCGCAGTTGTAAAAAGAGATAGCTCTCATCCTGTAGATATAGCTCCATCTTTGTCCGACAATGTAGAAACGATGGTTTCAAGACTTTGGGCGGCATTTTTTTTTGATATATCTTCATGAATGTCCGCTACACTAGAGTATGTCAGCGTAGTATGTATGTATGTCATACTGATTAAAAATCACCCCGCTGTTACATCTCACACCTATTATCGAGAATTGCGGGAACGAACAATTCCGCAATCCCTGAAGCTGGTTGGCTTCCAGTCTAACTACATGCAGCTAAATTAAAGTATTTATTTATCTGACCTCCACATTACCTAATTACTGGATAAAAAGATACCCATTGCTTAATTATGGGGTAATTGCGTAACTTACATAAAATAACACACGCACGCCGCGTGTGTTGAAACGGTCTCCAAAGCCTGGAGCACAGGCGTAGAGTAGCCAGCCTTTCGGTCTTCTATAGGTTGCATTCTGGTGAGTGTGCAAGGGAATTGCATGATTTAATTCCCCCATCACCGTTCCACCATCGGACGTCCCGTCGTACGGCGAGTTTCCACCCTTACGTTGTTGATACCACTGCGACCCGGACGAAGCGTTTCGCTTCCTCTTTTATACCGCGTACATCGAGGGACTGGAACAATTTGCCAGCGACGGTGTTTCCGTCACATTACAATTTGAGTGTCTTCAAGGCTAGAGTGAATAGGTTCTTAATAAACTAGCGCGCTTTACCATCAATGATCGCATCACTGCTTACCATCAGGCGGGATTGCGGTCAAGCGCTTGTTTATAACTTATAAAAAAAAAAAAAAAACATTTGATTGTAGCATTTCTTTTCATTTTGACATAGCCACGTGCGTTACGTTTTTACACCCATGAAGCAAAGGAATAGAAACTTCTTTCAAAACCCTCGGATTGTAATTGAAAACGTGTTACGTATTTAAGGTGCTAGTTATCGGACCCGTTACACCCAAGGATTTAACGTGCCAAAACCTGGTCGTGCATAATTATGATCAGTCACATTATTTGTCATTATTACTTTCAGCATTTTATCATGCAATTTATTAACCGAATAACCAAACACCCCATTTTATCACCTGAATGATGTATCCTTTTCTTTGTAGGTGGCCAACAAAGAAATGTTGAGGAAAATGAAACGGACATCAATGAACTTATAGACGATATAAGTACAAAAGTACTAAAAATAACACCAAGGACCGAACTCTTAAAACATCGGAGTAACATTAAAGAAATCCTTCTGAATTCTAACGCAACACCTGTAAGACGGCACGAAGGGATCGGATACACGTGCTGCTACTGTCCACAGCAGTTCGAACACCCTGGAAATCTTAAAAAACATACTCTAGAGTACCACAAAAATGTCTATGAAGCAAACTTTATGAAAAATATGAATATGTCCGAATATCTCGTTAAATTAGATATAACTTCATTGAAATGCAAGCTTTGCGACAATAATATGGAATCTCTAGACAACCTTATAGACCATCTACAAAAAGAACACGAGAAGAAAATCGATAGGGATCATATAAACCATATCTTACCTTTCAAATTCGGCAACGATTTACTCATATGTAATATTTGCTCGACCACTTTTGGCAAGTTCAGGACCCTTATTAGGCACATGCATATTCATTATAGGAATTACATTTGCACCATTTGCGATACCGGCTTCGCCAACCGAAATTCTTTAACCCAGCATTTGCTAAATCACAAAACAGGGGCATATATGTGTGACTACTGTCCAAAGTCCTATCCTACTTTAGTAAAAAAAAGAATGCACGAAAGAACTTCCCATACGCACGTCAATGCTACTTATAAATGTGGTTATTGTCAGGAAACTTTCAAAGATCATGGGCAAAAGGAAGCTCATGTAACTAATGAACATGGTGTGGTAACAATGAAAAGTGTATGCCAAGCTTGCAACAAAGAATTTCACAATCGAAAGAAACTTAACATACACATTAAAAGAGACCATCTTATGGAGAGGCCTCACAAGTGTAAAGAATGTGAGATGACGTTTTATTCCACCTCAGGGCTAAAAAGCCATATGGTCAAACATACAGGCTCGAAAGAATTTCAGTGCTCAGTATGTTTGAAGAAATATGGAAGGAAGAAGACACTGAATGCCCACATGCAGACACATTCTGAGGAGAAGAGGTTCAAGTGTGAAAAGTGTGCGCAGAAATTTACGCAGAAATATACGTGGAGAGGACATATGAGATCCAAACATGGAGAAATTGTTTAATTTTTTTTTTTTTTTTGAATTTTTGACATAGGAAATAAAAACTTCTATTAGCAAAGTTTTCATTGTTTTACTTAACAGATAATTTTTGTTTTTTTGTTTTAATAAATCTAAAGTCATTTATTCAAATTAGGCTGAGCAGTAGCACTTTTGGAACGTCAATGTTACACTAAGAGAAACAAACCGCCCGCCCTTCGTCACTTCCTAGTGCTTTCGCTGGAAAGAAGTGGCGAAACAAACACCCCAGCAGCACAGCTGTCTGTTCATTTAAAAACACACAAGACTATATACAATACTATGTATAGTAATTAACATAAGAAAACACAACAAAAAATTTAAAAAAAATGTTTTCTTTTTTTTTTCATTTTATATGGAAATGAAAAAAAGTAAAAACTTATTACCCAAATATAAGCCCCAGGTATAAAAGGCGTGACAGCTCAAATATTTATGCATTGTAAAAATAGACAATTATATGAACTCATTATTAGCTTTTGCCCGCGACTTCGTCCGCGTTTCCGTCGTTTTCCGTCAAGTAAAAGTAGCCCTTCCTCACGATTCAGTGGTTTTTTGATGTAACAGACAGATTAACTTTCGTATTTTAGTAGGGAAATATAATAATGTCAATCTTCAATAATGTTGAAAAATTTCGAAAAAAATTACTGTTCTGGAATATTATTTAAATAGTTTTATGTAGAACATTTCTGCCATACATAATGTCTATGTAGCTTAAACCACAAAGGGTGCTCACGCGACAGAAGCTTAAAAAATGGAGTAACTTCTCCCGTTTTCCCAACATTTTCCTTCACTGCTCTGCTTCCATTGATTGTAGCGTGATGGAAAGTGCACTATAACCTCCCCAGGAGTATGAAGAATAATTGTACCAAGTTTCGTTAAAATCCGTCGAGTACTTTTTGTTTCTATAAGGAACATACAGGGTGTATCTGACATCGTAACGCAAACTTGGCGAAAAGGCTAGACCACATGCCACTAATAAACTTATGATAGTCATTTATGTCGTTAATGAACGGTTATAGAATTAACAGTGTTTAAAAAAAAGTGTTGGCTCGGCCTTTGAACGTTGCAAGCGTGTCTGCGTGCGGGTTTGTAGGTATGACGTTGATACCTGATGTGAACTCTATTAAATCAGCTGATAAGACAGTTTTTCGAGTTTTGTTTTCATTGCGCTTTTTTGTGTAATTAGCGAATTATTTAATTTTTACTTTAAATCTTATTGGGTTATAAAAGTATAGCAATTATGAACGGTCTAAACTGAAAAAAGCTACATATATATTTTTTTAGATCATGAAAAAGCCGACGAAAAATTCCACCACTGGGAGGTTCAGAATCATGTACTGGATCCATGGTACTCATTTGTGCGTCGATGTCAGATACACCCTTTACAGACAGACAGCAATTTTACTGCATTTTTGGCATTAGTATCGATCACTAATCACTCCCTGATAGTTATTTTGGAAATATATTTCATGTACATAATTGACCTCTCTACAGATTTAAATTATAAAATACAGTATGTTAACTAACAGAGGGCGTTCCCGTTAACCCGAAATAGTATACATACATACATGCTAAAAAAAATATTTCCATTCGAAAACAAAATGTTTTAAAATTTTTTCAATATGAAAATATTCAATAAAAATTTTAAATTGACATGTAAAAGAAACACACTGTACACGCGAACATGAAAGACGGCAACGTCGCAATTTATTTATGAATGACGAGCCGCGTATGCGGCGGCGATCTAAGATCTAATTGATTGATGTGTGTTGGGCAATGCAACGTTAGGTAGATACTATTCTGCGCTACTATTTTTATTTAAAACAGGAGGTTTCAAATTTATTTTCAATTACAATTTCTTTTTATTCGGATTATTTTATGCTTATTTTTCTATGCTGATATTTTTATTTTAATCTTTTAATGATATATATTAACGAGTTTAAGGGAACGCCCTCTGTTATTTAACATACTGTATAACGTGTCGGTAAGCTATTCTCGAAAAAGAACACAAACATTGACTTGTGTTAATCAGAGCGACCAGCTATTCATATCATTTAAATAGTCGTTTACGGAATAATCTGTTGAACAAAGGTTGGATTTGATTTGTGCTTTAAATTAAATGATTTGATTTCATTTGAAGGCAAGTCTAGCAAAGCTGAGGAATTCTTGTTATAAAAAGTTATACCAAGCCCAACAAAATAAATAATCCTCGGCCTTGGAAGCATAAGGTCGTATGTATCTATAGCTCGACCTCAGGAGCATTATCATGCTTTTAAAGTCGAGAAATAACTTACATCACGTCAGTATTTCGATTGTTTTTTTAGTTAGTGAACATCTAACTTCCTGTTTTTTTTAATTCGTGATAGTAGGTGTGCGTACTCCTTAATATTAACAATAATTACCATATAGAATGTAAAGAGCTGATTTTTCTAACACCATACAAGATATGACAAACGTCAATAACCAAAGTCCACTCATAAAAAATTTATCTCCCGATTTTAAAATTTGCCATGGTAGAAGTAGGGTATACCTACTATTATTAAGTAATATGCTGTTTCAGCCCCATAAGTATAGATTTTTGAATATTGTCAAAAAAAAATATAATCTAGTGCTTGACTGCAATCCCGCCTGATGGTAAGCAGTTACGCAATCGTTGAAGGTAAAGCGCGCTTATTAAACCTATTCACTTAAAAATCTTAGTGAAAAGGACGGAAGACGTCAGAATACCGCACGACTCAGAATACCGCACGAGCGGTGAATACACACCTACAAACCGCTCGTAACACACACTACCCCCCGTACCCTCGCAGCCTACCGTACATAGCTGGTTGAGCTGTTAGGGGGTCGGGGTAATCACCGCTGTAGCGGAGCGCCAACCAAAGCCGACGCCCGGTCGCTGATCGACTCTTGCCGGGCCTTCACGGGGGCAACCCGTGATCCAACCTGGTAGGGGTCTGATCGCACGGGCGTCGTGAAACACTTCAGGCGCTCCTACAGCCACACACAACAAAGCACACCGTCCACCGCCGGAGGGAAGGCACACCCTCGCGGCGTCGACTTAGGTGTGCGAAGATCAAAGAACAGCACCCCTAGGGTGCAACCCAAGGACGGGTCTCCATTTTTGGAGGCCGAGAGACCGATCTCACGGTCATGGGGCCATCAAGGAGCCCCCAAACCGTCTCCTCGCGCCCCCAACTCGGGGTCGCAGAGAGAACCACGAACGAACGGAAGACGGCAGTTGAGCACGGTGATGCAATGTTAAACCCAACAATACGACCAACGATGCTGCGCCAGAGGGAGATTGGTCTGGAGACCCTCCACGATCACACGCCCGACACGTACATCGTACCCGGCACACATCGTACCTCGAAAAATATGTGTACACACATGATGATCGATTTAGTACTTTTCACTTGAAATAAATTATTATTTAAATATAGCAACAACTCAATGAGTCCAAATTTAAAACATGCATTAAACGCACGCTGTGTAAGCAAGCATATTATAAACTGGAAGATTATATCCGTGATAAAAATGCTTGGATAAATGCCAGTCCTGCTCCACAGCCACAGACAATTTTGTAGGTTTGGAAGAGATACCATTCCCCCTTTTTGTTGTTTTCCAAATATTCCTTTTTTATTTTATTTGTTTATTTCAACGTTGTGCACAATATTTTGCTACCATTATTTTGCAATAGTATTGTATAATGTAAAAGCACTTTTCAAGTTTGTTCGGAATGTGAGGAACATCACCATGGACTATGTTCTTTCTCAGGGTCTAAAGATTGTCTGTGCCAAGTTTCATCAAAACCGGTTGAGAGGTTTAAGCGGGAAAGCGTAACAGACAGACAGACAGAGTTACTTTCGCAATTATAATATTAGTATGGATATGTAACTTGTTTGACATTGCGAAATTGGCAGTTGAGAGTTGTGGCATGTCTCACTCAAATGTCTTGCTGATGGTGGCGCGTGTTGTTGGGTCATTTGGTTCCCTTCAATATGGTTGAGCTAAGTGGGGCTGATGCGCGCGTCATGCTCGTGAACGGGGGCCGTCAGTGGAGACTGGTCATCTCTTAGCTGCCAGTGGGCTTAATTCATTTTCTATCTTTTAATTAATTTTTATATTTATACATTGTGCTCACATGATAGAAGCAACAGAAATATGTAACGAAGAAATGTAACCCATACTATGATTTTAAAAGAGTGTCCATGGAGTTTCTTGCACGTTCTTCTCCACAGAGATCTACGCTTTGGAACGTGCAATTTAGCTTCACTTTTCATGGACTGACCGACATTGACTATTCAAAAACACCAACGGATGGTTAATTAGAAATAAACAACTTTGATTTTGAATATTAAGATATTTTGGTTTGATATTAAAATTTTATCGATTTTTAATTTATTTTTGACATTTATCATCAGATCTTTAAGCTTCAATTTTACTGTGGACATTCTCTAGGAGAATCATTTATTCATTACTTCAATGCTTTCTACATATTATAATAATCAGAAATCGACAGTAGGTTTTCTTTAAATTTTATAATAAGTTAATGAGTATTTTATCTCAGAATTTGTAATTAATGCCTGGAAACAAGACATGTGTCGAAGACAAATATATTGGGATAATTGAGAATTATGGTAACCTAATTATCAAAATCTTCATAAACAGTAAAAAATTAACAAGTTATAGAAAGTGAAACGGCGTGCATATTACCTCTGCTCCTCTTCTACAGCCAAAGCAGTATATTGAAAAACTCAGATCCAGTATTGGATACTGAAACAAGCTGAAAGAAATACTTTGCGATAGAATAAATGCTCCAAATAAAGTTGTACTTTTCTTTTTAGGTCGACCTCAGGAAGACACAGTCGAAATTAAAATAGGAGTCGACAAACCAGTTGACGCCAAGAAAGGAGATAATACACCAGTGAAAAGTGCTAGTAAGGGTGTGACAAACCTTGAAGCAGCAGGATCGTCCAAACCTCCAGTATCTAGAGGATATAATGCTGAAATTAACAAGCATAAAACTAATATTATGGAAATAATGCGGTGGTCCAACGCTACACCTATAAAACTTTGGGGAGATATGGGTTACATGTGTTGTTACTGTGAAGATCAGTACTTAGAGCCGGCAGATCTCAAGACACACACTCTACAAGCGCATGAGAACGTTACCAAAGCATACTTCATAAAAGATCTGAGCATGTACAATTACATCATCAAATTAGACATCACTGATTTGCAGTGCAAGATATGTAAGAAAAGTATCGACACTAGTGAAGAATTAATGGATCACCTCAAGAATGAACACAATAAAAATATAGATACTGACATCAAAAATCATATAGTTCCTCTCAAATTTAATACAAAAGCGCTCGAATGTTTCATTTGCAAAAATGTTTTCCACAGATTCAAATTATTAGTGATACATATGAATACGCATTATAGGAATTATATATGTGATATATGCCAAGCTGGGTACGTAAATTACTGTAGTCTTAGGCTACACAAAGCCACACACAAAACTGAAAACTTTACCTGTTCTTCTTGTTCGATGAAGTTCGAAACATTGACTCAGAGAAATTTGCATTTGAAAACCAAGCATGCCAAAACTGTTAACCACAAATGTGGGTACTGTAATGAAAAATTCAACAATTATAGGAAGAAGGAAGCTCACTTGATCTCTGTACATGGACAGGGTCATCAAAAATCGAAATGCCAAGCGTGTGATAAGGAATTTAATCACCGTAAACAATTAGCCGTGCACGTTAAAAGAGACCATTTGATGATAAGACCACACGCTTGTGAAGTGTGTGAGAAGACATTTTTCACTCCGCATGAACTGAAAAATCATATGACCAAGCATTCAAGAGAGAGGCCTTATAAATGTGAAATCTGTCTTAAGTCATATAGACAATCTAGGATCTTAAAACAACATATGAAGATTCATAACAATGATAGGCGTTTTAAATGTGTACATTGTGGACAGGCTTTTATTCAGAAATCCATTCTGAAATGTCATATGAAATCTAAACATGGAGAAATTGTTTGAATTTGTCTGTATTTACATTATTAAAGAGCTTAAAACTTGCTGGCTGTTTCACTTACTAATGGCAGAAAAACTATAATTCTTTTTAAGGAAGACTTAGTTCGTTTAGTGAAGTGTTGATTGAAATGTACTGTTTTAGGTTGATATCATCGTCATTCAGTATGATAAAACTTATAAAGAAAATATATTAACATAGTGACGGAATATTACTAAAACGTGGAAGTTAACACAAATAATGATGATATTTAAAGCAGCCATGACGTGTTAAAGCTTAAAACAGAGCATTATAATACAATAATGTTAAATTTCTCTTTGTAGGTCACGGGCGGGGAACTAGGATAATCGAAATAGAAAAACCGACAAAAGCGACCGTTGAATTGAAGTTCATCTCAAAACTATCAACGAGAGACACAGATGTTATCCTAAAAGGGTCAATATCGGAAACTATGAAGAACAAAATGAATCTGAAAAATATATTGCTGAACTCTAACGCATCCCCAATAAGATGCAAAGATGGTCATGGATACGGCTGTTCGTTCTGTCCTAAACAGTTTCTAGAGCCGACTGCTCTCAAGAAACACTTTCTAGAAGAACATAACAACGACAAACTTATTAAGTATATGACCGATAAGTTATTTGATCATGTCATCAAGCTAGATATAACATACTTGAATTGTGCTCTTTGCGATAAAGACGTCAAACACTTGGACGATCTTGTAGCTCATCTGAAGGACGAACACAACAAATCGATGTATCCAGACGCTAAAAGCCAAATCGTGCCATTCAGATTCGACTCGCCGGAACTAAAATGTGTCGTATGCTCCGCAGAATTCAGTTCATTCAAACTTTTACAAGAACACATGAATTCCCATTTCGGTAATTATATTTGCGAAATATGTGGAGCAGGGTTTGTGACTGACAGACTACTAAGTTGCCACGTCAAACGGCATGACAGCGGGGAGTATAAATGTGATCAATGCGATAAAACTTTTGCAAACCAAATTAAAGTACGCGAACACATTAAACGAACACATCTAGGACAGAGCAAGAGGAACAAATGCAATTACTGCACAGAAAGATTCGTAGATTATAGGAAAAAGATGAATCATATGGTAAAAGAACATGGAATGGCACCTGTCGTTCTTAACTGTACGGCTTGTGAACGCACTTTTAGCAATCAACGGTCTTTATCACGCCATACGAAGAAAGATCACCTTTTGGAGAGAAGGCACAAGTGTGTCGAATGTGACATGAGATTCTTTGAAAAAAGTGGCTTGCAAATACACATGGCCAAGCACTCGGGGTTGAGACAGTTCAGATGTGATATTTGCTTAAAGGCTTATGGAAGAAAGAATACACTAAGGGAGCATATGAGGATCCATGCAAATGACAGGAAATTCGCGTGCACTCACTGTGGCCAAGCGTTCGTCCAGAAGTGTAGCTGGCGGAGTCATATGCGCTCGAAACATGGCGAAAAAGTGTAGCAATCGTACACATTCTATAGAGTTAATGTTTTTAATAGTCGTAATCATTGATATATTTATCAATGGTCGTAATATAGATTTTACGTTCATCATTATTATATTATATTACATAAATATTTTAGGTAAGAATGTCCCTAATGCCCAACGGTTATGTTTAGCTTTTGATTAGTAAGCAAATCTGAACATCACTCGCGTTAAGACATATCAAAACCGTCTCTGCTTTTATTTAAAGCATTTTCTGCCGCTGCTATCACAGCTGACCTCCGATAGATTTTCTATTGTCTGTTGTCTGGCAGTCAACTTGTTAGAAATTTTAATGTTGTTTATATTTAAGAAGATTTTCCATTGTTCTGTGATCTTTCAGCGTACAATTTCACGACGCATCTCAATTTCATCAATGTTAGACACTCATCATCAGCCCCTACTCGTCCACTGCTGGACATAGGTCTCCTTCATGGCACGCCAACAAGCTCGATCCTGAGCAGTTCTCCGCCAGCCACTACCAGCCACCTTTTTGATGTCGTCGCTCCATCTAGCCCAAGGGCGTCCCACGCTACGTTTGCCGAGACGCGGTCTCCACTCGACGACTCGACTCTGTCTCTGAAGGACCGCATCAGAAATGAGGTGATCCGACAGAGGACCAGAGTCACCGACATAGCTGAGAGGATTAGCAAGCTGAAGTGGCAATGGGCTGGTCACATATGCCGCAGGACCGACAACCGTTGGGGAAAACGATGTTAGTCACTACTAACATTTAAATTTGCATTAGAATATATTCTAATGCAAATTTGATTAGAAATAAAGATAGCAATGGATACTGCTGTAACTTCTGCTCCAAGAAATTTGAAGACCCAAACTACTTAAAGGCACATTCTGCTGAAGAACATTCAGATATACTTAAGAATGCCAAAATCTTTTGAATACCTTATTAAACTTGACATAAATGATTTAAAATGCAGAATTTGCCAAAAAAGCCTTTCAAGATTAGATGACTTGACCACACATTTAAAAAATGATCACATTAAAAACATAACTACAGACATGAACGAAATTATTCCATTAAAATTCGATACTCAGGAATTCCGTTGCGCTGTATGTAGAGCAGAATACTCCACGTTTAAAATATTACAGGAGCACATGTATCATCATTTCAGGAACCATGTTTGTGAAGTCTGCAATGCAGGATTTGTTACACGACGGTTACTAATCTGTCACAAGAGAAGACACGCGAAAGAAGAATTTAAATGCAGCTAATGTGGAAAAGTATTCATTTGTGATCAAAAGAGAAGGGACCACGAACAAAGGATGCACTTAGGCATTAAAATGAGAAACAAATACAAATTTTGTGATGAAAAATTCGAAGACTATTGGACCAAAATGCATCACATGGTAAAAAAACACGGAGCTCCACCCATATCGTTAAAATGTACGGCTTGCTTGCGAATATTTACCAACAGGCGATCCTTAACACGCCATGTGAAGAAAGACCACTTGATGGAAAGACAACATGTCTGTACTTTTTGCGATATGCAGTTTTTTCTTAAGCAACTCTTAGTATAACATATGAAGGTACATACAGGGATTAAGAAATTCGAATGTCATGTGTGTACGAAGCACTACGCGACCAAAAATTCGTTACAGCAGCATCTTCATTGCCACGCTGACGATCGTCGCTTTTCCTGCACTGTGTGTAATCTAGCGTTTGTGCAGAAACGTACCCTGATAAATCACATGAAAGCGAAGCTTGGAGAGGTAGATTGTAGTGTAGTCAAGTTGTTACTGCAACTGCAAATATAGTTGGACAGGGATCTTTTGGTGCGTGGTTAAAATGGGAACTAACTCCGCCATCTTTTTTTACCATATTACAATTTTTTATCAACAGCGCTTCCTCTCAACGTCATTCAAGCGCCAAAAGTTCCTTGTGGAAATGTATATTGTGTTTAGGTAGGTATTATGAATAAATTTATAATTTATAAATGCCTGTTTTTTTCACCATTCAATTACGAAGCATGCAAAGTCATGCATAGCACAAGCAGAGTTTACCGTTTTAATTTAAAAGAGTGTCCATGGAGTTTCCTGCCCGTTCCTTTCCATAGGTCCATAGGTATCCTACTCTTTGGAATGGGCGAATAGCTTTACCTTACTGATGACCGACCTTCTGACAATTCAAAAGTGCCAGTAACTTTATTTGAAATAAATGCTTTGATTTGATTTACCGAGCAACTAGATTCAAGGGTGTTACCACACCAATCGATGGATGGCATCGATCGACGATCGCTCGTCTGAAACTGTTCCTTACTGCCACAAAAACGCCTAGTGACGTCACACAGATCCTGCATCTCACAAACAGAGTTTACCGTGAGGGTGTCTCTGACATCGACGCACAAACGAGTACAATGGATCCAGCACATGATTCTGGACGCCTCGGTGGCGGAATTTTGTGTCGGTTTTTTCCTGATAAAAAAAGCAGTATTTTTCACTTTACACCGTTCATAATTGCCATACATTTATAACCCAATAAGATTATAAAGTAAAAAATGATTAATTCGCTGTTCCTCATACCTGTAAACACCTTTAAAACACGACATTATGGAGAAGGAATGTATACATTGATGATATTTCATTAGATACATTTGTATTCAAATATTATAGTCCTAAATCGTTAAAAAAATGCAAAGTAGCTTGCTCAAAGCTACAATGCTGTTCTACGAGCGCACAATTCACCGTCTTAAAAAGTTTATCCATTAACATTTTACTTTTCGTATAAAGTACAGACGACAGCACATCAAGCTACTACAATCTATCAGATTTGTTTATTAGATTTTCAACTTTATGTCTAAGGCATTAAGGCTCAAGGTTGATTGGGAATAATTGACAGTTTCGGGTAGCTTGACCTGACGTCCTGTCGTCTGTACTTAGGCCTAGTGGTATCGGCCATGACTTACAAGTTGTAGCTCGTAGGTTCGAACGTCGCCAGGGACTTTACTTTGTGTTAATATTTCTTCGCCACTGCTCGGACATTCTAAACTTACCCATTGAAAGATTTAAAAGCTGTATTAAGACCAAACTTTGCAAAAAAGGGTATTGTCAAATCTTTTTTTTTTAATCATTATAAACTAGCGCTTGACTGCAATCCCGCCTGATGGTGAGCAATGACGCAATCGTTGATGGTAAAGCGCACTAGTTTATTAAGCCTATTCACTTAAAAAACTTAGGAATAGGAAGGATGACGGCAGTTGAGCCTGGTGATGCAATGTTAAACCCAAGACCAACACGACCAACGATGCTGCGCCAGAGGGAGATCGATCTGGAGACTCTCCACGACCAAAATCCCAACACAACAACTTTTGGCGCATCGTACCCGGCACACATCGCAACACTATTACTGCTCAGACCCGTACGGCTTCACCAGAGATCATGCCGGAACACGACGAATCGCTTGGCGGCAAGACTTTGTCTGGTGGGTGGTAACTTCTGCCGGCAGCCGATGTTATGGCCTACCACCGAGAAAATCTCAGATTATTTAGAAGACAATAAAGCTTGGGACTGAGCTGCTCGCTCTGCTAAGCAATATCATTAAGCAATATGCGTAATTATTATTAGCATTGTAAGCATTTTCATTTTAATGTCTGGACTTGAAAAAAGACTATGATCCCTGAGTTTGTTACGGCTTTTCTCCTCAGAGGTAGTCAGTTAGGGAATACCGGCTCCAGCTAGTTTAAAAATATATGACGTGTAAAAGTGATCAGTGATCCTACTTGCATAATAAACAATTTCATTTCTCAAAACTTTGAAGGAAAACGTCATGAGGAAACCGGCATGTCCTAGAGCCAAAACTTCGAAGACTTGTGACATTTACCAACCAGCACTTCCTCTCAATGAGAGGAGGCCTGTGTCCCAGGAATGGGAACATAATAGGCTGATTATGTATAAAGTACTTATGGAGGATAATTTTTAACCAGTACGCAAAATGTTGGGGTAAACGAGTCCTCGAGTGGAGACCGCGTCTCGGCAAACGTAGCGTGGGACGCCCTTGGGCTAGATGGAGCGACGACATCAAAAGGTGGCTGGTAGTGGCTGGCGGAGAACTGCTCAGGATCGAGCTTGTTGGCGTGCCATGAAGGAGGCCTATGTCCAGCAGTGGACGAGTAGGGGCTGATGATGATGATGATGACGCAAAATGTGAATTCATGAATCCAACTAATATTATAACAAAAACTGCACACAAAACTTATCAACGGATCTGAATGGAATTTGGCACATAGATAGTTTTGGCATAACGCATAGGATAATTTTTATCCCGATATTTCTACCGGATCGAAAAATTATGGAGGTGAAACCGCGGGGTGAAGCTAGTGGACGATATAGTGACCTTACTTTTTTTTGTTCTGGGTGGAAATCGTCAAATGAGCTCGCTCTGGCGGAGCGGAAGGCGTCAGACTTTACTGACTAAAACCGACCCTTGTTTCTTCACTTGCCTCTGTGTCAAGGCCACGGTTTCTTTCTTAACGAACCCCCAACCCTGACCCAGGAGGCATCGGTCTTCGTGGACCCCGTCACGATAGTGGCCCTATTTAAAGTATGGGTTGAGCAAATCAATTTTTCTTTTTGTTTTAATTATTTAGATATCACACCTACAGAATTTCGCATATTCATTTTATTTGGTCCTGTATATTATTTTTATCGCTGTATATACAATTCCGACCAGTCCAGTGCAAATGCTGTCTCTGTACCCATGGATTTGCAACTAATTTGCAGAATATTTTTTTGCTTACAATTGAACGAGGTCTTTTAGAAGAAATACAAACTTTGTACCTATTGAGTTTATTTATTTATGTATACTTTATTGTACATTAATTAAAAATACATTCAATACTACAAAATACGCAATGGGCGGCCTTTCGCCAATTCAGTTTCTTCCAGGCAACCTTAGAATAGACAAAGGTTAGCTATAGTTATTTATTTCAGGCATAGTTTTCACATAAATAGTATAACCAAGGAGTTTTTTTGCCCAATTTCTTCATTCAAACCTTTTGGTAGAGGTGACTAGGATCAATTCCACTTTCGTTTTTAATGTTCACAAGTGCTTAAATGGAGTTGTCCGTTGAAATTATGCGTATGCATGCTTGAAATTAGCAAAATTATGAATCATCCCTGATCTGCAGAATGCCTTGCAGTTGGAACGGAATCCTAAAAACATCCTTTATAAAGCAAGCTTTATTAAGCGTGGAGATCAATAATGTTAAATTTCTCTTTGTAGGTCACGGGCGGGGAACTAGGATAATCAAAATAGAAAAACCTACAAAAGCGACCGTTGAATTGAAGTTCATCTCAAAATTAACAACGAGAGACACAAATGTTATCCTAACAGGGTCAATATCGGAAACTATGAAGAACAAAATGAATCTGAAAAATATATTGCTGAACTCGAACGCATCCCCAATAAGATGTAAAGATGGTCATGGATACGGCTGTTCGTTCTGTCCTAAACAGTTTCTAGAGCCGACTGCTCTCAAGAAACACTTTCTAGAAGAACATAACAACGACAAACTTATTAAGTATATGTCCGATAAGTTATTTGATCATGTCATCAAGCTAGATATAACATACTTGAATTGTGCTCTTTGCGACAAAGACGTCAAACACTTGGACGATCTTGTAGGTCATCTGAAGGACGAACACAACAAATCGATGTATCTAGACGCTAAAAGCCAAATCGTGCCATTCAGATTCGACTCGCCGGAACTAAAATGTGTCGTATGCTCCGCAGAATTCAGTACATTCAAACTTTTACAAGAACACATGAATTCCCATTTCGGTAATTATATTTGCGAAATATGTGGAGCAGGGTTTGTGACTGACAGACTACTAATTAGCCACGTCAAACGGCATGACAGCGGGGAGTATAAGTGTGATCAATGCGATAAAACTTTTGCAAACCAAATTAAAGTACGCGAACACATTAAACGAACACATCTAGGACAGAGCAAGAGGAATAAATGCAATTACTGCGCAGAAAGATTTGTAGATTATTGGAAAAAGATGGATCATATGGTAAAAGAACATGGAATGGCACCTGTCGTTCTTAACTGTACGGCTTGTGAACGCACTTTTAGCGATCAACGGTCTTTATCACGCCATACGAAGAAAGATCACCTTTTGGAGAGAAGGCATAAGTGTGGCGAATGTGACATGAGATTCTTTGAAAAAAGTGGCTTGCAAAAACATATGGCCAAGCACTCGGGGTTGAGACAGTTCAGATGTGAAGTTTGCTTAAAGGCATATGGAAGAAAGAATACGCTAAGGGAGCATATGAGGATCCATGCGAATGACAGGAGATTCGCGTGCACTCACTGTGGTCAAGCGTTCGTCCAGAAGTGTAGCTGGCGGAGTCATATGCGCTCAAAACATGGCGAAAAAGTGTAGCAATCGTACACATTCAATAGAGTTAATGTTTTTAATAGTCGTAATATAGATTTTACGTTGATCATTGTTATAATACAAAAATATTTTAGGTATGAATGTCCCTAATTCCCAACGGCTCAGTTTGGCTTTTTATTGGTAAGCAAATCTGAACATTACTCGGGATAAGACATATCAAAACCGTCTCTGCTTTTATTTAAAGCATTGTCTGCCGCTGCAATCGCAGCTGACCTCCAATAGATTTTTAATGTGTCTGTTGTCTGGCAGTCAATTTGTTAGAAATTTTAAAGTTGTTTATATTTAAGAAGATTTTCCGGACTTGTGTGATCTTTCAGCGTACAATTTCATGACGCATTTCAATTTCATCAATGTTAGTAGTGGTAACCGACCTATGACCTCAACACATACCTACTGAGTGAATTGATAGCATTTATTTGTTCATAGGTGAACAACGGAACACACCATTAAAAGAAGATAATTTAACGACAGCGCAACTTTTAATGGGAAATGAATCTAACCCTAAAAAGTCGCACAAAAAAACAAGAAGAAGATCTGACGATTTAAAAACGATACTTCTAAATTCTAATGCAACTTTAATTAGAAATAAAGATAGCAATGGATACTGCTGTAACTTCTGCTCCAAGAAATTTGAAGACCCAAACTACTTAAAGGCACATTCTGCTGAAGAACATTCAGATATACTAGCTTTAAGAATGCCAAAATCTTTTGAATACCTTATTAAACTTGACATAACTGATCTGAAATGCAAAATTTGCCAAAAAAGCCTGTCAAAATTAGATGACTTGACCACACATTTAAAAAATGATCATAATAAAAACATCACTACAGACATGAACGAAATTATTCCTTTCAAATTCGATACTCAGGAATTCCGTTGCGCTGTATGTAGAGCAGAATACTCCACGTTTAAAATATTACAGGAGCACATGCATCATCATTTCAGGAACCATATTTGTGAAGTCTGCAATGCAGGTTTCGTTACACGCCGGTTACTAATCTGCCACAAGAGAAGACACGCGAAAGGAGAATTTAAATGCAGTCAATGCGATAAAGTATTCATTTGTGATCAAAAGAGAAGGGACCACGAACAAAGGATGCACTTAGGCATTAAAAAGAGAAACAAATGCAAGTTTTGTGATGAAAAATTCGAAGATTATTGGACCAAAATGCATCATATGGTAAAGAATCACGGAGCTCCTCCCATATCCCTGAAATGTACGGCTTGCGAGCGAATATTTACAAACAGGCGATCCTTAACACGCCACGTGAAGAAAGACCACTTGATGGAAAGACAACATGTCTGTACTATTTGCGATATGCAGTTTTTTCTCAAGCAACTCTTAGTAGAACATATGAGGGTACATACAGGGATTAAGAAATTCCAATGTCATGTGTGTACGAAGCACTACGCGACCAAAAAGTCGTTACAGCAGCATCTTCGTTGCCACGCTGACGATCGTCGCTTTTCCTGCACTGTGTGTAATCTAGCGTTTGTGCAGAAACGTACGCTGAAAAATCATATGAAAGCGAAGCATGGGGAGTAGATTTTAGTGTAGTCAAGTTGTTACTGTAATTGCAAATATAGTTGGATAAGGATCTTTTGGTGCGTGGTTAAAATCGGAACTAACTCCGCCACCTTTTTTTGCCATATCACATTTTTTTATCAACAGCGTTTCCTCTCAATGTTATTCAAGCACCAAAATTTCCATGTGGAAATGTACCTATATTGTTTTTAGGTAGGTATTATGAATAAATTTATAATTTATAATGCCTGTTTTTTTTTTCACAATTTCTAGTCCATATTTGAATTACGAAACAGAATAGCCTAGCGGAATTTACCGCCAATTGCGAACAACGCGTCATGCAAATTCATGCATGGCCCATGCAGAGTTTACCGAGTAACTAGATTTAAAATTGTTCCTAACTGCCACAAAAACGCGATTATCAGTTGTTTAGGCTAAACATCTGTAGCTGTATCTACAAATGTCACACGCGCACAAAGCGTTATGCTGGCGATCATACAGATGCTACATCTCGCAAGCAGGGTTTACCGTGCTACTAGCATATACAATATGTTAAGAAAACCCTGTCCGACCCGTAAGGATAGTAAAGGTTAGGTAAACATATGACCAAATAAAATATGAAATTTTACATAATCATCATAGTAACAATACTATTGAATTTTGAAATAATCTTTTTTCCCCGCGAATGAATTCCAACTTCCCCAAAATTTGGTAATTTTTAAAAAGTGACAACATTATTTTTGACGGTATAATTCTGAGCGAATAGCGATGCGACCGCGTGCCGCGTGCCCTTCCCCTCTTCGCCCGCGTGCCGCGTGCCCTGCCCCTCTTCGCCCGCGCCTGTATGATCTACAGCACATGTTTTAAGTTACCTCTTTTTACGAAATAATATTTATTTTTTTAGGGGTTTTTTTTTAAGCTTAGCCCGGTTTTGTAGGCTTTAGTAGAATCAGTTATCGATACCTAACAACACCTTCACGGATCGGACAGGGTTTTCATTACATATTGTATACAACTTCTCGACATCAATAAAAATCAATTATTCAAATTAGGCTAAGAATTAGCACTTTTTGAACGTCGATATTACATAAGACAGTCCTCAAAACGCCCACCCATCGACACGTCCTAGTACTTTGGCTGGGAAGAAGAAGTGGCGGAACAAACTCCCCAGCAACACAGCTGTCTGTTCATTTAAAAAAAAACACATAACTTTATACAATACTATGTATAGTGATGAACATAAGAAAACACAACAACGATGACATTGTTTACCATATGCCAACTAGCCACGCCAAAATACCAGCAAAGCAACACAAGAAAAAGATGTAATTAAAATGTAAATAAGCAAAAACTTATTATCTAAATAAAAGCCCCAGGTATAAAGCGTGACAGCTCACATAATTATGCACAGCTTAGTCCGGTTAAGTAGTCACGACTTCTCAAGGTCAACTACGAGATGACATATTAAAAACAAATACTTAAACATTTAAAAAAAGTTACATTTGTTTTCAAATATATGCCTAAATTGTCATAATATTATAGTCCAATTTCCAGTGTTAGACCTTTGTTGTAAAGTCGCTTGCTCAAAGCTACTATGGCATGTTCTACTGAGCGCACAATTCACCGTCTTAAAAAGTTTATTTATTATTATTATACTTTGCGTATAAAGTGCTTAAGGGGGGACTCTAGTGCCGAGGAATTTCAAAAATAGGTATTTGAGGAAACTATTGCCGTCGCGCCGCCTCTAACCTCTTTCCGTAAAGTTCGAAAGGACAGTTGCAGCTCAGGCTGATTTTACCTACAAAAAAGTTGACCAAAAGACGTTTCGTATTCCGCTGTTTTCTTTATCAAAAACACGACTGATCTCAATAATGTTTATATCAAAATTTAGAGGAAAAGTATACCTATGCTTCTATCATTTTCTTTTTTTGTCAAAAACTTATCACATTTGGGTAAAAGTCGTCTAAACATCGCGATAAAAATGGGTTATTTTTCAAAATTTTGAAATATCATATTTCTTTTATTAATTAAGTTATCGAAAAAATCAAATCGCACGAATAATCAAGGTGTAAAATTGTTACGAGATGAGGTTGCGAACGATTAGCATTTATTTTATTTGACATGTTATTATTTTGAAGAAGCTAAATCAAACACAGGTGATTACTTACAAATATTTAATCAGTATCTACATATGTATGTTTATCATGGAAGACGTTATAAACCGTTTGCAGAAGATCCTCGAAAATTACTTTTAATATAGACTACTAGTAGTCATATAATTTAAAAAAAAAACCGCCTGCATAGCCAAATTTACTTTTATTTATTTAACTACCTCCAAAACAAGATCATTTGCGTCTATTTGCCCTACACGCTATACCACAAATACCTAAAATGTTTCTTGTACCTAGATTTGTTTGTGTAGTGTGTAAGACAAAACAGCCGCGGTATTAATGGTTACATAAAGGAAAAGCTATAAAAACTAGGATAATCGTAGATCTGAAGTACCTGGTGACCCTGATTAGAAAACAGAAAAGTCCAACCAAACTATTACAGATTGACATACCGTCCTTCCAAAAAATATTTTTCTTGGTGCGCCGCTTCATTCGATGTTAAAAATCTAGGGTCGTAAGTATGTGATGAAGAACACTCAGCTAGTTTCAGCTGTCTTATAGATACGGTGATACCCCCTTCTACAATTGGTACATAGAAAAACTCGACTGTAACTCAATCTTGACTGTAACTTATAATTCAATCTAGCCTATACCATCCCACTGCGGGGCAAATGCCTTACCTTATGAAAAAAAACTGTGTCAAATAAGAAAATCTAATAAAATAAATCAATATGCCCGATTTAAAAATGTTCAACGGCCAAGTCACACAACATTAAAATAGTAACAAAAAATCGCAGTAAGAAACCTAAGACTTGGAACGACTTTGTCTAGATTTCATTACTTTTTAGGGATAAACAAGCAGCTCCATTGAGACTTGGCAAGTTTTTTACAGAGTGTTTTTGGTGGGATATGAATTATTCCTGATCTGCAGAATGCCTTGCAATTGCGACGGAATTGTAAATACTGTACCAGATACTCGTCTCTCATGTGGAAATTCTTTATTAGGCGGGTAGTTAGAATTGTTTTTTAATTTTATCTCATCTTACTTATTTTATTCTTGATATTGTTTCAAATGTTATTTTAATTTTGACATTATTTCTGATGTTTGATTTAACTGTTTCTATATATTTTTATATGCTATTCTACTTTATTTTAATTAAATAATATCGGACTACTGGAACTAATTACCAACACCGAACTTCAAGTGGGTATCAAATACTTACTAAAATATTTTTTCTAATCATTTCTATATCTCTAAAACATAAAATCTACTCGTTATTTCCAGGTCTTCGCTCCAGGACTATTCACGAATCTCCAATAATCTTCGAAGATGAAGACAAAGGCATTTCCTTGGACAGAAAACTCAACTTTTCATCTTTCATCTCCATTCGACCGGTGGGCAAGAGACATGCCATACCTTGGGTCCGCGAGCAGCAGAAGAAAACAGCTGAAGAGAGACGTTTAACAGAACTTGACTGGCAATTCGACAACATAAAGACGGTTATGAAATGCTCCAACGCTTCGCCCGTCCGTTGTCGAGTAGGCACGAGATTTGCCTGCAGTTACTGCCTCGACCAATTCGAAAATCCGACAGAATTGAGAATTCATTCCACCAAAGTCCACGTCAACGATAGACCAGAGTTCTTTAATGCAAGGTCATTGTCCAGACATATCGTTTATTTGGACATTACTGACTTGAAATGTAAGATCTGTGATCAGGCTATGGAGAGCTTGGAGCAGTTAATGGATCATTTGAAGACTGATCATGATGAATTGATTCATAAGCAGATAAAAAATCAGATGGTTCCATTCAAGTTTGATGGTCGGAATCTCTTGTGTGGGGTTTGTGCAGCAGATGTAGGAGCCTTCGCCGATATTCAGGATCACATGTCTGAGCACTACAAGAACTATGTTTGTGGTTTCTGCGATTCCGGATTCGTTATTCGCAGCAAAATGCTTGAACATAAGAAAGCGGTTCATTTCGTTTGATTTTTTAATATTACTTTGTATTTTTTTAAGAATGTTTCATTGATACTAAACCAGAAAGTTAATTGGGCTTCTTAACTACAGTATAATAGAAAAAAATGATTGAGATCATCCATATATGAGTGGTATGACTCGCCGGTTGGTTCCCGCCGCGTATTTTTTTTTTTATGATCTCCGCACTGGTTTTCTTAAGTCTGCATTCTTGTCCGGGTGGTTTTCCTTTGGAATGATCATCCTCAAAATATCAGGACGTTGGCCCTGTCTCACTGTGCTCCTAGTACTATGATCTACCCTCAACTGTGTGCGCTCGGTAACCACACTGCTACAATTTCTGGGAAAAAATATAACATGGTGGAAAAATTATTGGAATCGATTCAGTTGTTTATTCACAAACTATATTTAGGCTTCGTACAAAGTAAAAATAACCTTGTATATAACACGATAGAAGATAAAACTTACATAAAGCTTGTATACACGATACAGCGTCAATGATTGAATGCAGCCAAGTATACCCGATCCAACGTTACTGACCCGCGCGCGATGGTATAGTTTACTCCACTGTTTATGTAGATACATCAACCTTAGGTGGAAAACATAAAAGATGGTTTACTGTGATCTGTCCGTGATTTCAAAGAGAAACTCTTTACAGACCTTTCCTTCAGCTTCGTTTAGGGATATGACTAGTTTTTTTTTCTATTTGACCCCAGTTAGATGTCACAAAATAACATAGAAACCAGTCGTGTCGCTGTGTATTGAGGCGTTGTCTACTACTCCTTAAAGCGCAACACACACAGGGGACGGTTGCGGGTCGGGCGCGTGTCTATTCTGTTTATTGGATGGACGTCACCCGACCCGCGTACGCGTTCCGTGTGTTGTTGTCCATATAATTATACAGAAAAGACCTGCGCCCGCCCCGCGCCCGACCCGCACCTGTCCGCTGTGTGTGTTGCGCTTAAACCGATATCAAAAAACTGAATCGCGCAAGCAAAGTTTCCCGCGCCCAGATGCCAATATTCGGGCAGTTGCCCACCAAAGATAGCATCCGTTTGGTTAGAGAATACTCCCTTTTACGAGGATTAGTGAACTTTACATCCTATAAGTACCACATGTATGTCATATTATCATTGGCTGGAGGCTTTCTCGCTGCGGTTTGCAGGTGCCTTTGGAATTGTACTTTTATGAACTGTCTAATTCATATTCAACTTCACTCTAGTAGTTTTATGTTAGTATTGCACTTTGGTACCTCAAACATTAGGTTCTGTTGAAAACCAGCATCAGGCACTAGTTGACTGGCATTTTTGCGGAACTGGGCCTTTTTGGTGCAGCTGGGAGGCACAGTCTACGCTATATTTTTTACATCCGTCTTCATACTTACTACGAGTATTTGATTTTTATTGTATTGTGTGTCTTTTAGTCTATGCTAAATAAATATATTTTCTTTTTTTATATTTCTGGTATTTTAATAAACGTAACTATATGATTGCTTGCATTTGTGTTTCATTTTTATTAAGTTAATCCTGCAGGGTAATTACATAACACACTTTCAGTAGCTTTTTGACAGTTTGACAACATTCACTGCGTTATTTACGTTGTTGAGCAGACACATTTTTCAAACATATGTAGCATTGTATTAGCAATATGCGTCAAAATGATACAAATTGATAGTAATCGTTTATTACGCAATTAGGATGCTGGTCTGAACTATAATTTTAATGTGATAACCTATGTGACACATCAAAAACACCTTATATACCAAGCGTAAAATCTATAGCTTTGGAACGGCGTAAGTCATTTAGTGTCAGTAAAAATTTGGTTTCGTGACAAGTGACGGCGGTGGGCGCCATTGCCGCCGCAGCTAAATGACGCCCACCGCCATAACCACTTTCATGAAAATAATGACAGCGAGACTTGACTTTAAATTATTATCAGTCGCGTTTTCTAGGAAAACAGCAACGTACTTTTATAAATTAGTTTTCAATGACGTCATTCGCTCGTAAATTGTAAATGCTCTTCTAGAAACTGTAGATTAAGTTAATAGGATTAATAATATCATCAAAGAGAATCGGTTGTTCTGACACAAATCTATTAAGTAAGTTAAAAATTAGGTTTCGTGACAAGTGACGGCGGTGGGCGCCACTAGCCGCCGCAGCTAAATGGCGCCCACCGCCGTAACCACTTTCATGAAAATAATGACAGCGAGACTTGACTTTAAATTAATATCAATCCCGTTTTCTACGAAAACAGCAACGTACTTTTATAAATTACTTTTCAATGACGTCATTCGCTCGTAAATTGTAAATGCTCTTCTAGAAACTGTAGATTAAGTTAATAGGATTAATAATATCATCAAAGAGAATCGGTTGTTGTGACACAAATCTATAGTAAGTGTATCTAGAAGTTATTATGATATGTCAATAAAAGATAAAAATGTCAGCTTCATCGCCATTGATCACAAGGAGTATGCAGATTCATTTAAATTTTTCATTGTCGACATTACTTCCTAATATTCTACTACCCTCATTTGTATGCGATGTGATCAAACATTAAACAATCGCTTTTTTTGTAGGTACCGATCCAGAATCCATACTGGTCGAGATAGAGGTCGACATGACTTCATTTTTCACTTCCGAAGACGAAGCTGAAGTGTCCACACTCAACGAAGTCGATAAACACAGAGAGAATATCAGAACCATTCTTCTTTCAACCAACGCCACACCGATGGGAAGATACGGGAGTCTCGGGTATAACTGCTGCTTCTGCACTGAAGTCTACTCAGCCCCCAGGGATCTCAAGAAGCACACAATCGAGCAACACGATGAAGAAAATATCTCGACTTATATGAATAACTACACAATGCTAAACTATATCGTAAAGCTAGACATCACGGGTCTCCGCTGCGAAATGTGTATGAAACCGTTCAACGAACTCCAAGGGTTGATTGACCACCTCACGTTAGGACACCAGAAATTTTTCCACACCGACATTGGGAGTCACATCGTTCCATTCCGATTCGACTCGGACAAACTGCAGTGCGTCGAATGTTCCTTTGAATACAACAATTTCAAGATCTTGCTTGAACATATGAATACTCATTATAGTAACCATGTCTGTGACGTTTGTGAAGCTGGCTTCGTTAACAGAAGAATGCTGCAAGCCCACATGTATAGACACAAAACCGGAGTCTTCCAATGTGGCTTTTGCCCAAAAGTATTTGACACTCGGATCAAAATGAAAGTGCACGAGCGAATGGTTCATTTGTACGCTAAAAAGAGGCCAAAGTGCACAATTTGTGAGAGGAAATTCAATGACTTCCAGGAGATGATACAACATGAGGCTGAAGATCATGGTCTTGAGAGGGAGATCAAGTGTGAGATATGTAGCAGAATGTTTACTACCCAAAGATCTTTTACGATTCATAAAAAGTTCTACTGCGTTCCCAATGATTAGAAAAGAACAGCTGGAATTACATGCGAAGGCGTAAAAAATTAATTAGAATTGTTTGGTTCAGTTCAGGGACGTTTTTTTGCATGACATGAATGGACATGAATATTCAATTGACATAGAACTTAATCAACTTTGCTCTAATTTCTGTCTATAACATACCTTAATTTCCATTGCACTTGAGTATCCATAAATGTAAATAGAATAGAATGGAGTAATGATAAGGATTTTTTTTTTGTACCAAGTCCTAAGTTTTAGCCGGAATCTCAACGTACACGTTTATTCTCTACTATGATAAAAAGAAGAAGTAATTATTTGGCAAAGATCAGTGTTTAAAATTCTTTATATAATCTACATTTATAGCTATGTTTCGATTTAAAAAAAAAAAACATTACACTCAAAATAAGTATTTTGCCTCTATAATAGGTCTAGCCTGTCTCCTGGATTCATAAAACAAACAAGACAGGTTTTAGCTTATTTTCTTAGGATAGCAAGAAGGTTTTACATACATATTAGAAAACGCATCTAACTTTCAGTTTTAGCGTAATTGCGTAAACCTTTAAGCCAGTATTTGTATTCCAAACTTCTTAATAACATTATAAGCTTGACCGGGATTCTTGAAACCATTTCAGCTTAGCTGTTCATATTTCCAATCCACATAGGCGTATTATATTCCCTTTACTAGCGTCTTTTATTTTAGGTTTTTGAGATTTGATTAAATGCAAAAAGTACAAAGAAGGGAACTTAAATGTTCCGTGAGAAATGGCAGTACAGCCGACAGAGCTCCGGCGGGATCTCACGGAGACATGGAGAGTGCGATAAGTCCCCTCTTTGAAAAGTGGCTAAAGAAACACCATGGTTCCCTCACCTTCCGCCTGATGAAGGCCTTCATCGGACACGGCTTCGGGAAGTTCCTGTTCCGGATAAGGCGGAAGGATACGCCAGGGCGTCACCACTATGGGGATCGCCCTGAGTACACGGTGGAAGCGGAGCGTGAGAAAGTGGGAATCTCAGCGCTCTCACGCCTCTAGCCGCCGCAAGAGACGCCTTGGTCGGGAGACAACATCAGACTCCCGACCACCGTAGGCGCGGGCTTGCGGGCGACTACTCGTGTTCAAGAGATGTCATGGCCTTTGACGCATAGTCAAGTTAGGAAACACGAGAGGTTATTTGATGAATTCCCGTCCTCAAAAACAAAAAAAGGGAATTTAAATGATAAGTTAGCAAAGGCGATTGCATATAATGCATCAGAAATACTTCCAGCTTAGGTTAGAAAAAAAAAGATCTCTTGTTTAGTCATTAGATGTAGCATAAAGTGTAGCTATTATGTAATATGATGATTTGATTTGAAAATAATAATTAGTAGTAATAATAATTTATTGACTTAACGACACATTAGTGTACCTACACAGATTAAGTAAATGCTAAGAATGTGGTACAGAAATCTGTATACAGATATTGTGAGCCCAGCCTCTTGAACTAGGAAAACTTGTGTCTTAACAGTTAAGTCCTAAATTCAATAACTTGCTCTGATTTCATGATCTAAAGAATAATCTTGTTTTGTAATAAGAGAGTAAAGTGGTATTTTTTGTCTATATTTGCATCATACCATTAGGAATAGACTTTCCCATTTTTCTTCCAAACCCCCCTGTCTTGTGCCATCTCTGGTTATTTTAACCCTGCTAGTATAGGATCGCCGCCATACCTTGGTCTATTTTGCTTTGCTGGTATTTTGGCGTGACTTTTTCCCAGCGAAAGTACTAGGAAGTGGCGAAGGGCGGGCGTTTTTGGGGGGACTGTCTTATGTAATATTGACGTTCAAAAAGTGCTGATTCTCAGCCTAATTTGAATCATCATCATCATTATCAACCTTTTTATAGTCCCACTGTTGGGCACAAGTCTCCTCTCATACAGAGAAGGATTGAGCGTAATCACCACGCTTGCTCAATGTGGGTTGGCGATTTCAGACTTAAAGTCCAGTTTTTGAGTTTTGATTTGATATGTCTGCCTCAGAGGGCCAGTAACTGACGATTATGTGTTAAGTATCTACAAGTAACTGAAAAAGGACTGCTCCGTTTGTTTAGTGGTCGCAAAGGCTATACCGCTGTGATGATATCCTGCCCCCTAATCGACGAACACATTTTTGTCAAATGATTGCGATTGGTTGGGATCGTTTGAACCGGACGGACCAATGGGCGGTCCGAACGATCCCAATTGATTCCAACTAGTTGCAATCATTTGACAAAAATGTGTTCGCCGATTAGGGGGCTGATCTCGATTGCCATGTTTAGCGCAATTGAATTTTTTTTTTTCTGTGATCGGTGAAGGGAATCGGCGTCGCCAATAAAATCAAAATGTAATCAAAAAGTGACAATGAAATTATTTTGTACTGGGATATGTTGTATTGTTTTTAACTATTTAACATAGATCATAATTTTCTAGTTGATTCTAGAATGCTTCGCACAAAAACTATGTAGGTATTATTTATATTAGAAATAAATATGTCATCCATATTTGGTATCTTTGATCTCCCACTTTACCTTTCCTTGTCGTAAAAGTTGACATCTCATCAGCACCCTTATCATTGCTCCTTATAAACACTGAATTCTGTAACCGTTTATTAAGGACATAAATGACTATCATAATTTTATTAGTGGCATGCGGTCTAGCCTTTTCGCGAAGTTTGCATTACGGTGACAGATACACCCTGTATTATCTATTAGGTGAGCTATATAAATTTGTATTTAATTTAGCTCACCCTTTTCATAGGAAAGCACAATGGAGTCAGCTTGAACTCTTTCTAGGCGCCGTACTATTGTGACGTATTAACACCATTATTGTGAAAAATGAATTGAACAATGACGTTTTCAACACATCATAGTAACCCAGCACCTACAGGATAACACGACACCCTTTGCTAAGACTAGTTAAAAAAAAAAAAAACATGTATGCTTATAACCACATGGTTGAAATGAAACTTATATATGTATACATTATATACACACACATATGATATATATATGGGGGTACAATATATACATTTACATAGATACATAATATATTACCCAATTTTCTACAAATATTTTATGTTTTTATTGGTAAATTAATATTTTCGAATAGAAGATCTATTAAAAAATATTCTTTTACCGTTTATTAATAACTGTACGAGAAAGAGAGAAAGAAAATGTGCGCGCTCTGCTCACTCTAGTTCCTAGACTGTGATACAGACTAGGACTACACTTTGCTTAGATATACGGACAGGAGAAAAAGAAAATATACGCGCGCACTACTTTCTCTTGCTCATATCCCCCACTCAACTCCCGTTCGCGTCGCCCGATCACACTTTTCTTAACGCTTATGTCACGCGTTCGCCGGCTTACTCCCCAAGTCAAGCGTGCGTAAAAAAGTTTTTCTTCAAATATTAACACTAACACTCAACATTTTTTTTTACAGAGGCAAAAAGGAAACCGAAGAAACACGTCATAACGCTTAAGGAGAAGAAGAAAAGGTGCAAGAAGAAAGGAATCATCGTGATAAATCCAGACAGATTGTCACAGGTAAAATTAAAAAGAAAAACAGAAGTAGAAAAACACAAGGACAACATCAGGACTATTTTGAATAACTCAAACGCCACGCCAATAGGGAAATATGCTGGCATCGGATACGCATGCAGTTTTTGTCCCCAACAATATGAAACTACAGCTCAACTTAAGACTCACACATTATCACAACATGAAGACGCAAAATCCACATTCATGGAAGAACGAGCGATGCACAATTACATTATAAAATTAGACATCACTAATTTGACATGTGATCTCTGTGAAACGAATCTCGATAGTCTAAATCAATTAATCGAACATTTGAAATCTGTACACCAAAAATGCTTCCACGAAGGTCTAAAAAATCATATACTGCCGTTCAAATTCGACACAGATATGTCCAAATGCGTATTTTGTGGCAACGAATACGGTAATTTCAAAGTATTACTAGAGCATATGAATTCTCATTATAGGAACTATATCTGTAAAGTGTGTGATGCTGGATTTGTTAACAAAAAAACTCTGCTAACCCATTCTTATAGACATAAAACAGGGGTTTTCAGCTGTTCATACTGTTCCAAAGTTTTTAATAACAATATCAAGAAAAGGGAGCACGAGAAGGCAGTACACATTTGTATGAATAAGAGGAATAAGTGTGCATATTGTGGCGAAAAGTTCAATGATTATACAAAGAAGAATTACCACGAAGTATTAGTGCATGGGGCGAAACCTAGAGTTTTGAAATGCCAAGCTTGTGATAAAAGTTTTGATAACCAAAGGTCATTGACAAGCCATACAAAGGTGTACCATTTGATGGAGAAGCATGCCCCAAAATAAAAATTTACTAAAAATGAATTGTTTTATTTCTAACAATCTACCGACGCTACTAATAAAAGAGAGAATTCAACAACAATTTGGCGACCTGATAGACTGCTGCACTGCGTGTTGCGAGTTTAAGGCCGCTACCTCGAATCTTGCGGGCAGCGGGACGACGGCGGCAGCGGCGCGGGCATCGAAGACCCGTTCTCGAAACTAGCGGGCAGATCGCGCTTCACTATAGCCGTGTAGTGTTGTGTTCACGATTGTGTCGACGGGATATTTGTTTTTATTCGCGAAAGAAATGTCTGAACAATGGCGGCAACATCTTTTTGATTCAAATTTATTCCTAACGCTCGATCACCGCTCGCTTCCCGCCCGCTGCCCGCAAGATTCGAGCGCGAGAAGTACACCGCTCGCTGCCCGCCGCCGCCCCGCTGCCGTTTTCGAGAACCGGTCCGTTTGATTTTACCCATAAGATCCTACCGCTCACTCGCCGCCGCCGCCGCCTAATTCCCGCTTGTAGCAAATTCTCGTATGGCCTACAGCTGTACGTTCCTTAAAAATCTCAGCGGGTAAAGTTAGGTGAAGTGGGCTGAAATTGAGGTGTCAATTTAGTAAACAAACATTTCCACACAATAGACCCGCATAACGGACAGCCCTGTGTGTAGAGCTTGCATGGAGGCTGATGAGACAGTTGCGCATTTACTCTTCGAATGTACAGGCGTCACCCAAATTAAAAGTAAAACCATAGGGGCACCAAGATCTTAAACAGATGTTCTCAACAAGCCAGGAGACTTAATATACCTCTGGAGAGAGGTGGACTGGTTGGAATAACCACCAATGGCTACCATGGCCCACCCACAAAGGCCCACTGGAAGGACTATGTGCGGAAACGTAACTCGTAACATAGAATATCTTCTTCTTCTTCTCAGACGATAGAGGTCCACTGCTGGACAAAGGCGTCCCCCAAGGCTTTCCACGATGACCGGTCTTGTGCTGCCCGCATCCATCGGCTTCCGGCGACCTTTTTTTTATGTTCCGGGGTGGAAATCCTCAATGGATGTCCGCCTTCCTGGGGTGCACGACGGGGTCTGTCAGACTTCTACTGACTAAAAACCACCCCGGTGCCTCGTCTCTCACGTTCGCGCAAGGCCGCGGCAGTTCAGATTCCTTCGCAGCCCCACGCTCTTGTGCTGCCCAGTCCGTCTGAGTCCGTCTCGTCTCCTGCACGGGGTAGTTAGGTGTTAAACTACCCCGTGCATCACCTCTGAGGCGCGCGCCGATACTCGAGCGCGCCTCCGCCTCGGGTCCATCGAGTAGGGGGCGGAGACTCCCCATGTCCCTCGTCCCTGGACCCTAGACTGCGGACTGTAAATCGGCCCGCGGTCTATCCCACCTTGCTCCCTATTCATGCACTCTGCAGCTGCAGAGCGTAGATAGAGAGCCCTCGGGAGCGACTCCTCGGCTCCAGCAGAAATTCACCAAGGACGTGCCCATGGTGCACCGGCCCAGCGTCTACTCGTCCTAGGGGATGAAAACCCAGGACCAGCAGCCACCGAGCACTCGGGGAGGTTTTCTGCCACGCACCCCGGCTTCCCGCGACCTTCGCCAGGTCCACCTTGTTGGGGGCTTCCCTCCATTGAACATAGAGCTGTCAAAAATTTAAATCCCAAGCATTAGTTGGGACTTGGGAGTGACAGCTGATTCCACGCACACCTTACCTAAATTTTAGAAAATCGTAGTTCAGGATCATTATCTGATCAGCATCATTTGTTCGCGTGCCCACGAATGTGATCAAGCTGCCCGTTTATCAAGTGTAAGGGCCTGTGCAGACGACGGAGTTTTCTCCGCAGCGGAAAAAAAAGTACGCTCCGCGAATAATAAGTCCACCACGGATTTACCGCGAAGTCAACGCACACGGTGTGCGGTCATTTGTTGCCCAGAAATGTAGAGAAGTGAGAGCACAGAACGCGGACTAAAGTCCACCATGAGCGTTGCTTCGCCGAGTCACACGAGTTCTATTTTATGCGGGGACTCCCCCGTACTTTTGTCCGGTCCGCTCTCTGCATGTCCTCGGTTATTCGGGGGACTTTTTGCACGCGGTACTTTTAATCCCTTGTTTGCTTTACTCGATATAGTTGCAAGCGATCTATTTTAGCGGACAAAAATCCCTTGTCTGCGCAAGCTATAAATTATTACGTACTACCGGGGTTGATGGCGACATTTACGAAACTTAGCTGGCCTTTATTAACTTTGAGCCACGTTTGTGAACGGCCCTGATTCCCTTGTTCACAAACTAAACTAAAACTAAGTTTAGTGAAACTTCTTCTTTCTGTTTCAAAACAAACCAAAAACTGTTTCAAACTGTAAATATGAGTTTAGTTCAGTCGAATTAGTCCACTGCTGACGTAATCTGACGTATTTTTAGACGCCATATTTTAAATCACGTATAAGTTAACTGAATCATCATCATCATCTCAGCGTTTATCCCCGTTGCATCCGCGGCTTTCACGTTGGAGCCCGGGGTCCGCTTTCCTGCACATTCTCCTCCATTTCGCACGATCTTTAGCATCCTGTGGTAAGAGCTTGTTGGCACGCATGTCATCTCTTACAACGTCAAGCCAGCACTTCTTTGGTCTACCTCGCTTGTCCCGGCCCGGCGGAGGTGCCATGGCAAGACATTTGTTACCCACGTAACCTGCCGGTTTACGTAAGACCTGACCGTACCAGCGCAGGCGACTCTCTTGCAGTTTGTCTGCTATGTCACGGACACCGAGACTGCCACGGATGCGGGAGTTTCTAATGCGGTCTTTCCGCGTAACTCCACACATCCACCGCAGCATGTTCATCTCCATGACACGCAGCTCCTGCTTGTGTCGCTCAAGCACAGGCCACGCCTCACACAGAAGGGCAGGTCTAAGTTATCTGAATATTCTATTCTTAATGAAAAAGAAAAAAGAAGATGTACAAATACATTATTCCCCTTTCTTGTGATTTTCGTCTTACCTGCCTTTCTTTCGGATACTTTTCTACTACTCATTGTTAATTATCTAAGTACATAATCAACCGACAACCTATAATGTTCTCACTTCTGGGACACAGGTTTCCACTCAGTGAGAGGGAGTGGGCCGTAATCTACCACGCGGGCCCAGTGCGGGTTCGTAGAAGTCACATGTCTTGGATATTTTGGCTCTAGGACATGCCGGTTTTCTCGCGATGTTTTCCTTCGCAGTTTTGAGAGTAATGGTGATGCAATAATTTACACGAAGTAAAGCCGGATGGGGTTCAAACTTACGACCTACAATTTGTCGTGGCCGATACTATTAGGCTACCACTGTTACTATTATGTTAAGTAAGGTAAATAAAACCACAAAATAAATAATATAACAGTTGTATTAAACATACTCTGGGTGTCTTTTAGTGATATGATACTTTAAGCTTGTCTGTTGCACAAACGCATCCTGGCACACTGGACAAACGTGCCTCCTCTCGTCCATATGCATTAGCATATGAGTCCTCAAATTCTTCTTCCATTTAAAAGATTTCTCACAAATCTCGCACTTATGTACTCTAACACCAGAATGCTTAATCAAATGCTGAGACAAATTCGCTTGGGAGGTAAACCTCATCTCACATTCGCTGCATCCGAACTTTTTTTCGCCCATGTGGTCATTTTTTTGGTGTCGCAACACTTGGAACGGGTATGCGAACTTCTTGCCACATGCATTACATGTCGGAGCTGGTATTCCATGTTCTTTTTCCAGGTGAAAGGCGCGACAGTGTCCAGGGACTTTGGTCTCGCAGAAAAAGCATGAACGGAGTTTAGGTCTTAAGCGCAGATGGACATGGCGGTAATGCTGGACGACGCTCGGTATGGATTTGTACTTTCTCGAGCAAGATGTGCAGGCGTAACATTTTGAGCCGTCTTGTTGGTCTTCAACATTATAGTAAGGAGCTGTTAACGCGGCGTAATCTAGAACAAGATGTTCAGGTAAGTTGCAGTTAATTTTTAGAGGACAACAGCAGGTCAAGCTTCCCGAAACTGTCAAAGATCAAGAGCCTTAATGATTTAGCGATAAAGTTGAAAATCTCCTAAAGAAATCTGACAGATTATAGTAGCTTGATGTGCTGTCGTCTTTACATATATTGATTACTAGCTTTCCGCCCGCGGCTTCGCACGCGTGGAGTTCGGTTATATCGCGCTTTTTAGATTTCCCTTGGGAACATCAACTTTTTCCGGGATAAAAGGTAGCCTATGTTCTTTCTCAGGGTCTAAAGATTGTCTGTGCCAAATTTCATCAAAATCGGTTGAGAGGTTTAAGCGGGATAGCGTAACAGACAGACAGACAGAGTTACTTTCGCATTTATAATATTAGTATGGATGGATGAATATAACCTCACACATTTAAGAAAATATTTTTTACTGTCCGTACTAGCGATTTTGAGTTTTATTACATTGGTGAGATAAAAAATGGGGACTGCATTAATTAGTTGGTTTCCGTCTATGAACAACTATACTGTGAATGTTCTAAAAATTACGAAAATTATTCCTCTGTGCCATTGTAGCTGCGTTGACAGCCCACAGACTGCTGAAACATCGCAAGTATCTACCCTTCAAACAGGAATAAAGGTTGGCAATATTGCTTGGCGGCATAAGTATAATACTTATGTACAATCGTGGTGGCCTAGTGGTTAAAACACCAGCCTCTCAAGTATGAGTGCAGGGGTTCGATTCCAGGTCAGGCAAGTACCAATCTAAAGTTATATGTACTTTCTAAGTATATCTTGGACACCAATGACTAAAGGTGAAGGAAAACATCTTGAGAAAACCTGGACTTTAAGTCTGAAATCGCCAACCCGCATTAAGCAAGCGTGGTGATTGCGCTCAATCCTTCTCTGTATGAGAGGAGACCTGTGCCCAGCAGTGGGACGATAAAAAGGTTGATAATGATGAACGTAATACTTACTGCCGCCATGCCGGTCCGACGCACTTGTGTGGGCAATAACATTTTTAAGGAACCACACAAGAATAGAATATGTAGAGGATCAGTGGTGACCCAGAGGTAATATATCGGGATTCAAATCCGCTTTACTTTTTGAGAATTATTTCATCACCACTACTCTGAATATAGTAAAGGTGAAAACATCGGGACGAAACCGCCATGTCTTAGAACCACAAAAATTCAAAGGCATGTGACATCTACCAACCCGCACTGGTCCTGCGTGGTAGATTACAGCACATTTCCTCTCACAGAGGCAAGGCTTGTGGTACAGTAGTTGGAATACTATAGACTGATGATAAACGGTAACATGAAAAGAGAGTCTGGGTACCAGAACATGCGGCGGAGTTCAGAGAGACTTGGTAAAGCGGAGATGATTCTTAAGACGAAATGCACGCTTCGGACTATCAAAATGCAAGACTGTGCAGTTTTGGCACCTAGTTCTGTAACAGTGCTTGCAGTGGAAGTGAAACCTCCTTGCAACCCGTCTTTCGGCGAAAATCTACCCTTACGTTGTCGACACCACTAAGATTCATTGTTGCAACGTTTCGTTTCGCCTCTTCGTTTATACCGCGTAAAACAATGACCTGGAATACTTCCCCTGCGGCTGAAGTGCATAGGCTTATAATAGACTAGTGCACTGTACCATCAATGATTACATCACGGCTTACCATCAGGCCGGATCGCAATCAAGCACAAATTTATATGATTATAAACAAAAACAATACCTTCCAGTGTGCCAGGGAAAAATATGCGACTTTTATGACATATGTAACACAGACAGACAGAGAGAAAGATAGATATAGTTTTCTTAGTTTTCGAGGGTGGTGTAGCCGATAGTCTGGGCAAATTGAAAATCTAAAATGATGGCTGCATAATTGTTCGAATTTTTCGTTGTGGGTGTCGTTTTTATACTTTTTGAGAGCTCTGAAACCGATAGAGGTTCAAAATGAAAATAGTAACAGCCGCCATCATTGATTTTCATTTTGAATAAAGTTTCTGCCAGGGGTCCCTTGAGCGCACCCGTTTATTGCATCAACTTTTGTCCAACGTGTTCTTGAACAGTTGAAATAAAACTAAGAATGTTCAATCAGTCCTTTTATTTTCATATAAAATAAAAAGTTTTACAGTTTTATTAACTTAGTTAGCTGCGTTGTTCTGTTCGGTGGTACATACGCCAGCACATCAACCTACTAACATTTTGGCATATTTTGTTAATAAGTTTCAACTTTATCGCTGAAATATTAAGGTACAAAGTTGATTGGAATATAACAACAGCTCACTGTAGCTTGCAAGACATACTGCAGTGATGTATAGACTGCCCTGAGCTCCATCGTCTTTTCTGCCGACTATTTGTGCCTGACAAATTTTTTTGGACACTATTTTTCCAACGACAACTGTAGCCAGAGCTGAATTTTCCCGATCTTATAACTGCCAACCCTGAATGTGATGTGTTAGTGGATAAATTATGCGTATGCCTGGTGTTCTGTGGAAGAAAGTATGCGAGGGAGTGGAATGTTCATGTTCAAAGTTATTTTTTAAGTTATATTATTGTTTCTATGTTAATTGATGTAATTAGCGTTGTACCGTTTAAATTCATCATCATCATCATCATCAGCCTTTACTCTTCCCCTGCTGGACATAAGCCTCCTTCATGGCACGCCAACAAGCTCGATCCTGAGCAGTTCTCCGCCAGCCACTACCGACCAGCCTTTTTGATGTCGTCGCTCCATCTCGCCCAAGGGCGTCCTACGCTACGTTTGCCGAGACGCGGTCTCCACTCGAGAACTCGTTTACCCCAACGGTTGTCGGTCCTGCGGCATATGTGACCAACCCATTTAAATTAACTATGATTAAATTTGTGGAGGAGCCTACGAAAATATTAAAATTAATATATTATTATAGGAACGAAATGATTGGAAGATATATCTTCCAATCCTCTGATATATCAGAGGAGCAGAAACACGTTGTTAGAATTCATGACGAGACATCAACCCCCGGATGATTCCTTGCTGCATGCTGCTTCAAGGTCGACTTCTGAACAAAGGCCTTCTTACATACAGAACAAATAAATCTCTTGTCCCCCGTATGTATTCTCACATGGTCCCGTAAATTATTTTCCCAACGAAACACTCTCTCACACACCCCACATTTAAACTTCTTTACAGCGGAATGCGTAGACATATGCAACTTCAAACTTAGCTTATTAAAAAAGCTCTTTTCACAAACTTGACACTTCTCTAATTTCTCGCCCATATGCACTTTTTTCTGATGCTGGATCACGTTGCAAGGGAATCTAAACTTTTTGCCGCACACCCCGCAAGATGGCGCTGGTATGCCGTGTGCTTTCTCTAAATGTGCGGTTCGGCGGTAGTCCGGAATCCGCTCGTCACACTTCGTGCATTTTCGGTCCTTCGGGCGACGCTTCAGGTGTACGAAGCGATAATGTTGGGACACGAGAGGTTGCGAAGAATATGCTTTACCGCAGATATTGCATTTGTATTCATTTTCAACGATTGAGTAGTACAAGGGTGATCCTAGAAAGAAAAATGGGCGTCAAATTTCTCTCTTCTTGTTGCACATAAGTTGTACGTGAATAAATTAATCAATGGCTACCCTGAAAACGTTACATATAAAACAATTGAAGACTTAAGAGGTGTGAATATCATCATCATCATTTCAGCCGACTGCTGGACATAGGCCTCTCCCAAGGTTCTCCACGGCGACTGGTCCTGCGCCTCCCGCATCCCGCGACCTTCACCAGGTCGTCGGTCCAGCCCACTGCCACTTTAGTGTTGCAATTCTTCGGGCTATGTCGGTTACTCTCGTTCTTCTGCGGATCTCCTCATTCCTGATTCGATCGCGCAGTGAAACCCCAAGCATAGCCCTCTCCATTGCCCTTTGAGTGACTTTGAGCCTGCTTATTAGCGGCATTGTTAGCGACTACGTCTCAATTCCATAAGTCGTCACTGGCAACACACACTGGTCGAAGACTTTTGTCTTGAGGCACTGCGGTATTTCGGACGAGAAGATTTTACGTAGCTTCCTGAGGTGTGAATATATTACACACAAATTATATGTCAAGGAGTTTCCATTTAGGCATAGAAATGTCTGTAGTTGAAGGCTCCGCTCTTCCCGTAATACATAACAAAATGCGATTAATTGTACGAGTGCGTGTGTGTGTGTGTGTGAGTGTCAATTTAATCACACTCTATTAGGTCACTCGTTGAAAAAGTCTCTCTGTATCATCATAATTTAAATTATGTAGCCAAATTGTTAATTCTTTTTTTCATTGCATTATTTTTTTATCATTGACATATATGACTTTATTAATTTTATTATATAAAAAGGGTGAGCGTTTTATGTAATGGCCAGCCTGAATTGAACACAAATCCAGATTGCTCTTATCAGCAAGGGTGCCTAACTATTTTGAGAGCCAAATCCATTATTTGATAATGTATGTAGGTACAGACGACAGCATATCAAGCTAATACAATCTGCAATCACAACTTCATGGCTGAAGCTTTAAATAATAGTTTTGGGAATATTTGACAGTTTCGAGTACCTTAACCTGCTGTCGTCCGTACCAAGTCTAAACCATTCGCTATTTCTAATAGCAGACAAACTTCATTTATTTTCGATATAATATAACTTAAATAGGAAAGAATAATAGTCATCGCGTCGCTTTACCAGTCTAACTGCTGATTTTGGCTAAACTTCGATATTTGCCGTGAAGCGACTGCCGTCTGACCTCCACAACCCGAAGGCGATTTCGAAGCATTGCAGTTAGACCAATTGTTGGACTTTTGAGGGCTCCGACAACCTGTAACGACTGCCACTAGGTGTTCGTATGGCAACCGGGTTTGGCAGAACTTCGATATTTTCCGTGAAGCGACTGCCGTCTGACCTCCACAACCCGAAGGCGATATCAAAGCATTGCAGTTAGACCAATTGTTGGACTTTTGAGGGTTCCGACAACCCGTAACGACTACCACTAGGTGTTCGTATGGCAACTGGGACCAACGGCTTAACGTGCTTTCCGAGGAAAACCAGACCAGTGCAAATATTCATATTCATGTATAAAAATTTAGCACTGCGCGGGGATCAAACCCGCGTTCGCTACCGCTACGCCACGGAGGCTGTCAAGGAGATAAATCGCTTTAAATTTCTTTGCAACTCACATACTAAGCCTTTAATCAATCTCAGCTCAAAATGCCTATGCATTCCACAACATTCCTTGATACATCTTTCACTGTTCAGGCCCCTCGTTTGTGGAATGCATTGCCAATTGAAATTAAACGTGCGCAGTCGTTGCGGGAAATCAAGAGACTTGAGAAGGAACACTACTTTTCTTTAGGATCATGTTCAAATAATTTTTGCCTAATTACTTTGCTTACCTATTATGTTCAATATGTATTGAATTGAAACCCGCAGTCTGTGGTAATAAGTAAGTAATGGGAAATCATCAAATGACTTCTTCCGCTCTGGGCGGAGCGGAAGGGCGTGTCAGACTTCTACTGACTAAAACCCAACCGTGTTTCTTCGCTTGCCTGTGCGACGGCCAGGGCCACGGTTTCCTGTTTAACCAACCCGCAACCCTGAGCCAGGAGACATCGGTCTTTGTGGACCCCGTCACGATGTGCTGACATCTCTTTGAGGCGCGCGTGAAACACCACGCGCGTCGACTCAGGCCTGGTCCTTACCCGGCGGCGAGCTGCCCACTGCTCACCGCCCGCAGGCCCGCGCCTTCGGTGGCTGGGAGTTCGTCTTCCGGCCATGGGGGTCTCCTGCGGATGCTAGTAGCGTGAGGGCGCTGGGATTCCCGTTGCTTCACGCGCTCTGCCTCCTCCTTTGCCAGCATCATTGCTTCACAGAAGGAGGTGACGGCCTGCCATGCACTCACGCTCCGGACCGTGGCCTGGATCAGGATCGGACACGAGAGATCGCCGCCGATTGCCTTTACGAGGACACGGCGGTGCTCTACCCAAGCCGGGCAGACCTCCACCGTATGCTCCATCGTGTCCTCAGGGCGATCCACACCTTGGTGACACCCTAGCGTCTCCTCCCGCCTAATACGGAACAGGAACCTCCCGCCTCCCCCTCCCCTCCTCATGTCACGTCCGTGTCCGGTGAGGACCTGCGTCAGGCGGAAGGTGAGGGCGCCGTGACGCCTCTCTAGCAACTCCTCAAAGAGGGGACTTACCGCCGCTATTGTGGCGTCCCCACCCGCAGTCTTAACCAGCTTCAATAGTAACAGCTGCACAGGTCGACCGATCAGGTGAAGGTACCCTTGTCGATGTTAGTCTGTGGATGGATGACCATCTTTACATACCAAGACCCTTCGTGCCTCGGAAAGCACGTTAAGCCTTTGGACCCAGTTGTCAATCGTGCATCTATGACATTTGTTGACAGTAGCCAGAAAGTCACCAAACTAGACTTGCTAAGGTTTTTTTTAATCATTATAAAGTAGTGCTTGACTGCAATCACGCCTGATGGTAAGCAATGATGCAATCGCTGATGGTAAAGCGCGCTAGTTCATTAAGGCGCTGTGTTCAGTAAAAATAGGCTTCTTAAAACAATTTTTTAGCCAAATGTATACATTTCAGAGCAGCCAAAAATTTATATGTTAATCTTGATTATATGTAGCAGGAAACCATTGTTTTCAAAACACGTTTTGAATTAATTTTCTCGATAGAAAAAAATCCTAAAGTAACCCCTAAAATTGAATTTATAACAGTTGTAACTGTATTATTAATCATCAAATCTTGATAAAATTGAGAAGAGCGATGTAAAATATAATAGTAAATGAAACCATTGTTTTTGTTTATCGATTTAACTAAGATATTCTAAAATAAATAATGTATTTAATGATAAATAATGTGAACGAAACGTCGCTCCATCGCGGCGTCCATTGCCTTCTCTTTCACTTCTATGCTTAGCGACAGTGACCGCTGAGGCGTGGTGCTTGTCGGACCTATGTCACTTTTTGCTTTACCCCGCACAGAAAATAATTATATTTACGTGTCTGTTTGTTGATGAATAATCATATTTCGTTTTTGCCCGGGTTCAAACCCCAGGTTTACATTATATGCTTTTGTAGATTTTAATTGAAATAAATGCTTTTTAATTTACTGTTGTATTTTTGCCGATATTTTATTTGATTTTTTTCTGTAATTATTCTTTTTACTTTTTCGCGGCTTTCGGTGTTCGGGTTCAAACCCCAGCCTTACGTTGTATGCTTTTTGTTGGATTTCTTATTTGCAATTGTTTTTTTTTTTTTAATTATTATTAATTTATCCGATTTTCTGTATTTTTTGTAGTAATTGTTCCATCTTTTTAAATATATTCTTTTTGTAACAATTATAATGCAAACTAATATTTAAAATCAATTCGTTATAATTTTCTTTCTACAAATTTCTAGAAATTAATAATAAATAATAATAATAAGCCTTTATTTAACCATGAATTTCTTAGTTCATAATATAATTTAAAAAAAGAAAAATAACAGTTTTAATTTGATAATAGTTCAAAACAGTAAATTTAGATTTCATTTTGTTGCATTATTCATGGCCCCTTTCAGTATAGGCCTCCTCCAAGTGCCTCCATCTATTTCACTCGTACAAACCCGATTTCGATAAGAGTTGCAGTTTTGAAGAAGAAATCTTTTATTTTTTTAAATATCCGAAAATGCATTTTTTTTAACAGTTACTCTAAACAGCTGTTTATAAATAGTAATTTCTAGAAATGATATATTTCTAACAGTTTCATGAAAAAAGGACATAACACAAAAAATTTAAGCAGAACGGACAAAGCGCATTATAAAAATAAAAAAGAAAACAAAAAAAATAATAAAAAATGAAAATATGTATAAAGTACACATTTTCGAAAATCGCAAGGTAAAGTCGGATTCGATCCTGGTGCTCGTCTAATGCTAACCGGGACTGTGACGAACAGAGCCAACCATGCTTCGGGGTTGGGTTGTGAAATTACCCTTCTAAATGTAGATGGAATAGAAAAGAAAAACAATAAAAATAACAGTTGATTTGATAATAGTTCAAAACAGTAAATTTAGATTTCATTTTGTTGCATTATTCATGGCCCCTTTCAGTATAGGCCTCCTCCAAGTGCCTCCATCTATTTCACTCGTACAAACCCGATTTCGATAAGAGTTGCAGTTTTGAAGAAAAAATCTTTTATTATTTTAAATATCCGAAAATGCATTTTTTTTAACAGTTACTCTAAACAGCTGTTTATAAATAGTAATTTCTAGAAATGATATATTTCTAACAGTTTCATGAAAAAAGGACATAACACAAAAAATTTAAGCAGAACGGACAAAGCGCATTATAAAAATAAAAAAGAAAACAAAAGTAATAATAAAAAATGAAAATATGTATAAAATATACATTTTCGAAAATCGCAAGGTAAAGTGAACGGATGTGGGATTCGAACCTGCTGCTCGTCTAATGCGAACCGGGACTGTGACGAACAGAGCCAACCGTACCTCGCGGATGGGTTTTGAAATTACGGTTCTAAATGTAGATGGAATAGAGAATGGTTGGTATAGATTTAATAGAACGTGCGTATTTCTCGATGCACGACGCCTCACCTCACGCATCGATGTACTCGCGCGGAGCGCCCCGCGCCCCGCAGTGGGCGGGACTAGTCGTGTCCCACTTCGTCTGCTTCACCCCCTCAAATACCTAAAAGTTTGCTATTCACAGCGTCTTAAGGCTTCTTTTCTATCATGAATTGAATGAAGCTCTAGAATCACTTAAAAAACTGAGTCAATAGGAAGGAAGACGGCAGTTGAACGAGGTGATGCAATGTTAAGAGGGACTGTAGTGCCGAGGAATGTGAAAAATAGGTATTTGAAGAAACTATTGCCGCTGCGCCGCTTCTAACCTCTTCCCATTAAGTGCGAAAGGGTCAGTTGCAGCTCAGGCTGACTTTACCTACAAAAACGTTGACCAAAAGATGTTTCGTATTCCGCTATTTTCTTTTTCAAAATACGACTAAACACAATAATTTTTATATCAGAATTTAAAGAAAAAGAGTACGTATGCTTTTATTATTTTCTTTTTTGCCAAAAACTTGTCAGACTTGTCTAATAGTCGTCTGAACATCGCGTTAAAAATAGGTTATTTTTCGGGATTTTGAATATATATAACATATTTCTTTTATTAATTTATTTTTGGAAACAATCAAATTATGGGGACACGTATAATAAAGGCGTGAAGCTGTAGAAAAAAAATTGCTCCAAAAGCTTTGCGCACGAAGAAAACCGCGGAATACGTTTGTACCGAGAAAGCGCCACTAAAGTCCCCTCTTAAACCCCATAACTTAGTAAAGCAGATTGTATTTCCCAGTAATTGGGTTGTGAAGGTCACATAAGCAGTCCCTCCATGAAAAATACCAGTATTCAGCAAATTTACTAATCATCTGATTGATACGGAAAAAAATCAACATCATAAAAGTTCTAAAATAAAAAAAAAATATTTATTTAAAAAAAACCTTTATTGCACTGAAAAGTACAAAATCACGCTTAGGTATAAAAACTTGAATATTCATAGTTAGATTTTTTTTTTTTGTTTTCCAAATTTTGTTATTGTTGATCTCAAAAAACTCGTTTCTACATAATTAACAAACATATCATTTTGCACCAGATTAATTGTCCATCAAATCATAACTCGATATAATCCCACCCGCCTTCCGGCTCCATCATCAGACCAGCTCCATGTTATAATAATTCTTCAGTAAAAATTTTGTTTTATGTAATTAACCATAAATTTATTTTTTTTACTATATCTACTTTCACCTCCACCTCCGCCTCCGTTAACCTCCGCATCCGCGGATGTGAGCCTCGTCGCCTCCGCATCCGCCACCGCCTCCGTTAACAAGTCCTCCGTTACAACCCTATTCCTAATTAACAGCAGGATGATATTTCATCATATGATAATTCAAACTGGCTTTCTGTACAAACGCTTGTCCACAGACAGTACACACTTTCCTCCGATCACCAGTATGAATCTTTTCGTGCATTTTCAACGTTGATTTCCTCTTAAACGATTTCTTACAAAATCTACAATGGTTGTCCTTCGCGGGCTTGTGTGTAACCATATGCTTGTACATAGCTTCAGTTTGGAAAGACTCATAATCGCAAAATTCACACTTGTGCCTCACTCCAGCTTCTCCAAGCATATGGAAATTATTCACATGCCTTCTTAACTGCGCGTCTGTATTGAATATTTTATTACATATGTTGCATTTGACTCTTTCGTCCACGTTATGAACTTCCAGCTTGTGTACGATCAAGGGCGGCAGCTTTACGAACCCATCATTACAAATAGAACATGTGTATTTTGAAATCTTATAATGTTTCAGCTTCACATGTTGTCGTAGTGATTCCACTATGGTGTACGTTTTGTCACATCTCACACATTTGTATATATCTCCAACTTTTAGGTAATGTTCATCTTCTTTTAGGTAAAACTTCGGCGCCACAACTCGGTCTGCAGACAGAAAACACAGTTGAGTTTCTATTATTTCTTCGGTGATCTTCGGACCTCGGGATTCTTTTTTTTTTCTTTCGGGTCAATGGTTAGGAGACAATTTATCTACTTTTTCCTCCATGGGAAATGCTTACGGTACCTAATACTGTAAACATGCGAAGTGTCCTAGGCTGTCAGGCTTCGTTTTACCGTTGAATGAAATAAAAAAGGAATCGAAGAATAGTTATTTATGCCACTGTCAAGCAATGATAGCTATTGTAATACTAGGCTTCATGGCGCAATAGCATGAGTATTAAGCGGCCTCAACACGTTGGCTGTTTGCCACAAACACCGCAAACAGCAAACAAAGTCCCAAACATCCTACACAGTCACCCAACACAAACAGACATCCACATGCTTGGTGAACGTTCATTACATTCCGAATCGGCAAACATGGCGGACGTCGAGCTCGTGGCAAGTATTACTTTCGGGTTGACATATTTTTATTATAAATTAAAACAAGCGAAAAAAGAAAGAAAAAAAGGAAGAAATCGAAGACGATGCTGGCTGATTCAAATACATAAAAATCGTACATGTACAAATATTAATATTATAACTTCAAAAATAACAGAGTCAAAAAATCGGTGAAAATACCCCTAAAATTTTCAGTCCCCCAAAAAAAATCCCATCTCACTTATTTACCCCTTAAATCTGGGGGGAAAACCCCTAAGTTGGGAACCGTGTCATTACTGATCGCTGCCAAACGTGTGGATACCTCGCAAACTATTTGCCAAACATCCTTTGATCTGACAAGAAAAACCGACACCGATGCCGAACACTGCCAAACACCAACACAAACAGGCAAACAAAGACAAAAACACCCATCCACACGTCCGTGTTTTCTGTTTGCTGTTGGCTGTTTGCCATTGTTTGCGAAGCGTGTGGAGGGCCCTTTACAATAGCTGTTTGCGACAATGGCATACAAAACTTTTTCTACGACCTTGAAATAAATAAATATAAATAACCGTCAATGTTGAACTTTATTAGGAATTGTTTTGTTGTTATAATCCCACAAATGAAAGGCAAGAGCAATTCATCCATACAGCCTAATAACATGCGATGTTTAGTCGGTACGCAAATACGCGCGCTTTTTGGCATAATCATGCTTGTGATTTTTTGATGCCATAGCCATAAATAAAATTAAAAAGTTTCATTGTAGTACGGTTTACCCGTGTGGAAATGGTCATTGTAACACGACTTGGCAGGAATGAGTGCTATTGAGATATGACTTATGGTTATGTATTAAGCAAATTACCAAATGGTCGGAGAAAAAGGAGTTTTACTAATTCTGCCTTTGCCTTTGCCTTTGTGCCTTTTTAACCGTCAGTAACGAAACTCAGTATGTTTTACAGAATCTAGTGCAGGTAATAAGTACACTAAATTCGCGATAGCATATGCCAGAAGTTAAAAAAGGTTGATTAAGTTACACTTTGAAATATAAGTAGAATATGTGTATATTTTGCGTTGTTACAGTAAAGATTCATACTGAATTTATTATATTCAACTTAATCAAATCATTTGAACTATCTTCTAAATTTCAGGTGCTCAGTACCAGGAACGGTTTACATTATAGTATACTAGCGACCCACCCTGGCTTCGCACGGGTGCAATGCTGATACTAATTACACTACATAAAAACCGTGATCGTTGTTCAATACATTAGAACACACACGAATCATTTAAATGAAACACAAATGACATTTATTTAAAACACAAAAACTGTGTGTTTACATAAAAACTGTGATCGTTATGAAAGCAGCGGCCCGCCGCTCAAACCGTCCCGGTCGATAGGTACCGCCACAAACGCGACGCACCGCGTTGTTGGGTTTAACATTGCATCACTTCGCTCAACTGCCGTCTTCCTTCTTATTTACTCAGTTTGATTGAGTGACTAGGAAGAAAGACGGCAGTTGATCGAAGTGACTCGCAGTTTACCATCAATCGATTGCATCACTGCTTACCATCAGGCGGGATTGCGGTCAAGCACTAGTTTATAAATACAGGGTGGCGCAATAGAACGTGCATATTGCATCATCTTTTTTTGCGGAGTAGAAGGGGCGTGGGCGAGGGGAGACCGATATCGTTGGGTAGCGCGGTTCATGAAGTTTTAGTCACTATGAGTCACTTCGACGGGAAGCGTCGCGCATTTTGCGTGCGCGCATTTTACGAAAACTCTCGTTCGTACGTAGTTGTCAGGCGACTATTTTGTTCTGAGTATAGTGTACGGCAAATTAGGGAGGCTCGGAGTGCTAATTTAATTAAAATCTGGATAAAGCGGTTTGAAGAGACTGGATCGACGTTTAAACCACACGCAAAAGGTCGTCCACGCACATCTAGGACCGAAGACAATATTGAGAGTGTTAAGTAGTCGGTACGAGAAGATCCACAAATGTCTACTCGCAAGAGATCGTCTGTCCTAAACATATCGCGACGAAGTTTGCAACGAATTTTAAACTTGGATCTTAAATTGCATCCATACAAGCTGCAATTAACTCAAGAATTGAAAGACTCTGACTTCATAGCACGGCTCACATTTGCTAATGAAATGCTCAATCGGTTTTCAAATTTTGAAAACATCCTTTTCTCTGATGAGGCACATTTTCATATGAATGGGTTCGTAAACCGCCAAAATTGTCGTTATTGGAATAGTGAGAATCCCAGACTCAAACATCAAAAACCGTTACATAGCCCTAAAGTGACAGTTTGGGCCGCAATCTCTGCCAAAGGAATAATTGGTCCTTATTTTTTTGAAAACGCACGGGGCAAAACATCACTGTTAATACCGAACGCTATGTTGCGATGTTGGAAGGTTTTTTGGCCCCAGAACTTGAAAATTCAAGAATAAAGAACTCTAGGACTTGGTTCCAACAAGACGGAGCTACCAGTCACACATCAAATGACTCCATGGCGGTTGTGAAGCAGATGTTCCCTGGCAAACTGATTTCGAAAAGAGGTGATATCCCATGGCCTCCGCGCAGTCCAGACTTGACGCCTCCTGACTTTTTTTTGTGGGGATACCTCAAACACAAAGTCTACACCAATAATCCGAGAAACATCAGTCAGCTCAAGGAGAATATTCGTGGTGAAATGGCAGCAATCACACCAGCACTACTTAAGAAAGTTTTCGGTAATTTCCGTTTGCGGTTAGAGGAGTGCCAACGTAGAGAGGGTCATCATTTAGATGATGTTATTTTTAAAAAATAAACTTCAGTTATCACTTAATAATTGCTTAGTTTTATTTTAACTATACCTTTTGTATTTATTTTTTAATAATTATTTTAAAAATGCACGTTCTATTGCGCCACCCTGTATAAAAGAAAAATGCTGCGACAGATATATTGCTGCCGTGTGAAATTGTTGTATATGATTGTGTGTGTTTGTTATCTTATATGTTACGTTTTATGCATCTGGCTGTATGAATCTTAGTACTTAAAATAACTAAAAAAAAAAAAAAAATTATTCGTATAAAATGAGTTTTGAAAGTTACATCATCATCATCATCTCAGCGTATAATCCCGGTCGCATCCGCGGCTTTCGCGTTGAAGCCCAGGGTCCGCTTTCCTACACTTAATCTTCCATTTCGCACGATCTCTATCATCCCGTGGTGTGAGATTGTTGTCACACACTTCATCTCTTACAACGTCAAGCCAGAACTTCTGTGGTCGCGAACCTCGCTTGTTCCGGCGCGGCGGAGACGCCGTCATTTGTTACCCACGTAACATGCCGGTTGTCGTAAGACGTGATCATACCAGCGTAGGCGACCCTCTTGCAGTTTGTCTGCTACGTCACGGACACGAAGACTGCAACGGATGCTGGAGTTCCTGATGCGGTTTTGAAAGTTACACAAACACATAATTCTCGGACCATGTGTGTAATTTTGGTATGCTTCTTTAACCCCTTTCCTTGTACCTAGCCTTTACCCAACTATATTGGGGTCAGCTTCTAATCTAACCGGATTCAGCTGAATACCAGTAGTATATATGGTTACATGAGGCGACTGCCTTATAAGAAAGCTCAAGTTCACTCAAAGGGCAATAGAGTACTATGGGGTTTTACTGCGTGATTATACAGAAATGAGGAGATCCGCAGAAGAACCAGAGTAACCAACATAGCCCGAAGAATTGCAACACCTTAAGTGTAAGTGAGCCGGGCACATTGCCCGAAGGACCGATGTCCGACCATTACCAGATCGTTGGTCCGTCCACCTTGTCGGAGGCCTACCCACGCTGCTTCCGGTGGGTGGTCGCCACTCGGGAACCCGGCTGCCCCATCGGGCATCGGTCCTACGGGCAATATGCCCGGCGTGTGTGTAAGTGTTGCAATTCTTCGGGCTACGTCGGTTACTCTCGTTGTTCTGCTTTTGTAGTGGCCGAATAATATTCATAGACTGTTTATAAGTCACCGAATCACTACAATTTGCATTCGGCATTTCATCAGCGAGCGAGTAGGGATAGACGACGCCGTTTGTATAATGACGAATCACACACTTTTCACAACAATAGGAATGTTTCCTGGGTAAGAAAAAATTGTTTCTATTTAGTCCGTCATTCAGATTAAAGAAAAATATTGGATATAACCCGCGCAAATAAAGAAAAGATCTGAAAATGGCGGCGGATACTTATGGTATGGTTGACAAAACATGCCATTGTTCAATCACAAAATAAAAGCTAAGATAGTAAAATGTAAAATTTACGTTGTAAATATAGTTATTTACAACGTAACTTTGACATTTTCCTTGTTTGTTATTTTGTTTGTTTTTGAACAATCAAACTCAAGAAAAACAGAAATATCAACAAAAACAACAAAATAACAGAGACTAGCGGAACGAAATTAACGATAACTCGGAGTGCGTCAAAGTAGCTTCAGTAGTTTGGAAAGCGAATCCTGAATTCCTGATCGACGATTTTTTTTTATATAGTATAGACAGCGATAGAGAGTGAGTAAGAACTCATGCGAGCGGACACCATTTACAGATCTTTTCTTTATCTGCGCGGGTTAAACGTATATTTATTTGAAAAAATACCAAATCAATAAAAATTTACAAATATAAAAGGCATCAAAGATCAGGAGTAGTGGCTGATGACGTCACTGCTCTCTAAAAAGTGTAGCGTGCAGTGACGTCACACGAGTTTTCAACGCACTGTGTCGTCTCCATTTTTTGTTTAAGTATATGAAAAAAGAAAAAACACGTATGTAGTATTTTTTTGGAAATCTGACTGACGGACTAATTAGTTTTTTTTAGTCAAATACCGCATTGTAGTAGGTTCATAGGATTTAAACGAAACACAATATTTCCTTAATTTTAAACAACATTTATTAAAATATTCAAAATTATGTTAAATTACTGATTTCCAATACTATAATATGATATTTATGACAATTGATGACCAACAAGCTTGACTAACTTATATAAAATGACAATCGTTAACAATGCCATTATTTTTGACAGTACTATCACGTTCATTGCGTAATTAACGTGGAGCCAACATTTTTTCAAACCTTCATATGAACTAATAGCGAATTGAGTTACGCATTGCTTGCTAGAGATACAAAGTGGTGATACGACAATAAATTAAACATAGTGTACCTCAACACATCATTAGTTTAGTCACAGGAAATTATTTTTCTTTTTTCACATTTTCTACATGATGTACATGTTGATGAGGAAGCGCTTACAGGTTGATGAAAGCCGCATCCAGCGGTACTAAACTTTAATAATAATGGCGCCAAAAAAAACAAGTCGATACAGGACCGCGCTATCGCCGACCGGAAGGTCAGTGAACCAATATTTTAAAGGATGTTTTATTTCTTTCCAATATTATTCGATTCAATTTGTTTGAAATTTTGTTATTTTTATTTTTAATGCTAGGTTTCTTTTTATGGTTTAGGATTATTCCTATGAACCAACATTGTTCGTGTTTTCATTTATTGTCGTATAATCAGCACCACTCCGTATATGTTCGTTATTGCATTTCATCGTTAAGATTTTTTTTTCAAAGAAAAAAGATAGTGATAGAAAACATGCGTTTTTTTTTAAATGTCATTTAATTCTAAACTATCAATATAGTGTCATTAAAACAACTTAAAACCTAAAAATACATCTTTGTACTCATAAAAATTTCGGAGACCACATCAATCAGTTTTTTCATCATCATCATCATCATCATCATGGAGACAGTGTGATGATCAATTTATAACGATGTATAAATCAATTATACGAGCTCGAGGGGCAGTAGCAAACAGGTCGTCAAGCCGAGCGGACGTGCAGCACGACAATTGCGAAATAGTACTTTTGACTATAGCTGTATATTTTTTTTATTTGTTGAGATGGGAAATCATCAAATGACTTCTCCCGCTCTGGGCGGAGCGGAAGGGCGTGTCAGACTTTTTCTGACTAAAACCCACCCGTGTTGCTTCACTTGCCTGTGCCACGGCCATGGTTACTTGTTTAACTAACCCGCAACCCTGACCCAGGAGGCATCGGTCTTCGTGGACCCGGTCACGATGTGCTGGCATCTCTTAGCTGTTTTATTCCACCAAATACTTACTCTTGCGACAAGTGGCCGTCACAGATAGTAAGAGTTTTTTAAAGTCTAATCTACACAATTATCACGATTAATTTACAACAACGCGCGCATGACAACTAGATCCAGTGTAGCTACCATGAGTTTTCATTACGAGACTCGATCGTCGATATCGAGCGCGTTTGGTGCTCTCATTGGTTGAGAGTTCTTACAACCTTGAAGCGGACCAATCGATGAGTCAAACGCGCCAGTCATGGTAGCTACACAGACCACTGACTCCGTGGGAACACCATGGAATCGGAATATTTATTACAATCATAAATCAAAATCAAAGTCATTTAATCAAATTAGGCTGAGATTCACTTTTTTTAACGCCAAAATTACAATTAGTTTTAGATCGTAACTTTCCCGCATGTTATGTTTTAGTTGACATTAAGTTAGCTTTTACGATTGGGATTAAGAATTTTTTATTACTAAACTGAAATTTTTTTAACATTCATTGTGATCTGTTTTGTAATAAATATCATTGCTCTTCATCTCGTTTCAATTTTATTTCAGTTGTCCGAAGGTTGAGTCTTCAAAATCACTTACTAAAAATTAGGGTTGTAACGGAGTTTCGCCTCCGCTTCCGTTACTGCGGAAGTTCCGCAAGAAATCGTATCTTCGCTTCCGGCTCCGACTCCGCACAAGTTTTGCGGAGTTATAACGGAGGATTATTTACGTATTTATAAAATAAATATCGCGCAAGCTGCAACGCTCGACAACCGTCCGGCCGCGTTTGAGCGCGAAATGGTTAGGAATCAACTAGTGCGAGACGTGAATGCGGCAAATACAATTTGTTTCTGCTTAATTTTCATACTAGATGGTATTTTTTTTCCTAAGCGTATTAATATAAATGTACGTATTTAAAATAAATATTTGTTTTTCATTAACCATAAATTTCAATTTCTTTCTATATCTACTTTCACCTCCGCCTCGGCCTCCGTTAACCACCGAATCCGCGGAGGTCAGACTCTTCGACTACAACCCTACTAAAAATTTACCCCAGGATGATACTTCGCCATATGATAATTTAAACTTGCTTTTTGCACAAACGCTTGTCCACAAACCTTGCAAACTTTGTTTCGTTCACCAGTATGAATCTTTTCGTGCAATAGCAACGTTGCTCTCCTCTTAAACGATTTCGTACAAAATTTACAATGGATGTCCTTCACAGTCTTGTGTTTAAATTTATGTTTATACATATTAACGGCTTTAAAGGTTTCATAATCACAAAATTCGCACTTGAGTCGCGCTCCCACTTCACCTAGCAAGTGGTATTGTTTAGTATGGCGCCCTAATTGGGTTTTTGTAATAAATAATTTGTTGCACAAATTACATTTGACTCTTTCGTCCACGTTGTGCACTTCGAGCTTGTGAGTATTTAATTGCGCAAGATAGAAGAAGCAATCATTACAAATTGGGCATTTAAATGTCCCAATCTTATCATGTTTCAACTTTATATGTTCTCTCAGCGAAGGCATTTTGGTGTATGACTTTTCACATCGCGCGCAACTGTATACGTCGCCATTTTTTGTATAATCTTCCGGTTTTAGGTGGTATTTTGGCTGCACAATTTGCCCATCAGTTTGAAACGGCGCCCAAACTCCGTCTGCAGACAGAAAACACACTTGAGTTTCATATAGCCCTTCGGCGATGTTCATTAATCTTCGTTCTTCAGACTTCGGGATTCATTTACTGAATCGTTATAGTTACGCGAACATATACCTATGAAGTTATTCTGTGAAGCTAATTCCAGGAGGAGTTATACTGTAATTTTTAGTACTGTCAAATAAGGTTCATAAATGGTACTACATTTTTGACCCTTACCGTAAATATGGCGTTCCCTAGGCCGTCAAAACGCCAGCGCAATGCTGACTAATCAGCGCGGCGTTCTAATGATCGTGTTTATGGATTATTACAAAATAACGAAGGCCTACGGCATTTCAAATACGAGATAAGATAAGACAGGATTTTTATATGCTTAAACATGTGTGTACATACATAAGAAGTGCATACAAGGTGATAAATAATATTAAGTTCGTACATGTTTGTCACTATATGACGTGCATAATAATAGAGATTATTAGATAGAAAATTATCGCAATATTAAAAGTTGCCATACTTATTTACTAATGTATTATCAAATTATCAATTAAATCAATATTATTGTTATATGTATAAGTCACTCAAAATGAATCCTATTATTTATCTATGTCAAAACAAATTTCATTAAGGAACGTTATTAACACTTTAATATGCTCTGGCGGTCAATAAAGTACGAAGTTTGCTTTTATACCTATGTATAAAAGGAAACTTGCACAGAGGTAGTTCTCTCTAACATTTGGGTAATTTATTATAGATAACTGGACCTATACAATATATACTTTTGCGCATTAGGCTCGTCTTAGCGTGCATTCGACTTAACAAACACAGCACGTTCTAAAATGTACAAGCACGACAAAGGTCATGCTCACTCACATGTCTTGCTGATGGTGGCGCGTGTTGTTGGGTCATTTGGTTCCCTTCAAAATGGTTGAGCTAAGTGGGGCTGATGCGCGCGTCATGCTCGTGAACGGGGGCCGTCAGTGGAGACTGGTCATCTCTTAGCTGCCAGTGGGCTTGATTAATTTTCTATCTTTTCGTTATTTTTTATAATTATACATTGTGCTCACATGATAGAAGCAACAGAAATACGTAACGAAGACATGTAATCCATATTATGATTTTAAAAGAGTGTCCATGGAGTTTCTTGCACGTTCTTCTCCATAGAGACCTACGCTTTGAAACGTGCAATTAAGCTTCACTTTTCTTGGACTTGCTTTTGAATAGTCAATGTCGGTCGACATTGACTATTCAAAAGCACCAACTGTTGGTTAATTTGAAATAAACAATTTTGATTTGATTTGAAAGTCAGAATCTAATAAATAGAATAATTGCCGGTATCATAAATTCGAAGTTGGGAAATGCGCACTGCGATGATGTCGAATGATCAAATTTCTGTTTTTGGAGTAAAGAAGCTTGGGGTGCACATGACTATACTTGGAAGTTCCAAGTCAAAAACTATTTGGAATGTAAAAATTGGTGGAGCTGTAGAAGCCAAGGAAGTCATTGCAGAACTCAAAGATGCTGATCAACAGGCGCGTACTACGATATGTCTACTGTTGGAGAATTCATATTTTTCTAATGTCTACAATTTGAAGACCGCGCATCAGGTATGGGGCAACCTATGTAATGAATACGAAGATAAAGGCTGGGGTAGACGTATATCACTGCAGCGTTAATTATGGTCTTGAAAGTTGGAAAAACTTTCCGAGTATGGAGAAATACGTCTCAAAGGTGCTATCCGTAGCACAACAATTGGCTGCAATAGACGCGTAAGTCTCAGACGACTGGATCAATTCAATTTTGTTTGCCGAAATAACATCTCAGCGTTTATCCCGGTTGCAACCGCGGCTTTCGCGTTGGAAACCGGGGAGCGCTTTCCTACATATACGCCTCCATTTCGCACGATCTTTGGAGCACAGACCCCAAGTATTTAAACTGGTCTATACACTCGACCAAGTCTCCGCCTATGCATACAGACATAGGGTCTGTCGTGTTGCTGGCCATGTACACTGTCTTCGCTACATTGAGTTCAAGACCATCAATATCAATCAATATAAAAAAAAATATTTTATTGGGTCCCCAAACCTAATAAAACATTTTTTTTTTACTTTTTATTTAACCTTTTGTCCCATATAAGTAAAGTGGGAAGTGACATTTTTCTTTTCAACCCTAATGTGTGATATACAATATGTAAAGAAAACCCTGTCCGACCCATAAGGATAATAAAAGTAAGGTAAACATATGACCAAATAAAATATGAAATTTTACATAATCATCATAACAATACTAATGAATTTTGAAATAATCTTTTTTTCCGCGAATTTCAACTTCCCCAAAATATGGTAAATTTATAAAAAGTGACAACACCATTTTCGACGGTATTATTGCGATGTGACCGCGTGGCGAGTGCCCTGCCCCTCTTCGTCCGCGCATGTGTTGCCCACCGCACATGTATTAAGTTACCGCCTTTTGCGAAATAATGTTTAATTTTAGGAGATTTTTCTATTAAGTTTAGCCCTGCTTTTTAGGCATTAGTAGAATCAGTTATCGATACCTAACAATACCTTCACGGATCGGGCAGGGTTTTCATTACATATTGTATTGTTGATAGGTATTTAAAAAATTAAAGGGGTTTACTAAAATAATTTTTACATAATCTTAATATTTTCGGAAATAATCACACCAAAAGTAAATAAAAAACGCGTCCTGTAACTTTTGAAACACAAGTTTAATTTTTTTTTTAAATCTCATATCGACCTTTATAGACCTTCTGGGAAAATTCTTTTGAACTTGATAGGTAGTATAGTTTTTCAAAAAGTTTACATAATCATTTCTGAACTAAGTTTGTAAGTTAACCGTATATGTAAGCATTTTTTAATATTAATTACAAATTTTATTATCCTAAACGTATCTACTTTAAAATAAAAAAGAATTAATAAAAATCGGTTCACGCAATCCAAAATTACCCTCTAAAATCCAATATACATAACCCCCCGTCCAGTATGTATAAATTAGTAACATTATTTTCTTAAGAGTTGGCGCTGTACTTAGGGCTACTTCGCGCAGTTAAATTTACTGAGTTTAGCAGTTAAGTTTAGCGCGTTTACTGAGTTATTTGGGTCGGGACGGGTATGAGTTATAGACATATTTGGAATCTAAAAATCTTTCTTTTTCAGTTTGTGGGCTCGTTTTAACGATTCCGTAGGTACATATGTCAACTAGAAATAACAAGGAACCTCTTCAAAGAATCTCCACGACGACCGGTCGCGCGCCTCCCGCATCCTTCACCAGATCGTCGGTCGGTCCACCTTGTCGGAGGCCTACCCACGCTGCTTCTTCCGGTGCGTGGTCGCCACTCGAGAACCTGTCGGCCCCATCGGGCATCGGCCCTGCTGGCAATGTGCCCGGCCCACTGCCGTTTAAGTGTGGCAATCTTCAGACTACGTCGGTTACTCTCGTTGTTCTGCTTTTGTAGTGGCCGAATAATATTCATAGACTGTTTATAAATCACCGAATCACTACAATAAATGCATTCGGCATTTCATCAGCGAGCGAGTAGGAATAGACGACGCCGTTTGTATAATGACGAATTACACTTTATTCACGACAATTGTAGTAGGTACACAGGATTTAAACGAAACACAAAATTTCCATAATTTTACACAAAATTTATTAATATTTTCAATTATTTTAAATTACTGACATTATATGACGATTGATGACCAACAAGCTTGACTAACTTATATAAAATGACAATCGATAAAAATGCCATTATTTTTGACAGTACTTTCACGTTCATTGCGTAACTTATGTAGAGCTAACATTTTTAAGCTTATTTGCCATTAAGTGTCGCGACAAATCTGCGGAACGTACGGCGCCGAAAGTTAGGCTAAATACGCTTGCATCGCAGTGTATTTCAGCCGAAATTACGCCGCGTTCGGCGTAGGGCCTAACCTTCCTTCGGGCGGTTTTTTCAGCTAAAACGCATTTAACCTTTTGAACGCCAATCACTTCTATACAAGTTCGAGATTTTCGTGCCCTCAGCGCCACTACTTGATTAGAAGTAATCACAGTATAAAATAAATGTACGACTTTTACAAAACCTTTTATTTTGTTTTTACGGACAATTGCCCTGTTATCAGCCATATTTTTAACTTTTTCACACATAATAAGTTCTTATTTGTTTTATTTTCAATAGAAACAAAAATGCCAGAAAATATTTTGACGCCCCCAGCGCCAATTACTTGATATCAAGTAAGCCAGTGATGGGACACGATGAAGACCTCGCTATATTTCATTTCGTCGAAATGATCATAAATACTATTATTGCAAGAAAATTACGTAAATATATAATATTTTGTAAATATTGTACACTATAAACTAGGTTTTATTCACCTTAATCAAGAATTAATCGGTTTTCTAATCAATGTCGATAGTGAAACCCCGTTTGAAAAACCCATCCCTACAAAGTTAGTTAGATAGCAGTCCGCACGCGCCACCGACTTGTATAGAAGTAAATCTGTGACGTCATAAGCGGACGGGTTTCAAGGTGATAGTGACTTTGTGCATTTTAGTGTAGTGCAATGTTTACATCATGCGTTAGCCCACATGTTCTTACAAAAAAAATTGTGACGGTGAATATGACGAGTTATTGGGAGTTGTTCAAGTCTGAATCAGAATTTTGAAATAGTTCGTCGTCTTGACATTCTGTTAAGTCGTCAACTTCCGTTTCAGGAATTTTCTTCCGTTTTCTATTAGTTTCTACAAACCAGAAAAATAATTGCGAGTATTTTGCGACACCATTAAAAAAGCCATTAAAAAACATCTGTGTGAAACAGACACTTACCCTCCATTTTTTTTTTTTTTTTATATGTAGAAAACCACGTATTTAGCTTCTATTAATTGTATTTGTTAAGTTGTAAGTAAACGAAATAAATATGCAGGAATCGGTTGAGTTCATACACGTGTAACTCGACCACAGTGAATATAAAAATAAATACAATAGAAATCTAGACATCCTTATAACAGAAAGGATTTTGACGTGCCTCGAGCGCCAACTACTTGATATGAAGTAAAAGGATTACATTTGGAGACAACGAGGGATGTGCCTTTTAGAACACAAGTCTAATAAATTTAAAATTCTTTTCTTTATTATGGGGTATATATCCAGGTTTTAATATTGTTTTTTTTTTTTACAAAATAAAATAAATGATGAAATTACGGTTACAGTTTTTATTTAGCTTCGTAAATTGGTGAAGAAACATTATTTTAAATGTATAATATTATTTGTCGATAGGACATTAATCCCATCCCTACGTTTTACTATAGATACGTTATACATTTGTAGTGTGGCGCAGGAGGACACATCGCGTATTATATAGATGGGCGTTCAAAATGTTAATGTATTTTGCATAGCAAGCGACATATCACGCGATGCATTGCGCGATCGAAAGTTCGGCGGGCGTAGCTGAACGTTCGGCGTATGTTGTGCATTGCGCGCGTGGAGAAGAGCGAAGAGCGGCAACGTCTTCTAAGCCCTCTAAGCTAAGGCTTCTAAGCTAATATTCTAATTAAACTAATTTTTCTGGGCAGTTCAGGTACGTCACAAAAACCGCATACCATAAAGTGTCGACACAGACAGACTGACGATGACGCCACGTAACTTTCCGTCGCGTAGCGCGCTGAACAAGATGACGCGTTTTGACTGTTTGGTTTGTCATAACAACTGAATGCGACTGACACTTCAGCCGCTGAGCTTTCGGCGCCGTACGTTCCGCAGATGTGCCGCGATGTATTTTTTTTTTTTTTTGAAGAAAAGAGTAAATAACTTGTTTCTTTGATTAAAAAAACATTATGATTTTATTTCTAAACTATCCATACAAAGTGTTAATAAAACAACTGAAAATTCAAAAATTTTCCTTCCATATTAATTCCACAACTCGCCAGAATGTATAGATCAGCTGACAATTTTTCGTGATTCTAAAGTTGGTCACTATATCGTCATTCTGTCGCTACAATACACCATAAATAGATGGAGATACTGTCATGATTAATTTATAATTATGTATAAATCAGTAACGGCCTTTACACATACTCTTTCGCGCATTCTTAGTAGCGTACTGGATTGCGCGCGGGAAAGCCTGCACGCTCATGCACGCGCGATTACCTTTGTTATGATACGTTTACGTTACCATTCTTTCGCGCGCGATTACTCGTGTTTGTTTTCCTCAGCGGTAAGAGAGGCCGTGTAAACATAGAATAAAGAGGGGAAGTAGGTTATCTGCGACCCAATCCGCGATTTAATTGCCTACTGTCTTAGGGTTGACGACTGTCCGCGCTTCGTCGGTTACGGTTGTCGCCCAAACCGCTAACAAATATTTGTCTATAAATATTTGTTAGCGGTTTGGGCGACAACTAAGAGCTTATGTTTAAATTATTTGCTTAGTATTTAGTTTACATATACTAGTCAGTTTTTTTTTTGTAATTTTTATTTTTAGTTTTGTACACATAAAGAACCATATTTATTTTTATTTTTAATTAATACAAATATAAATAATACAAACATAACATCTATTGAATCACACATTTAATACAAAATTACAAATTAGCTACAGAAAAATACCTACTTTCGTCGGTTTCGACTATTACGAAACGCGTTGTTATTAAACTTTAATGTGTAATATATCCGTATCCTTGTAAATAACTTTTAGAAATATAATTTGAAAAATATAAGTCTTTTATTTGTTCATAAATAGACATACCAACTTTGCAGTTTATGTGATCATTTTTTAAAAGCTAATGTGCCGAAAAGCCGTGACGCGCGAACCTCGTTCCGTGCTAGCCGCGACTAGCGCAGTCATAGGCACTCTAATATTGTGTTTAGGTGTGCGTGCGGCGACGCATAGATACTATGGCGCACACATACAAGCCGCGCGCGGTCCGTTTGTATGAAGATAACGTACTTCCCTCTCTTTATTCTATGATGTAAAGGCTTATTACGCGGGAATAGATCGCGCGAAACTTGCGCGTATTGGAGTGTGTGCAGTTCACACATCATCATCACCATCAACCTTTTATCGTCCCACTGCTGGGCACAGGTCTCCTATTATACAGAGAAGGACTGAGCGTAATCACCACGCTTGCTCAATGCGGGTTGGCGATTTCAGACTTACAAGTCCAGGTTTCCTCAAGATGTTTTCCTTCACCTTCAGTCATTGGTGTCCAAGATATACTTATAAAGTACATATAACTTTAGAAAAGTTACATTGGTACTTGCCTGACTTGGAATCGAACCCGCACACTCATACTTGAGAGGCTGATGTTTTAACCACTGGGCTACCACGACTTTTCACACAGTTTTACTGAAAAACGCCGGTGTGCCGGTGAAAAATTGATAGACGATATCGTGTGGCTCAAGTCATCATGTTTGCTGGTATGGTTCAAGTAGAACTCAAAAATGAAACGATCAGTGTGGGAATAGTTATTTATGCCACTGTCAAGCAATAGATAGCTATTGCAATATGAGTGATAGTTTGAGAAACGAAGCAAAGCTGAGTATGAAGCATAGCTGTTTGCGACATTGGCATAGGTACAAAACTTTTTCTTCGACCTTGAAATAAACAAATACAAAAAGCCGTCAATTTTGTTGTTATAATCCCACAATTAAAAGGCAAGGGCAATTCATCCATACAGCCTAATAACATGCTATGTTTAGTCGTGACGCAAATACGCATGCTTTTTGGCATAATCATAATGTTGCTTTATTGATGCCACAAACAAATAAAAGTTACATTGTAGTACGGTTTACCCGTGTGGAAATGGCTTGGAATGGTAATTGTAACACGACTTGGCAGTCGTGTTACAATTACCATTCTGAGATTCAATCCTGCCAAGGAATCAGCACTATTGAGATATGACTTATGGTTATGTATTAAGCAAATTACCAAATGGTCGTAGAAAATTGCTTTTTCTTTACAAAAGTCAATTATTTTATTATAAGCATAAAAGCAAATGCTTTTATGCTTACATAAAAACAAAATTCTTGAAGACGAATTTAAGAATATTGTTTTTACATTCTTCGGACTTGATTTTCAGAGGCAAGGAAATGACTTAAACAAAGTAATTAACTTTAATATTAACTTTCTGTTCGATCTTAATCGAACGCAAAAAAAAATACTTGAAAAACGTGCTTGCGCGCACGACTAATGAGCGCGGCGCCTGGTCTTTCCCTTTCCCTTCCCCATCCTTTACACGTGCGTTCATTCACGCACGATTGCTATTTCATGCGCGATAGATTGTGTGTGTAAAGGCCGCTAATTATATAAATACGAGCGCGAGGAGCAGTAGCAAACAGGTCGTCAAGCCGAGCGGACGTGCAGCACGACTATTACGAAATAGTACTTTTGACTATAGCTGTTTTATTAGACCAAATACTCTTGTGACAAGTGACCGGCACACATAGTATGAGTTTTTTATATTCTAAACTAAACAATTATTAACCTACATATTAGTTTACAACAACGCGCGTTTGACTAACTCCAGTGTGGCTACCATGAGTTTTCATTACAAGACTCGATCGTCGATTTCGGCCGCGGTTAGCGCTCTCATTGGTTGAGAGTTCTTACAACCTAGAAGCGGGACAATCGACAAGTCAAACGCGGTCTCGTAATGAAAATTCATGGTAGCCACACTGACCACTGAATCCATGGGAACACCACGGTAACGGAATATTTATTACAATCATAAATCAAAGTCATTCAATCAAATTAGGGTGAGATTCACTTTTTTCTCATATGTTATGTATTAGTCGACATCAAGTTTGCTTTTACGATTGTGATTAAGAATTTTTATTACTACAAACACTGAGCCTTTTTTAACATTCATTGCGATCTGTTTTGTAAATAATTTCATTGCTTTTCAATTCCTTTCATTTTTATTTCAGTTCTCCGAAGGTTGAGTCTTCAAAATCACTTACTAAAAATTTACTTCAGGATGATATTTCGTCATATGATAATTCAAACTTGCTTTTTGCACAAACGCTTGTCCACAAACATTGCAAACTTTCTTCCGATCATCAGTATGTATCTTTTCGTGCAAATTCAATGTTGTCCTCCTCTTAAACGATTTCTTACAATATTTACAATGGTGGTCCTTCACAGTCTTGTGTTTAAATTTATGTCTATACATATCTTTTGCTTTAAAGGTAACATAATCACAAAATTCGCACTTGTATCGCGCTCCCACTTCACCTAGCATGTGGAATTGTTTAGTATGACGTGCTAACAGTTTTTTTGTATTAAATAATTTGTTGCACAAACTACATTTGACTCTTTCGTCCAAGTTGTGCACTTCGAGCTTGTGATCAATTAATGGCGCATGCGTGAAGAAGCAATCACTACAAATTGGGCATATAAATGTCGCAATCTTATAATGTGTCAACTTTATGTGGCTTTTCAGTGAATTTATTTTCTTGTATGCCTTATCACAACGCGTACAGGTGTATACGTCGCCATTCTTTTTATAATCTTCCTCTTTTAGGCAATATCTTGGCTGCACAATTTGGCAATCAGTCTTAATCGGCACCCAAACCCGGCCTGCAGACAGAAAACACACTTGAGTTTCATTTATCCCTTCGGTGATGTTCGTTAATCTTCGTTCTTGAGACTTCGGGATTCATTTACTGATTCGTCATAGTTACGAGAAAATATATGAAGTTATTCTGTGAAGCTGACTCCAGTTGCGGTTAGGCTCGGCGCAAATGGGCCACCGACCACAGCCACCGGTGTCTGTCGCGCGCTACCGCCACATTTCTAAAAGTGTCATAAGCGAGCGACAGCTACCGGCGTCTGGTAGCCGCCATATTTTATAACCCGGTCGTTGCTGCGATGGAATTATGCGCTGAAGATGGATTCTAACACGGAAAGTTTCTATTGAGACGTCGTGCTCCATGTTGGTACGCGTCCGATGCGTAGAACGTCGGACGATGTGAAGCAATGCGACAGTGGCGGGTTTCGGCGTTTTGTGTGGCACGTAGTGACCAGTAGTGTTGAGTCACGGATATTACTGTAGCGAGTAGCCGCCACCGGATACACGTGTGCGGCGCGTCTATACAAAATATATTACAACGTGAGTTAAGGCGCCGTCGCTGGCCACCGGTGGTTGTGGTCGGTGGCCCATTTGCGCCGAACCTTATACTGTAATTTTCAGTACTGTAAAATAAGGTTCATAAGTGGTACTACATTTTTGTCCTTTACCGTAAGTACGGCGTTTCCTAGTTCTTAGTAGAAGTAGTTCAAAACGTTAGGAAAAATCTTTTTTTTTTAATTTCGATGCTAGATTTACTCGATGGTCTCATAATTCAATTACACGTTAATAAGGACAGAGTCCTATTACTATCGTATCTCTATCTCCACATTCATAATAAGAAAATCTGTTTTGTCTTCACCAATTCCTTATCAAATACAAAATAACGGTGGCAGACTGCTATTGCTCGCTTTCGCTTGCCACCTTTAGAGCAGTGTGACCTAAGTCAACACTTACGTCACACTGACGTAACTACGATACACTCTAACGTCACTACGTCACACTCTGACGTAACTAAGTTACACTTTGAAGTAACTACGTCACACTCTGACGTAACTATGTCAGACTTTGACATAACTACGTCATACTCTGATGTAGATCTACGTCACGCTCTGACGTCATTATGTCAGACTCACACGTAACTACGTCACACTCTGACGGAACTATGTCAGACTCACACATAACTACGTCACAATCTGACGTAAATACGCCACATTCTGACGTAACGACGTCATACTCTGACGTAACTACGTCACACTGACGTATCTACGTCACACTCACACGTAACTACTTCACACTTACACGTAACTACGTTACACTGACGTAACTACGTCACACTGACGTAACTAAGTCACACTGACGTAACTACGTCACACTGACGTAACTACGCCACACTCACACGTAACTACTTCAAAGACGGACATAGCTATGTCACACTCACACGTAACTACGTCACACTGTGATGTAACGAGGCCATTTACACAAAACATAGTCATTTTATTCTTAACCTCTGCGTGATTGTTTTTTTTACCATATGTTTTATTGCTTAACTACTAGTACCTATAATGCGAACCTTTTTGGAACCGTTCACGTCCGGGTAAAGAGGACGTTGAACGTTTTTTAATGACGTTCATTATTAGGCTTCTAAAAGGTAAAGAATAGATCGAAGTTAGCCGGTTTATTTTTACTAAGTGAATCGTGCGAACTATTCGCACATTGATTTTCAATTTTAAATTTTCGAAGAACAACTGAATTGTTCCAGTGTAGCGGTCCAGAAAAGCTTTAAAATGATGCCTAAATCTACACTAATATACAATATGAAACGAAAACCCTGTCCGATCCGTGAAGGTATTGTTAGGAATCGATAACTGATTTTACTAATGCCGACAAAGCCGGACTAGTTTCAAAAGAAATCCCCCTAAAAAAATGAATATTATTTTGCAAAAAGAGGTAACTTAATACATGTGCGGTAGGACACCCTTCCGCAAGCGACGGGGGGCAGGGCACGCGACGCGTGGTCGAATCGCATAAGCGTACCGTCAAAATGGTGATGTCACTTTTTTAAAAATTACCAAATTTCGGGGAAGTTGGAATTAATTCGCGGGAAAAAAACTTTATTTTAAAATTCATTAGTATGATGATTATGTAAAATTTTATATTATATTTGATCATGTGTTTACCTAACCTTTATTATCCTTATGGGTCGGACAGGGTTTTCTTTACATATTGTATAAAGCGGAAGAGTTTGCTATTTGAACGCGCTAATCTCAGGGACTACTGGTCCGATTTGAAGAACTCTTTTTGCGTTGGATAGCCCATTTATCCAGGAAGGCTTTAGGCTATATAACATCACGCTGCGACCAATGGGAGCGGAGCATAACTAACTCCACGCGAACGAAGTCGCTGGCGACCGCTAGTGTATATTGATAAAGTATGAAGGAAGTTATGACGTACGGACAAAAAAAAAGCCAAATTGAGATATAATATATATGATTTATAACCACACGAATTCTGAACAAAATGTAAATCAATAAAATATTATATGTATATTATATACAAAATATAAATTACAAAAGCTTTTAGCACCTTTCAGTACACAATTTGTTTAAAAAATAGTAACATTAAGTTATAATATTGCTTCATATATCAGTACATATTTATTAAAGAAAGTCACAAAAAAATAAAACAATGTTATGTCAAACCAGTCTATGATAAAACAAAAATATATTTAAAATCTAATATATAAAATTCTCGTGTCGCGGTGTTTGTGGTTAAACTCCTCCAAAACGGCTTTCCCGATTCTCATGAAATTTTGTGTGCATATTGGGTAGATCTGAGTATAGGACAACATTTATTTTTTATCCCCCTAAATGTTAAAGGTAATCCACCCCTATTTTCTTTTTTAAATATAGATCTATATCGCCCTTTACAGCACATGATTTAAATAAATAGTTTCGAAGATATTACAAATTTAAAAATTGTGGGGCGTCGCATTTGCGTCGGTACCAGCCGGTTGGGCGGCGGGCCGCTATGTTTTTTATACAACGTTAACAGTTTTTTTGTAATGTATTTAGTATCTGCATTCGATCGCGCAGAGAAACTCTGAGCATAGCTCTTTCCATCGCCCTTTTATATGACTCTGAGTCTTGGTATGAGGCCTATTGTGAGCGACCACGTTTCACTTCCGTATGACATCGCTGGCAACACACACCTTACTTTCATTTTTTTGTTTACCTTAAGTAAATTAACTGAATCAATGGACTATATTAAATTGTTTTCAGAAGCATTTCACAAGCCGACATTAGAGTCGAAGATTGCGTAACATACATGAACTAGTATTTTCAATTTATTTTGACAATTCAGCCATGTTCATTTACATAGTTGAGCAGACAATTTTTTCAGTCCTACAAAGCAATGTATAACGGTGTGATTCAAAATGTCCTGCTAAAAATTGACCTCGGGATGATACTTCGTCATATGATAATTCAAACTGGCTTTTTGGACAAACGCCTGACCACAAACTGTGCAAACCTTCCTTCGATCCCCAGTATGTATCCTCTCGTGCAAATCCAACGTAGTCTTCCTCAAAAACGATTTCCTACAAAATTTACAATGGTAGTCCTTCACAGTCTTGTGTTTAAATTTGTGTTTGTACATCCCTTCGAAGCTAAAAGACTCATAGTCACAAAATTCACACTTGTACCTCTCACCAAGCATATGGAAATTGTTGATGTGTTTACGTAATTGTACTTTCGTGTTGAAAATTTTATTGCAAGCTCTGCAATTGAATCGGTCATCAACATTATGGGCTTCTAGCTTGTGTACCGTCAAAGGGGCAGGCGTCATGAACTCTTTCAAGCAAATTGAGCACTTATATCTCGGAATCTTATAGTGTTTAGTCTTCATATGAAATTTTAGTGTGTTAAATTTCTCATATGTCTTGTCGCATCGAGCACAGTGATATAATTCGCCGATTTTTCTATAGTCTTCGTCGTTTAGGCGAAATTTCGGCGCTGCCACTCGGCCTGGAGACAGAAAACACACTTGAGTTTCATTTATTTCTTCGGCGTTGTTCGGCTATCTTCGGTCTTCTGACTTCGGGGTTTTTTCTTAGTTAAGACGGGGGAGGCTTAGTTTGTTTGTTTTCGGCTGGATATATGGTACAATTATAATTCTGTGACACCCAACATTTCCACAAGCAATCACAGTTAATAAAAGTTCGAAAAAATAAATTGTTGGTTATTTAAATAAACCGGCAATATGCAAGTCAGACCCGCGCACTATTTTTTTTTACAGTTTTCTATACAAAACTGCTTTAAAATCATTTGTAACCAAAGAAAAATTTACGGATTTCGACATTTTTCCTTTATCTGTACCAAATTTCAAGATTCTGAGTTCACAGGAAGTGTCCTGTATGTTTTTTGAGTCCTCTGTGTGGTTTTGACTCCGAAAATTTGCGATATAAATTGCTGTTGTATCCTTTGATTTAGTTGGCTTAGAATTTGATTTTATCACACCACCAAGGCAGCAGGCCTGAGTATTTAATATAAATTTCAGTTTGATATTTCGACGCGTTCTTGTGAAAAAGGGTTTTGACAGGCGAAAGCCCTAGGGCGAGCGTTTTGGGGACTGTCTTATGCAATATTGACGTTCAAAAGTGCTGATTCTCAGCCTAATTTGAATAAATGACTTTTGATTTTGAGACAGACTACTGACAACAAAATAATCATATAAGATCTTTTAAGGTTAGAAACCCTACAAAAAATCTGTTTGGTGCATTTTGACCACGTAGGTAATGCTGTTTTTTATGGTCAAAGTTTTCCGTCAGTTAATTTTAACGATGAAACTTAGTTGGTTACTACGTCATCATCATCTCAGCGTTAATACCTACCAGTCGCACCCAAAGCTTTTCAGCTTGGAGTCTGGGGTCCGCTTTACCAGTCTAACTGCTGATTTTGGTAAAACTTCGATATTTTCCGTGAAGCGACTGCGTTTTAACCTCCACAACCCGAAGGCGATATCGAAGCATTATAAAGTAGTTGCTTAATATAATGGTGATGTTATCTCCACCACCACCACCTATGGTTGACTGGTAGAGATTGCCTAAGGCTTATGCCTTCAATCTAATGTCTGCAATCTTATGTCGCGGACTTATGTCCGCCTCTGTACAATTTATGTGCGAAAGAATAAATAAATAAGTGACTTGAGCAGTTTTCTGATAGGTTAGTTTCAAAAGTCATCAAGAGATGGCGCTATTATGGTAGCGCCGTCTCTTGGTATTTGTCAAAAAAAACTTGATTTGTTAAAAGTTGAAATTGTGAAAAGTTATGGTAGCGCCATCTTTTGATGATTTAGTCTGTGGCAAGAAAGAACTGGCAGTCATAGAATATCTTATGACATATTTTGATTGATTTAAACACGAAGTGTGGTATTATGACTGGAGATCGGAAATTACGGCGCCAATACACAGTGGTGCTGACAATACGACAATAAATTAAACATCGTGTACCTCAACACATTCTCAGTCTACCCATAAAAAAATTATATAAATATATCCATTAGTTTAGTCACAGGAAACTATTTTTCATTTTTCACATTTTCTACATGATGTACATGTTGATAGGGAAGCGCTTAGAGGTTGATGACCGACGCATCCAGCGGTACTAAACTTTAATAATAATGGCGCGAAAAAGCAAGTGGATACATGAACGCGCTGTCGTCCGCTGATCGGAGGTCATTGAACCAATACTTTAAAGGATGTTCTATTCTGTTTGCAATTTCATGCGATTTGCGATTTTGAAATTTTCATTTTTTCATTTTTGATGCTAGGTTTTTTTCTATAGTTCAGGATTATTCCTATGAACCAGCATGGTCTGTGTTTTCATTTATTGTCGTATTGTCAGCACCACTCTGTATACAAAAAGGAGATGTTTCATGCCACCACTATGTACGCTAAATAGATAAAAAGGAAAAAAATAAAAGAGTTTCATAAAAATACTAATAAATTAATTTGAATAAAAATACAAGTATATATAATTAATTAATTGAAACGTTTTTTACTGAGATTACCCTTTATTAAGGTAGCCATGACAGTGGTTATGACACTTAGGACGTTTGATTGGCGAATTTGACAGTTCTATTTTCTTTCTCTGATTTTGGTATTTATCGGCGGTGGTCGCTGCCAAAAACCTAAGGTAAAACGGAACGCAACCATACCACCGTGCGTCCGCGTGTCCGCGGCGGGGCGGGAGGTACTCGCTGGCGAACTGACAAGCTAGCAAGTCATGGCCACGTTAGTTTAACGGTCACCCAATTTAAGTATTTAAAGTAACCCCCGGGGGATTTAGGACTTAAATTCTAAGTTAATAAAGTCAGTGAATTTGCTAATTGAAAATTCACTAGCAAACGACACAATTTGTGTCGACGTGCGTCTTCTCGTGATCTGGTCTGCCCCCCTAATCGGCGAACACATTTTTGTCAAATGATTGCGACTAGTTGGGATCGTTTGAAATGAACGGACCAATGGGCGTCCCGAACGATACCAACTGATACCAACTAGTCGCAATCATTTGACAAAAATGTGTTCGCCGATTAGGGGGCTGGTGTGGTGATTGCGGCCTTTAGCACCTTGCTCAGAGGGATATACTCCGAAGGTACCATTCTATCCTATATTGGCGTATATATCGATATCCTAAATACTTGACTCTTGTTCAAAGTAGGCTTGTAACGGAGCTTCGCCTCCGCTTCCGTTACTGCGGAAGTTCCGCAAGAAATCGTATCTTCGCTTCCGCCTCCGCCTCCGCACAATTTTTGCGGAGTTATAACGGAGGTTTATTTACGTATTTATAAAATAAATATTTATAAAATAAATAACGCGCAAGCTGCGACGCTCGACAACCGTCCAGCCGCGTTTGAGCGCGAAATGGTCAAGAATCAACTATTGCGAGGTGGGAATGCGGCAAACACAATTTGTTTCTCGTTAATTTTCATTACAAGATATTTTTTTTTTTTTTTACCAAGTATACTACTATTAATGTACGTATTTAAAATAAAAATTGTGTTATAATTAAGTATAAATTTCATTTTTTTCTAAATGTACTTTCACCTCCGCCTCCGCCTCCGTTAACCTCCGCATCCGCGGAGGTGAGGCTCGTCGCCTCCGCATCCGCCTCCGCCTCTGCTAACAAGCCTCCGTTACAACCCTAGTTCAAAGCCAGTTCTTGGCAGGCACGTTGCCGCCACACTAATCGTGCAACACACTATTATTCTATATTGGAATCATTCTGAAGCATATTTCTAATCCATTCATCTTTGCATTTGAAAAATGTGTTTGCTCAACAACGTAAATAATGAAATTAATGTTGTTCAACTGACAAAAGAAAAGAAAGAAAAGAAAAGAAAGAAAAGAAAGAAAAAGAAAAGAAAGAAAGACAAGAAAGAAAAGAAAAGAAAGAAAAGATAAGAAAGAAAGAAAAATAAAATGAACGAACAAGTGTTGAAAACACCGTGAACTAGCAAACGCCTCAATTCATCGACCTGAACCTAACTTCGAATAAAAACCCGCTTGTCGGCTATAAAACATAAAACGCATTCTCTCCTATTTCTCATATTACGCAGAGGCCATGAAAGTTTGGAAAAAATATTGTGGTTGGGAACACCAACACGATGGATTAGGTAAAGGAATGATCATGTTCTATGTCAGGGGTGGCCAACTTGAGTAGACTTAGGTCTACTTTTTACCAAGGAAACCTTGCACGATCTACCAAACACATACCTACTTCTTGAAATCATAAATGAACAGCGTAGTTTTAATACACAATCATATATTTTTATTGACCAGTCTTAGTAGGTTCTGTTTATAGGTATCACATTTCAGATCGTTGCCTTAAATTTATTTAACATTATATTGGTCCTATATATGAGCACAGTATAAAAATCATACAGTAGGTCGACGCCTTTGATCTCGTGTAAAATGCCGACATCGTCTAGACAGTAACGCATCGGCCAGGGTTGTCACAAATAAACAATATTTATGAAATTATTTATTTATTGCAGATCAACATCGATAGCTGGATTATATATTTAATTAATTTGCTATTTTTACTTAGGGAACAATTCGAGACAGATTTAAGTTATTTAGATGGCATTTTCGTAACCAGCACCCCCAATCCACCTCGGAATTAACACCCATATCATATTAATATACATTTAAATTGGCCTCCACCATCTTGGATTTCAAACAGGGTGGCTTTTTCGTAACAAGCTCCCCAATTAAACTCAAAATTGACACTCATATCAAATTATAAAAAAAGACGTCCGCCATTTTAGATGTCAAAAAGGATGGCTTTTTCGTAACAAGCACCCCAATTATACTCAAAAGTGACACTCATATCAAATTATTAAAAAAACAAACACGCGTTAGCCCTTAATGATAGATACCGAGCTACGAACATCGTTTTGTTCGCAGCTCGGGTGCCGCTTACCCGCGTCTCGTCCCTCACACCCCGCACGATTGCTCTGTCTAGACGTCTTCGTTGGACGACTGTATGATTTTTAGACTGTGACTGTGTGTGTTTTTTTGTGTGCGTGTTTTCGTTTTAGGCGAAATGCGAACAGCATTGCGCCTAAAACGAAACACTACGAGTATACTGGGTAGAAAATAAAAAGGATAAATATCGCGATATAGCGATTTAAAAATGATACAAGATGATGCTGCAGTAGTTGATAATATTTATAGTTTTTGACTGGCTATGATCGACTGGACTAGCAGTCGCGATCGACTGGTTGGCCACACCTGCCCCCTAATCGGCGAACACATTTTTGTCAAATGATTGCGACTAGTTGGGATCAGTTGGGAATTGGGATCGTTCGGGCCGCCCATTGGTCTGTTCGGGTCAAACGATCCCAACTAGTAGGTAGTAAAGGATGCTATGGACAGAAACCGATGCAGGCAGACCGTTCACTCCAGGAGTGCAATCGCGCTAAAATAATTCAACCAAAACAGAATTGCATAGCAACCAATCTTTATCTTTTATTATGTTTCGTATCGCGTTAACCTTTTCACAGATGGTTTAACCATAACTGGATCACAATAGACTATTTTACTAAAAAAAAAACTAATTAGTCCGTCAGTCAGATTACCAAAAAATACTAGACACGTCTTTTTTTCATATAAACAAAAAATGAAGGCGACACAGCGCGTTAAAAACTCGTGTGACGTCACTGGACGGTACACTTTTTAGCGACCAGTGACGTCACCAGCCACCACTCCCTTTGATGCCTTTTATATTTGTCAATTTTTATTGATTTGATAAAACAAAATATACGTATCCAATATTTTTCTATAATCTGAATGACGGATTAAATAGAATCAATTTTTTTTTTATCCATGAAAAATCCCTATTGGAACGTAACCGCTGTCAAATTAAAAGTTGAAACAAAGCTATCTTGTTCTGTGCAATTTATCAAACTTGCGTCAAAATGATTGGATTTACTTATAATTTATTTAGTTTTAATTATTATCCTCATCATCTCAGCGTTAATCCCAGTCGCATCCGAGGCCTTTTTTAGCTTTGGAGTCTGGGGTCCGCTTTACTAGTCCAACTGCTGATATGGCTAAACTTCGACATTTTCCGTGAAGCGACTGCCGTCTGACCTCCACAACCCGAAGGCGACGTCGAAGCATTGTAGTTAGACCAATTGTTTTACTTGTTGAGGGCTCCAACAACCCGTAACGGCTGCCACTAGATGTTCGTATAGCAACCGGGACCAACGGCTTAACGTGCTTTCAGAGGCACGACCAGACCAGTGCAAATATTTAATATTCATGCATACAAATATTTGCATTGCGCTGTGCGGGGATCGAATCCGCGTCACCCTGCGCAGGGACCGCGTCCGCTACCACTACGCCACGGAGGCTGTCACTTATTTAGTTTTAATTATTATATCTGATGAAATGTATCACTCATACATTGATTTTACTTCAATTGAAGCTAAAATTTTAGCGCGATACGAAATGTAATCGAAACTAAACCATAACTTTAACTGGATTAGATACGAACAAGAGTTTAACTTCTACTGATTTATTTAGCAGGATTGCCACTAGGCTTGCCAGACCGCCGGGAAATCCGGGAAAGTCCCGCCCCCTAATCGGCGAACACATTTTTGTCAAATGATTGCGACTAGTTGGTATCAGTTGGGATCGTTTGGACCGCCCATTGGCCCGTTCGATCCAAACGATCCCAACTAGTCGCAATCATTTGACAAAAATGTGTTCGCCGATTAGGGGGCCGGAATCTTGCCTCTTGTCCCGGAATTAGCGGTAATTGTCCCGGATTTTAAAAACTTATAATTTTGTAACAAAATAAACTAGCAACGAAAGAAACGACATGATTCTTTTTATGCTACTGGCATGGCAACCTCTTGTTCGACCTCTTACTTTTACTTTGACGAATGAGCGAGCTTTTTTTTTAGACGTTCTTTCCGAGTGTCCCTGTCGACGACTGTCCCTGATTTCATAAGTTCCTATCTGGCAACCCTAATTGCCACCCAGATGCTTGGTCAAGATCCTGAGTAAACCAGAGGAACGGACTACAGAGAAAGAGAAATAAAAAACGTTCCTACCTTTTTTCTTTACAGCTTCATTTTCGGCATCAGCAGAAGATTCCCGTTTAGTTTTCTTCTTTGTTTTCACTGTCGCATTCTTTACTGCGGTCCGTGTTTTACATTTACGTTTTTTCGTAACTTCTAATGGTATTTCATCTGCAGAAAATTAACTTCTGTAAATCTCTCGGTAGTAAGCATGGAGGAATGGGAAAAGTTTAGTGTATAAAGGCTTCGTACAAACGACAGCAGGTCAAGCTATCTGAAACTGTCAAAAATTCTCATACAATCTTGAACCTTAATGCTTTAGCGATAAAGTTGAAAACATATTATAGAAATTTGACAAATTGTAGTTGCTTGAACTGCTGTCGTCTGTATATCTGTGGCATACATACAGTCGAGCCATTTTGTTCTTTTTTTTTTATATACAATACTAGCGGCCGCCAGCGACTTCGTTCGCGTGTAGTTATGCCCCGCTGCTATTGGTCGCAGCGTGATGTTATATAGCCTAAAGCCTTCCTGGATTAATGGGCTACCCAACGCAAAAATATTTTTTCAAATCAGACCCGTAGTTCCTGAGATTAGCGCGATCAAACAAACAAACTCTTCAGCTTTATATATTAAGTATAGATAGATATAAAGAAAAACCCGTCCGACCGATAAGGATAATAAAGGTGGGGTAATCACATGACCAAATAATATTTGAAACTTTACATAATCATCATAATACTAATGAATTTTGAAATAATCTTTTTTTTTCCGCGAATTAACGCGTTCTTCTCTGTATGAGAGGAGACCTGTGCCCAGCAGTGGGACTATAAAAGGTTGCTGATGATGATGATGATGAACGCGTAGACATTGCTTCCGTATAGATTTTCCGCGTATTGTGTGATCTAACGTAAACTATTTAAACATGCTGATGTGTTTGAGTTTGTGTGACTGAGGAGTGACTGTAATTATACAGAAGCTGTTAAACACTATGAGATCCATTTTGCCGTGTGAGCATGCGTCCAACATCTACACAATAAGGCTATTTGACAGATTTATAATTTCTATCTTGAATTAATTACTTGGTTGCAGTTAAGAAGTCCACCAAAAGTTTTATTTTTATTTTAAATACGTATTTCGTAAGAGACATGCAAATAAAAATTCAAAATTCAAATAAGCCGCCGAAACGCTTTATTCAGCAATATGGCGTCGCGCTTTGCAAGTGACGTCACAAACTTATAAATGATTTTCGGTTCCGCAGTGGTGTTCGTGTTTATCTACAATATGTAAAGAAAACCCTGTCCGATCCGTGAAGGTATTGTTAGGTAGCGATAACTGATTCTACTAAAGCCTTCAAAGCGGGGCTAAACTTAAAAAAAATCCCCTTAAAAAAATAAATATTATTTCGCAAAAAGAGGTAACTTAAAACATGCGCAGTATGCCATACAGGCGCGGGCGAAGAGGGGCAGGGCACGCGGCACGCGGTCGCATCGCTATTCGCTCAGAATTATACCGTCAAAAATAATGTTGTCACTTTTTAAAAATTACTCAATTTTGGGGAAGTTGGAATTAATTCGCGGGAAAAAGAGGTTATTTCAAAATTCACTGGTATTGTTACTATGATGATTATGTAAAATTTCATATGTTATTTGGTCATGTGTTTACCTAACCTTTACTATCCTTACGGGTCGGACAGGGTTTTCTTAACATATTGTATATTTGTCAGTCAGAAAATAAAAAAAATATCATAAATCGCTCTAAATATCGTTAAAAATGTTCTAAAAACGCTAAAACATCTGAGAACACATAGAACGACAACAAGTGTTTATGAGCGTATGACGTCATCGTGACATTAGCCAATCCGGATCTCTAACTCGGAAACTTATGTAAATGACATAAAGAAGTAAGAACCCTCATTTTATGCATTTAAAGCAAATAATCACAAAAATATTCATACTGTCAAATAGCCTATTGCGTCTACGTAACGCGTAGAGATAATGAAGGGCTTCGCACTGATGCAGAGCCCGCGCTCCCACGATCCGGATATTGAAGAGCAGGTGCTCGAGTTATTCAACGAGAACCCCCCTCTGAGTACTCGTTCTGCGGTACGATAGCTGGGCACTAACCATATGCAAGTGTGGAAGGCATGTATGAGGTCAACTGTGTTCATGACTTTTCAGAATGCGACCGCGGGCCCCATGGTGTGACGTCGGCCGCGCTCCCCTGTATTTCCATATAGTTACAATCTTTTGCGAAGTAATATTTTTTTAGGGGGTATTTTTTTTAAGTTTAGCTAGGCTTTGTAGGCATTAGTAGAATCAGTTATCGATACCTAACAATACCTTCACGGATCGGACAGGGTTTTCTTTACATACAGGGTGTATCTTACATCGTAACGCAAACTTCGCGAAAAGGCTACACCGCATGCCACTAATAAAATTATTATAGTCATTTATATCGATGAGCGGTTACAGAAATCACAATGTTAAAAAAAATGTGTCGGCTCGGCCTTTGAATGTTGCAAGCGTGCCGCCGCGTGTGTTTGTGGGTATGACGTTGATCCTAGATGTGAACTCTATTAAATCAGCTGATAGGACAGTTTTTCGAGTTTTGTTCACATTACGTTTTTTTGTGTAATTAGCGGATTAATTAATTTTTCTTTTAAAATCTTATTGGGTTATAAAAGTATAGAAATTATGAAAGGTTTAAAGTGAAAAAACTGCATATTATTTTTTTTAAATCAGGAAAAATCCGACGAAAAATTCCACCACTGGGGGTTCAGAATCATGTACTGGATCCATAGTACTCGTTTGTGCGTCGATGTCAGAGACACCCTTTATTGTTTGTATATTTAAAATTGCAAATATATATGTTATACCTTCATCACTTATTTTAAGGTCCATCGATTCATCGAAGTCATCATCATCATCATTGACATCTTGAGATAAATCTTCTTTAAATTCATCTGCAAAGGAATAAATATAAGAATTCACATCATAAATTCATGTTTATACCATTCTTTGTAATGAACGGATGACAGTAACTGTACGTCAAGCTACCCGAAACAGTTGAAAATCGAATAAAGAAAATTGACAGAGTGTAGTCCAGTGGTTCCTAACCTTTTTAATGACACTACCCCTGTGAACAAGTATGGGAATTAATTTTACTCCTAGTTTAATTTAAGACAATTAAAATCACACAAAATCGAACTAAAATATGTTTATTATGTAAGGAAATGCACGATTAGGTAACTAGTAAAGCAATATATAAATCTCGGAGTTAAGTAATGTGAAGGTTGAAATTGATTTGCTTTCACAAGTTTGACAATATTTGGTTCGGTTTCAAACAACGCACATCTCATAATTAATCTATTATTTAGTTTATTTTTGTTTATTGCTATTTTAATACTATTTCATGCCATCCCATGTTACCCCCTAGAATCTCCGTTTTACCCCTGCGGGGGTAATTCCCCCAGGTTAGGAACCACTGTTGTAGTAGCTTGATGCGCTGTCGTCTGTACCATTTATTTTATTTCTTATATTGATTGTAGCGGTATCTACAAACGCCAAATGCGAACAACGCGTAAAACTGACGTCAAACAGAGTCTACATCTCGCAAGCAAAGTTTACCGTGCAACTAGAATATACACAAATTCCCTACATCAACCGGGCCAGTGCCGGTCCGACAAAACACCAGTCTGGTCGGAGGATCCTCCCTTTTCTATGGAGGCCGCCCATTGTGTTCTGTAATCTATATGGTGTACATAATAAAGAGTATTCTATTCTATTATTTTTACTCATATTTAATCGTATGCTGCACTGGGTGACGTCATCACGTCCACGCTGAGCTAAGCGATAGCCGCTTTGCGTTGATGTGACGCGTTTTCTCGTCACTTTTTGTGTTTGTTCTTTTATATATGTATGTATATATTTTATGGCAAGTACAGTGGGAGAGTGTAGTGAGCGAGTACAGTGGGAGAGTGCAGAGGGCGAGTACAGTAGGAGAGTGTAGTGGGCGAGTACAGTGGGAGAGTGTAGTGGGCGAGTACAGTGGGAGTGTGTAGTGGGCGAGTACAGTGGGAGAGTGTAGTGGGCGAGTATTGTGGGAGAGTGTAGTGGGCGAGTACAGTGGGATAGTGTAGTGGGCAAATACAGTGTGAGAGTGTAGTGGGCGAGTACAGTGGGCGAGTGTAGTGGGCGAGTATTGTGGGAGAGTGTAGTGGGCAAGTACAGCGGAAGAGTGTAGTGGGCGAGTACAATGGGAGGGTGTAGTGGGCGAGTGGAGTGGGAGAGTGTAGTGGGCGAGTATTGTGGGAGAGTGTAGTGGGCGAGTACAGTGGGAGAGTGTTGTGGTCGAGTACAGTGGGAGAGTGTGGTGGGCCAGTACAGTGGGAGAGTGTAGAGGGCGAGTACAGTAGGAGAGTGTAATGGGCGAGTACAGTGGGAGAGTGTAGTGGACGAGTACAGTGGGAGAGTGTAGAGGGCGAGTACAGTGGGAGAGTGTAGTGGGCGAGTACAGTGGGAGAGTTTAGTGGGCGAGTACAGTGGGCGAGTGTAGTGGGCGAGTACAGTGGGAGAGTGTAGTGGGCGAGTACAGTGGGAGAGTGTAGTGGGCAAGTACCGCGGAAGAGTGTAGTGGGCGAGTACAGTGGGAGAGTGTAGTGGGCAAGTACAGTGGGAGAGTGTAGAGGGCGAGTAGGGTGGGAGAGTGTAGTGGGCGAGTACAGTGGGAGAGTGTAGTTTACCGTGCAACTAGAATATACATAAATTCCCTACATCAAACGTTGGGCCAGTGCCGGTCAGACAAAACACCAATCTGGTCGGAGGATCCCCCCTTTTCTATGGAGGCCGCGCTTTTCTATGGGTCCAGCCTTTCGGTGTTCTATAGGATGCATTTTGGGGAGAGTGCGAGGGAATTGCATGATTGAATTCCCCCATCTCCGTTCCACCATCGGACGACCCGTCGTACGGCGAGTTTCCACCCTTACGTTGTTAACACCACTGCGATCCGGACGGAGCGTATCGCCTCCTCCTCTATACCGCGTACATCGAGGGACTGGAACAATTTTCCAGCGGCGGTGTTTCCGTCGGACTACAATTTGAGTGTCTTCAAGGCTAGAGTGAACAGGCTCTTAATAAACTAGTGCGCTTTACCATCAACGGTTACCTCACTGCTTACCATCAGGCGGGATTGCGGTCAAGCGCTAGTTTAAAATTACGGTCTTCGTGGATCCCGTCTCGATGTGCTGACATCTATTTGAGGCGCACATGTAAGAAAACGTGCCGTCACCGGGCCTGGTTCTTACCGGGCGGCGAGCTGCCCACTGCTCGAAGCCCACAAGCCCGGGCCTAGGGTGGCCGGGCGTTCGATGTTGTGTCACGAGCTTCACCACAACACATCTGACTATGGCCTAGATAAGCCGATTGGAGAATACATAAGAAAAAAAAAACTTACCATCTGGTTCTGAATCGACTATTTCTTGTTTGACCTCTACTTCTATAGACGTAGCAGCTGAAAGTATTAAAAAAAATGCATCCAACAGTGTTCATCTTTGCAGCTAGGTTTGATTCGGATTTAAAAGTTGAATTACTTGGTAGTCAGTTAAACAAAGGAAATTGGTTGAGGGTATCATTATGAACAACTTCAGCTAAATTGCTTGCATGCATTACCATTTTAGCTAGTGTAATCCCATTTTAAGATCAGTGGTGGGGCTTGTGATAACGACCGCGACCCAGGAAAGGCAGATGACGAACGCTTAGGTGGTTTTTTAGCCGGTAAGAGTCCGGCACACTCCTCCGCGTCCAGGCTCCGAGCAGAGGATAGTCCATGAGGATTTTTCCACCTTCGGAAAAAAAAGGTTCAAACACCATCAGGCGCTTAACTCCATGATCATCATCTCAGCGTTAATCCCAGTCGCATCCGAAGCTTTTTCAGCTTTGGGGTCTGGGGTCCGCTTTACCAGTCCACAGCTGTTGGACTATATGTCTAAACTTCGACATTTTCCGTGAAGCGACTGCCGTCTGACCTCCACAACCCGAAGGCGATCTCGAAGCATTGCAGTTAGACCAATTGTTGGATTTTGAGGGCTCCAACAACCAGTAACGACTGCCACTAGATGTGGGTATGGCAACCGGGACCAACGGCTTAACGTGCTTTCCGAGGCACGACTAGACCCGTGCAAATATTCATATTCATGCATACAAATATGCACGGATCGAAACCGCGCCTCCTTGCGCAGTGGCACGTTTGCTACCGCTACGCCACGGAGGCTGTCAATCAGGCGCTTTACTGCGTGTAAATTTTTCCACCACCACTGCTCTCAAACTCTCAAAACGGTAAAGGAAAACATGGGAGGAAACCGGCTTGTCCTAGAGGTAAAACTTCGAAGACATGTGACATTGTGGTAGACTACGGCCCACTCATGGGCGTAGCCAGCCTAGAGTTCAGGGTGGGGCAGCAGTCAACCTATCCCCCCCCCCCCTCTGCCGGTTTTCTTTTTTGTATAATTAGGCACTTAAAGATTAGAGTCTAGGTGGGGCAAGCTGGGGCGCTTGCCCCACCTAGACTCTAATCAGTGTGGCTACGCCCATGGGCCCACTTGCTCTCACTGTGAGGCCTGTGGCCCAGGAATGGGAACATTCTATGCTGATTATGATTATTAATCACACACGTTATATGAATTCATATATTGGTCTAATATTTCTGTTATTTGAGGTAAGGGATATGAGTCCCCGATGCTGACCTCGTTCAACTTTCTGTAATCGACAACTCGCCATTTCTTTTGACCCGAAGCGTCACTTTTTTTTTTTTGGTACCACCCAGATAGGTGAATTCCAAGGGTTATAATGTCATCCTTTAACATTTTATTAATTTGCGTATTGAATTCCCCTTTTAAGGCTTCTGGATACCTATAACTTTTTGTATTATTGGGGGCTTCTGTTTTCGTGTGTATTTGTCTTTTTTTAAATGCATAAATATGTGAGCTGTCACGCCTTTTATACCTAGGGCTTTTATTTAGGTAATAAGTTTTTACTCAAGATAGGGAGTCGAAAAAAGAAAGAATAAGTGAGGAACCAGTGAAGATTTAGTGAAGAATCAGTGACGAGTGAGAAAGAGATGTCCTTGCCTTGGTAGTGGGTAAAACTGTCTAAAAAAAGAAAACATTATTTTACAGAGTGTCATTTTGATACCTTTTATAACAATCCTATTATACATATCCTTGAAGCGCTCTTCACATGACAGGACTTGCTTTTTGAACTCTGCTGCATCTCGTAGTCGTATGACGCATACCTCGCAGATAGTGTATGTTTCGGCACTTAGAACGCCCTGGACTGGGGCCATCTGAAAAGTTATTATCATCAAGATAACAAAATTGGTCTCCAGTTTTCATAAACACTTCAGGACATGTTACCCCATTGTCGTCTTATGATCATAGAAGTATAGCACACTTAAACGACTCTGCTCCTACCCCGGCAAATAGGCTATTTGACAGTATGAATATGTTTGTGATTATTTGCTTTAAATGCATAAAATGACAGCCTCCGTGGCGTAGTGGTAGCGGACGCGGCCGCTGCGCAAGGTGGCGCGGGTTCGATCCCCGCACAGTGCAAGTATTTGTATGCATGAATATGAATATTTGCACTGGTCTGGTCGTGCCTCGGAAAGCACGTTAAGCCGTTGGTCCCGGTTGCCATACGAACATCTAGTGGCAGTCGTTACGGGTTGTTGGAGCCCTCAAAAGTCCAACAATTGGTCTAACTGCAATGCTTCGATGTCGCCTTCGGGTTGTGGAGGTCAGACGGCAGTCGCTTCACGGAAAATGTCGAAGTTTAGCCATATCAGCAGTTGGGACTGGTAAAGCGGACCCCAGACTCCAAAGCTGAAAAGGCTTCGGATGCGACTGGGATTAACGCTGGGATCATCATCATCATCATCATCATGCATAAAATGAGGGTTCTTTATGTCATTTACATGAGTTTTAATGAAAATAATAACAATTAATAAATCCATAAACACAAAAATATGTTTGGCATTTTGTTTCTAGCGCCACTTATTTTGAAACGATCCGGATTGGCTAATGTCACGATGACGTCATACGCTCATAAACACTTGTTGTCGTTCTAAGTGTTCTCAAGTGTTTTAGCGTTTTTTTAGAGGATTTTTAAGGATATTTGGAGCGATTTGTGGTATTTTTTTGTTTTCTGACTGACAAATAACAGATAAACACGAACACCACTGCGGAACCGAAAATCGTTTATAAGTTTGTGACGTCACCTGCAAAGCGCGACGCCATTTTGCTGAATAAAGCGTTTCGGCGGCTTATTTGGATTTTGAATTTTTATATGCATGTTTCTTACGAAATATAAAATAATAAAATAATAAAAAAACTTTTGGTGAACTTCTTAACCGCAACCAAGTAATTCAAGATAGAAATTATAAATCTGCATGTGAATAGTTCTAATCTGTGTGTGTAATCTGTCAAATAGCCTATTCAAATATGGGTTTTAAATATTGCACTTTAGATATATTTTACATCTGCATCATAAGTTAGCAGACAGCGCGCTGTCAGCGAGTGTACCGCCGTCAGACTGCTCGGTAGGTGACGCCTCGCTGGCCGCTCGTTGTAGCCGAGCGGTAGCCACGGCGTCCGGGCGCAGACTGCTAGCAGTCGCCGCACCGACGCCCGCGCCATCGCCGCTAGTCGACCCAAAATCTTCGTCTATTATTTCATATGCTTCTCTCTTTATCCTCAAGTGTAATAGCAATAATTATTGCTAGTTCGCGCGCGTTGTGGATCGGGACATTGTAAAAAAGACAAGTTGCTTCAATAGAAAACGATCGCAAACTGTGTCAATCGCGAATAGCTGCCGTCGACGGGTGGACAGCTAGGCGTCTGCTAGCAGTCTCCGCGTGGACTGCTGGGTGCCTGTTAGCTGTCGCCGTGTGGACTGCGATCAGTCGTCTTATTTTAGGGCGGTGTTGGGTGGTAGCGGTGTTGGAGCAGTCATTTAAGAGTACTATGACCTTTACAATACTATGTACTAGTCACCTTTTTAAGGGACCATTATTGAGATTACAATTCAACCCTGCCATTTTAAATACATAATTTGTATAAAACATTGGTCAAACAAGAGGTTTTATTAGATTTTCCATGGTCCTCAATATCCTGTTCACTTTTTTATGCCATTATAAACTATGCTTGACTGCAATCCCGCCTGATGGGTAAGCAGTGATGCAATAATTGCCAAAGAAACCAAATAATCCTACACAAACTGGAGGTTGTCCTTTGGTGTAAATACAAGGGAAGAATAGGGATAATCATCAGTTGGAGCCTAATTTCATTAAAAATGCCTGACCCTAGGGTTCTGAGAAATATAATCTTTATTATTATGTTTTCTCCACTTGATTCATGATATAATAACTGTTTCCAGCGATTCCGTCCGCATGGACTTCAGTTTACAGCTCACAGTGGTTCCCGTAAATTAAAAAGAACACAGTTGATATAAAATAAGCGCCTGTTAATATAATGAGAACAATATGTATGGCTGCGTTAGCTCCCGTTTCTGCAACATTTTTTGTTACTGCTCTTCCCCTATTGGCCATAGCGAGATTTTATGTAGCTTATGTCCTTTCTCAGGCTAGACTATCTGTGTACGAAATTTCATTACAATCGGTTCAGTAGTTTTGGGTGAAAGCCGGGCAGACAGACAGAGATACTTTCACATTTATAATATTAGATGGGATTAGTAAAATACATATAACATTAAATACCTACATGAATCTATAAAGACCATCTTACCCTGTCTCCTAAACTAGGTAAGTAATCCTGTATCTAAAGAGAATACGAAAATTAGTAAAATACATATAATAATTTTATTTTCTTTTCATTTCCTCTAAGACTCTTCTGGTAGTTAGTGTCCCTTTGTATCCCTATGGGACTGGGATATTTAAAAAGTATTAATAATCTATAGAAATAAGTAAAATTGAAATGCCTGTTTGTGATTTCAAAATAACAGCTTTATGTTCAATATATAACGCAAGTGGATAATGTCCCTTTTTGTTCTGTCTGTGTTGCGGCTAATCTTTGTAACAGCGGAACCAATTTTGATGGGATTTTCACTGGAAGACAGCTGATGTTATAGATAACTTTATTCTAAGCTACTTTAATATCAGAAAGAGGAGTGCGTGAAAAATAAGTAATTTGCTGACACTACTGTTATTGGCAACTTTTAATCTGGATTCTAGTCTAATGAAGTTTAAAATTAATTCAAACCAAGATTTTTAGAATTTCAATAGTTACAAAACACAGCCCTCAATAGTCAGACGGTCATCCTAAAGGTTAGTAAGCTAATCTTGATACAATAGACATGGAACAAACATAATTGTAAAAAAAGGAAATATGAAGCCCACAGAGGATGCCCAGGCATAAAAGAATGTTTTTTAACCCATACATTGGTCTGTTAATACAGACCAATGTATGGGTTAAAAAACATCACCCACCACTACCACCACCTCACTCAAAAGTCAAGTTTTACTAAAATCTCGTTTGAAGCTATTTGATTGGTTGAAACTAGTCATAAGTAAAGCTTGGGTTTTGAGTGAGGTTCTGTAATACGGACCTTACATCACAGTGTTCTCCCAAAGCCATTCACAATTAAAATATACCAATAAGTTAAATGTAAACAACCTATTGTATTGTTCACAAATTAAACCATATTTTCAATTTGAGGGCGTATTTTAATAACTCTCATGTAATACTCACGTCTATATCATAACATTCTTTTAATATATCCGAATAAATTTCCACTATATCCCCAATTTTGAACGGCGCAGCCAAATTTTTAAAACTTCCCTCACTGTGGCAGCATCGACACAAATCCTTCTCTAATTTCAAATTTTCTGACGACATTTTTAGTGTCCGATGACATTTAACTGTAACTAAATCTTATTCTTGATATCTTATTTAACATAAATAGCAGATTAATAATAACACTAGTATTTTTTATTAAAAACAATGCAAGTAGTAGATCCAAAACGTACGCAAGGTTTCGGAACGGTGGCCATGTTGTTTCTTTGAGTTTGGCATTGGCAATTAGCATTGACATTTGACTTTTTTTTTTCTTGTTCTGGCACTCCATGGTTTGGTTTTTTTTTTGTTTTATTTGTTCCATTTGGAACAGGCTAGGGTCAGAGACCATACTGCCATGTCTTCAGTAATTAATTTTCAACTTTTGTAACTTATCCTAAACTTATCCTATCTCTTATCCTAACTTAATCTAACCTAAACCTATCTTCTTTCGTTTCCCGCGTCAAAAGACACTAGGAGGAAGATTTGGTACAAAGCCATGATGTGGCCACTATGCTACAATATTTCACTGTTCTTTATGAATTATTCACTGAGTGCACTTTTTACTACATAAATCACGCGTTTTTATTTAGTAAACGACACTATAAATCATTTAAAAGTAAAATGAAAAACGAGCGTGGCACTCATCTTGGCTTCCCGCCAAAAACTCCTCCATGATTTGGGTTAGCCAATGACGAGGACATTTGACGTTGATCACAGAATATTTAAATAGTTGCGCTAGATAGACATACAGAAACTTTAGGCACCAGAGTTTTGAAATCGATAACGACATCGAGTAGTTGAAATTGTGTAGATATGAGATTTTGAAACAGCCGCGGTTTTTTTGTATGTATAGGCGACAGCACACTACAATCTTTCAAATATCTTTATAAACGGGTCTAAAAATACGGGTCTTAATTTTTTTTATTATCTGAAAGACGGACTAATTATTTTTTTGATTTTCATACCTTGTATACAACCCTATTACTAGTGTGCGGCAACGTTTAAAAAAAAGTTAAGGTCCCACTGCAAGTCAACGCCGATACTACTCTCTTTCCATCTCTCTCTGTCCAGAGCTGCCAAGAACCAATCTCAAAGACATTAAAATTATTTTCACCAATCTTTATCAAAACAACTTATCCCGCCATATCCGCCCGAGCCTGCGGCGATAAGCATCATTTGCCGAAGTTACAATATACATTATGGATTAGCTCACGTGACATAAGCCACCAGTATTTTTTTTAGTATTAGGTACAGACCAAAAATATGCTGTCTTGAAAAAAAAAACAATCAAAGTATTAATAAATTTTATTTTGCATCCAACTTCTTATCCACAATCAGCTTTTCATAATCTATAACGCCATGATGAACTCGTATGTGATTTTTTAAGCTGCATTTTTGTACAAAAGCCTGTGAACAAGCACCGCAGGCAAATCTCCTATCATTCTTATGTATCCTCAAATGTTCCATCAATGTTTTCCGTCGCCCATATTTTTTATGGCAGACTTCACACTCGTAATTTTTCTCACCTGAATGGACGACCATGTGATTGGAAAGCCCACTGTTTGTCGAAAACTTCATGCCGCAGACATTGCAGCCGAATTTGCGTTCCGGTTTTATGTTCAAATGATACTTCATGTGGCGGTACAAATTTTTGTGATGGTCAAACTTTTTTGAACATACTTTGCAAGTTAAATCTAATGGGGCGCGGTTGTGCACTTCTTCTAAATGTTTTACACGTTTCTGACTTGTATTGAAAGGTTTATTACAAATTGAACACATGAAAGGCAGTTTTAGATGTTTGTACCGTACGTGGCTTTGTAGTAACATTTTTGAACCACATATTTTACCACATAAATCGCATTTGACTATACTTTTTGCTTTGTGCGACTGCGCATGGGCTCTTAAACGGTCGGCAAGTAAGAAACAGCGGCCACAAACATCACAAACGTGGTCAGTACTGTGCTCATTCATGTGATTCGAAAGTGTTTTAAAAAAAATAAATTCTTCTTTGCACTGGCAACACTTATACTTTCCTTCGCTCAAATCGTAACCTAAGATACAATCCGCGGGCTTTTTGCTGTCACTGTCAAAATTAAATTTGACATTATGGTTGTCTGTCAAATGTTGAATTAAAATTTCTAGGTCTTCTATTTTATTTTTGCAGATTCTGCATTTTATTTCGCTGACGTCAGCTCTGATGCGATCATGGGGCCTATAGATGCTTTTTAAAATCAATTTGTAACTGATATTTTCATGTAACTCACTGACATGAGTTTTTAACAGATCGAATCCAGCAAATTGTTTGTTGCAATAGAAGCAATTAAAGTATCCTACCCTAGATTTGAAGGGCACTATTGTGGAATTTTCTAGAATGAGGGCTACATTCTGTCTAGGATTGATGTAGTTAAGACTTTTCTTGTCGACCTTATCTTGACAATTCTTTGTAGATTTTCTTAAGTGTTCTGAAAAAAGAAACTCATTTTAGTCACAGAATTACAATGTTAGATATTTTATTTAATCTCAGGTTCATGCTAAAAATGAGAACAAGTGCGCGACTGATTTGGAGACCGGACAGTTTTTTTTTTTTTTGTATTGTGGCACTAGTTATGACTTTGTGCCAATGTCAAGTAAAATAAAAATCTTCAAAAGTTCTTCTTTCTTTCTCTTATGGCTTCGCACGGTTTGTGTATTTAGCCAATGTCACGTAATGAATTAATCATGTCGAAAAAGACGGCCGTGCGAACCGAACACAGAGGAAGATTTTGTACTAAACCATGATGTGGCCACTATGCTACAATATTTCACTGTTCTTTATGAATTATTCACTGAATGCACTTTTTACTATATAAATCACACGTTTTTATTTAGTAAACGACACTATAAATAATTTAAAAGTCCAATGAAAAACGAGCGTGGCACTCATCTTGGCTTCCCGCCAAAAAACCTCCAACAGTTTCGTAATAGACGTGTTTTTTTTTAAATCATAGATAACTTACTTGTCTTTGTTTTTGGAATCCTCCTTATCGCCTTGTTTCTCTTTGGAGGCTCTGCAACAAAGAAGTTTTGTCATTTACCGTGAGGTAGTGTTTCTTATTTTTTTTTCTTTTTCTGGAGTTGGAAATCGGTTTCCTCGAGGTCAGATTCTAATGGATTTCATGGAAAAGGAAAGACTATTTGTGATGAATTCTTTTTTCAGGAATCCATTGCACTGCTATCGGACCTGGATTAGCCCCGATGGTCAGACAGGCAGCAGGAAACAAGATAGGCTTCATAATATCAACGAGAAGGCAAATGATGTCTTCATGATCCATGCGGTTAAAACCGGGAGTGATCACCGCATCGTTAGAGGCATTTTGAACCTCGCTGCTAATAATGTGCTACTAATGAAGATTAGGCTCCGTCCAGCGTCAACCCAGCTCTAAAACCTCGAAAATTTTCACATCGAGCTGGAAAATCGCTTCGAATGCCTCGTTGAATGCCTAAATGTGGACCACTACAACAACAGGCTTATGGAAACTCTCCAAACGGAAGAGTCCGAGTTCGTCAAAACCATCATCATCATCATCCCAGCGTTAATTCCAGTCGCATCTGTAGCTTTTTCAGCTTTGGAGTCTGGGGTCCGCTTTACCAGTTTAACTGCTGATTTTTGACTAAACTTCGATATTTTCCGTGAAGCGACTGCCGTCTGACCTATACGACCCGAAGGCGATATCGAAGCATTGCAGTTAGACTAATTGTTCAAACGAGTTCGTCAAAACCGTCCGCTCAAAAGAACAGAAGAAGTTCTCAACGGTCTTAAAATTCCCGGATGACGCTTCTCGTATCAGATGCCTTAACAGACAAATCTCAAAGTCTCTAACTCGCGATATACGCCAATTTAATACAAGCAGGGATGTTTCCTGGATAAAAAAAAATGATTCTATTTAGTCCGTCATTCAGATTAGAGATGTATATTTTGTTTTTCAAGTCAATAAAAATTTACAAATATAAAAGGCATCAAAGATCAGGAGTGGTGGCTGGTGACGTCACAGGCCGCTAAAAAGTGTAGCGTGCAGTGACGTCACACGAGTTTTGAACGCGCTGTGTCGTCTTAATTTTTTGTTTATATTAAAAAAGAAAAAATACGTGTCTAGTATTTTTTGGAAATCTGCCTGACGGAATAATTACCTACATTTTTTTAGTCAAATACCCTATTGTAATAAAGAGGCTATCAAGCAGAAAAAAAGGCTCCAAAGTATTTTCAAGAGATTTGTCTGTTGGACAACGCTTACTTGCAAAGCGAAAGACTGGTAATGGTAGGATCGTCCAACAGTGAACCTCTAAAATATGTAAAGAAAACCCTGTCCGATCCGTGAAGGTATTATTAGGTATCGATAACTGGTTCTAATAATGCCCACAAAGACAGGCTAAACTTAAAAAAAATCCAACTAAAAAAATAAATATCATTTCGCAAAAAGAGGTAACTTAATACATGTGCGTTAAGCAACCCCTTCCGCGGGCGGCGGGGGGCAGGGCACGCGGCACCTATGACGTAGTCACGTCGCTATTCGCTTATAATAATACCGGTGTTGTCACTTTTGTAAAAATTACCAAATTTCGGGGAAATTGGAATTAATTCCCGGGAAAAAAGGATTATTTCAAAATTCATTATTATTGTTACTATGATGATTACGTAAAATTTTATATTATACTAGCTTTCCGCCCGTGGCTTTGCCCGCGTGGAGTTCGGTTATATCGCGCTTTTTAGATTTCCCTCGGGAATATCAATTTTTTCCGGGATAAAGGGTAGCCTATGTTCTTTCTTAGGGTCTAAAGATTGTCTTTGCCAAATTTCATCAGAAGCGGTTGAGAGGTTTAGGCGGGAAAGCGTAACAGACAGACAGACAGACAGACAGATAGACAGATAGACAGACAGACAGACAGAGTTACTTTCGCATTTATAATATTAGTATGGATTTGGTCATGTGTTTACCTAACCTTTATTATCCTTTTGGGTCGGACAGGGTTTTCTTTACATATTGTATAGGCTGAAGAAGAAGACTTACCAATTTTATTTATTTCATTGACATCTTCATCATTAAAAACAGTAACAGCCTGGTCACCAAAGCACTCGTCACGTTCAATTTTCATGACTATTCCAGTGTCTGCAAACATGAAAGACAACTTTAAAGTCCCGTCTACACGCTCCGTCTTGCCTGCGCAGGCCAGGCCTGTGCAGTCATGACTGTACAGAAAGACGGAACATTCGGGACTGCGCGCGCTACTGTCTTGCCGTCCACGCGCTTACCTGCGCAAACTGGTTTGCACAGGCATGCTCGCAGTTAAGACGGAGCGTGTAGCCGGGCATTAGATACACTGCTCTCAAAACGGTGAAGAAGGAGCAGTGGTGGTTCAGTGGTTTCCTCGGTGGTAGGCTATAACATTGGCTGCCGGCAGAATTTACTACCCACCAGTCTTGCCGCCAAGCGATTTGTCGTGTTCCGGCATGATGTCTGGTGAAGCCGTACGGAGGACGGGTCTGAGCAGTTGTGTTGCGATGTGTGCCGGATACGATGCGCCTAATGTTGTTGTGTCGGGAGTTTGGTCGTGGAGGATCTCCAAACCAATCTCCCTCTGGCGCAGCATCATTGGTCGTGTTGTTGGGTTTAACATTACATCACCTCGCTCAACTGTCGTCTTCTTTCCTATTCACTCAGTTCTTTCTTTTGTTGACTGAATAGGCTCTTAATAAACTAGCGTGCTTTACCTACAACGATTGCATCACTGCTTACCGTCAGGCGGGATTGCAGTCAAGCACTTATGCTGAGCTGAGGCCCTTTTGGCATTACAAGCCAAGTTTTATAGTTTTAAATGTATGTATTATGCTGAGCTGAGGCCCTGTTGGCATTACAAGCCAAGTTTTATAGTTTTAAATGTATGTATTATGCTGAGCTGAGGCCCTGTTGGCATTACAAGCCAAGTTTTATAGTTTTAAATGTATGTATTATGCTGAGCTGAGGCCCTGTTGGCATTACAAGCAAAGTTTTATAGTTTTAAATGTATGTATTATGCTGAGCTGAGGCCCTTTTGGCACTACAAGCCAAGTTTTATAGTTTTAAATGTATATATTATGCTGAGCTGAGGCCCTATTGGCACTACAAGCCAAGTTTTATAGTTTTAAATGTATATATTATGCTGAGCTGAGGCCCTTTTGGCATTACAAGCCAAGTTTTATAGTTTTAAATGTATATATTATGCTGAGCTGAGTCCCTTTTGGCACTACAAGCCAAGTTTTATAGTTTTAAATGTATATATTATGCTGAGCTGAGGCCCTTTTGGCATTACAAGCCAAGTTTTATAGTTTTAAATGTATATATTATGCTGAGCTGAGGCCCTTTTGGCACTAGAAGCCAAGTTTTATAGTTTTAAATGTATGTATTTTGCTGTAATGTCAATAAATGCATTTTTCTTTCTTTCTTTCACTAGTTTAAAATTATTTAAAAAAAAACATTTTTTAATTTTGTCATACTCATACATAACATAGGTATATATGTAATATGTTGTGTGTTTATACTATTTTATATTGTATGTAAGTACATAAATATTAAAATAAATAAATACATAAATATATTGTAACTGGGCGGCAGGGTGTGTTCGAGAAGTGGCAACATTTAATTTAAAGTAGAAATATTAAGAATACTTTGTTTATGTTAAAACGTGTGTGTAAATTGTATAAAAAGTGCATACAATAGATTAAGTTAGTTTTAGCAAACAGGTTTGTCACTACGTGGGTGTAGAAGGGTGAGATGGGGGGGAGACAGGAGAAAAGAGAGAGACAGGCCACAGTCACGGAAACCAACACAAATATTAACAAAGGCTTAGTCAACTATTGAACATAGATATACTTTTATCAATGTGGGTTGGCGATTTCAGACTTTAAGTCCAGGTTTCCTCAAGATGTTGTCCTTCACCTTGTAATCAGTCATTAGTGTCCAAGATATACTTAGAAAGTACATATAACTTAGAAAAGTTACATTGGTATTTGCCTGACCTGAATCGAACCCGCACACTCATACTTGAGAAGCTGCTGTTTTAACCACTAGGCCACCACTACGTTTTGAATATTAAGATGTGTTGAAACTAACGATGTTTCAGTATCTGACAAAGATGAGGCTATACAGGATGCATAGCGCTATCCCCTTTTCATAACTGCACAATAATAGTGTTAAGACGTCATAGTACGCCCCCTGGATTGACAGCTTCCATGGCGTAGCGGTAGCGAACGCGGCCGCTGCGCAAGGAGGCGCGCAGTGCAAATATTTGTATGCATGAATATAAATATTTGCACTGGTCTGGTCGTGCCTCGGAAAGCACGTTAAGCCGTTGGTCCCGGTTGCCATACGAACATCTAATGTCAGTCGTTACGGGTCATTGAAGCCCTCAAAAGTCCAACAATTGGTCTAACTGGAATGCTTCGATATCTCCTTCGGGTTGTGGAGGTCAGACGGCAGTCGCTTCAAGGAAAAATGTCGAAGTTTAGCCATATCAGCAGTTGGACTGGTAAAGCGGACCCCAGACTCCAAAGCTGAGAAGGCTTCGGATGCGACTGGGATTAACGCTGAGATGATGATGATATACTTTTATCAATTAAATGTTTAGGGTTTTATTTTCAATGGGGTTAAAAATGGAAAACTTGTCATAGGTGGCAGCACTGTTGACTGTCCACAATCTACTATTGTTGTGATTGTGAGCAGTATATTGCTGTGTCAATCACGAATTTAACGAAAACTAGATAAAAACGTTTGTAACTTGAAGTGTATCACGGTTAAGAGCCGACAATGGAAAAGGGAAGCGTCTACCATTGAAAAAAGCGAGTGAGTACAGATTGGTGAAAAGACACATGAAACAATCCGGAGCCGTACTATGACGTGTTAACGCCATCATTTTGCAGTTGTGAAAAGGGGATAGCGCTATTTATCCTGTATAGCCCCATCTTTATCTGACAGTGGAACAACAATATTCCAACAAGTCGATACAAAATGATCGCCCAAGACAACTCACCAAATTCTTCTTTTTTGTGAAGCTCTGTTTCTAACACCTCTTCCTTTAATGGTTGCATTTCATCTGAAAATAAAAAATAAAAATAATAAGTTTATTGCATATAATTTTGGCTTACATGTCAAGCAGGTACACAAGGATACTAAACAGTTCTCCTGTTTAGTATCCCAATGGGAAGAGAAATAGGAAATAGAGTTAATAGTTGTAGTAGAAATAAGCCGACAGCCTCCGTGGCGTAGCGGTAGCGAACGCGGCCGTGTTGCGCATGGAGGCGCGGGTTCGATCCCCGCACAGTGCAAATATTTGTATGCATGAATATGAATATTTGCACTGGTCTGGTCGTGCCTCGGAAAGCACGTTAAGCCGTTGGTCCCGGTTGCCATACGAACATCTAGTGGCAGTCGTTACGGGTTGTTGGAGCCCTCAAAAGTCCAACAATTGGTCTAACGGCAATGCTTCGATATCGCCTTCGGGTTGTGGAGGTCAGACGGCAGTCGCTTCACGGAAAATGTCGAAGTTTAGCCAAAATCAGCAGTTAGACTGGTAAAGCGGACCCCAGGCTCCAAAAGCTGAAAAGCTACAGATGCGACTGGGATAAACGCTGAGGTGATGATGATTTGTAGTAGAAATAAGCCAGAGACCAGAAGTGGTCTGCGGAGTGTATATTCTTCTTCTTCAGCCTATTAGAGGTCCACTGCTGGACAAAGGCCTCCCCCAGGCTTTCCACGATGACCGGTCTTGTGCTGCCCGCATCCATCGGCTTCCCGCGACCTTCACCAGGTCATCAGTCCACCTTATTGGGGGTCTCCCTACGCTGCATCTTCCGGTAAGTGGCCGCTACTCCAGAACCTTAGGCTTCATCAGTCATCGGTTCTACGAGCAATGTGCCCTGCCCACTGCCACTTAATTTTAACGACTCGAAGAGCTATGTCGGTGACTTTGGTTCTTCTGCGAATCTCCACCTCCTCTCACCGCCCATTGTGTCACCCTTTGTAAAATCTTTATATTTATGTTCTGTAATCTATATGGTGTACATAATAAAAAGTATTCTATTCTATTCTATTCTATTCTCCTCATTTCTGATTCGATCGCCCAGAGAAACTCCGAGCATAGGTCTTTCTATCGCCCTTTGTGTGCATCTAAGCCTACGTATGTGGCACATTGTGAGGGACCCACGTTTCAGTTCCGTAAGTCATCACTGGCAACACACTGGTCAAAGATCTTGAGACTAGGGTTGCCAGACCGCCGGGAAATCCGGGAATGTCCCGGAATCTTGCCTCTTGTCCCGGAATTAGCGGTCATTGTCCCGGATTTTAAAAACTTATTAATTTTGTAACAAAATAAACTAGCAACGAATGAAATGATGAATGACGTGGTTGCCTCCTCCGGGCTCTGACTTTGACGAATGACCTTTTTTGTAGACGTTCTTTTTCCGAGTGTCCCTGTCTACGACTGTCCCGGATTTGGAATGTTTTAGACGTTCCTTCCTTCCGAGTGTCCCTATCGACGACACTGTCCCGGATTTGGTTACTTCCTATCTGGCAACCCTACTTGAGACACTGTGCTATCTTAGACCACGAGAAGAAGTACTGTCTAAAGAATAATGTGGATACGCCTTTTTACATTGTTAGTTAAAAGTCGTATCCACATTCTTCTTTAGTCTAAAAAAAAAAAAAAATAACGGTGCCACGCTTTTTACTAACAATGTTAAAAGCTGTATCCATTATTTTCTCGGTGGTAGACCATAACATCGGCTGCCGGCAGAAATTACCACCCGCCAGACAAAGTCTTACCGCCAAGCGATTCGTCGTGTTCCGGCATAATGTCTGGTGAAGCCGTACGGAGGACGGGTCTGAGCTATCTGAAAAACTTTTGCCATAATCACCGATCTCTAGTCATGACATAGTGTATTCAAGCTAGATCTTACCTTCGAGTTGTAATCTTAGGGTAGATTGGCACTGCATAACTTTTTGCTTAAATTGCACTGCATTCCTGATCTGTGTGATACAAACTTCACAAATCTGATCCTTAGTATCATCCTTCGGCTCCCACTACAAATTAAACGGTTTATTAACCGGTTGTTTAACCTACTAATATTATAAATGCGAAAGTTTGTGAGATTTTTTCTCGATGGTAAGCCAAACATCGGTTGCCGGCTGAAGTTACCACCAACCAGACAAAGTCTTGCCACCAAACGATTCGGCATGTCTGGTGAAGCCGTACAGAGGATGATTCCGAGCGGTCGTATTGCTATGTGTGCGATGTCGAACACGGCAACGATGCCGGGTGCGATGCGCCGGGTGTTGTTGTGTCGGGAGTTTGGTCGTGGAGGGTCTCCACATCAACCTCCCTCTGGCGCAGCATCGTTGGTCGTGTTGTTTGGTTTAACATTGTATCACCTCGCTCAACACCCGTCCTCTTTCCTATTCACTCAGGTTTTTTGAGTGAATGGGTCTTAATAAACTAGCGCGCTTTACCAGTAATGATTGCATGTCTGCTTACAGGCAGGATTGCGGTCAATCCTTCTCTGTATGAGAGGAGACCTATGCCCAGTAGTGGGACGGTAAAAAAAGGTTGATAATGATGACTACTGATGCTGATAATACGACAATAAATAAAAATACGGGCAATGCTGGTACATAGGAATAATCCTAAACTACAGTAAAAAGACCTAGCATCAAAAATAATAAAACATAAAACTTCAAACCAACTAAATCGCATAAAATTGGAAACTGAATTGAACATCCTTTAAAATAATGGTTTACTGATCTCCGATCGGCGACAGCGCGGTCCTGTATCGACCTTTTTCGCGCCATTATTATTAAAGTTTAACTTACCGCTGGATGTAGCGGTCATCAACCTGTAAGCGCTTCCTTATCAACATGTACATCATGTGGAAAATGTGAAAATAATTTCCTGTGACTACACTAATAGATATATTTATATGATTTTTTTATGGGTAGACTGAGAATGTGTTGAGGTACACGATGTTTAATTTATTGTCGTATTGTCATCAACACTTTGTATAAAAAAAGAAGTCAATTGCTCAACTCACAGATAAATTGAAGCATTCCTTCAGCATATCTCCATAGACTTCGGCCCTACCCATCCATGCATACTCCCTCCAGAGACTCTTACGACACACCAGTTCGAGACAGCAACAACACAGCTGATATCTTTCCATTGCAGAAACCATATTGTCTACCCTGAAATAAGGATTTGAAAAATAATTAGTGTTAGAGGAAAAGGGATACATTATAGTTGTTCTGAGGATTTAATCTTTTTTTTATATCTATACTAATATACAGTATGTTAACTAACAGAGGGCGTTCCCGTTAACCCGAAATAGTATAGCATACATACATGCTAAAAAAAAATATTTCCATTCGAAAACAAAATGTTTTAAATTTTTTTCCAATAAGAAAATATTCAATAAAAATTTTAAATTGACGTGTAAAAGAAACACACTGTACACGCGAACATGAAAGACGGCAACGTCGCAATTTATTTATACATGACGACTACTATTTTGATTTAAAACAGGAGTTTTCAAATTTATTTCCAATTAGAATTTTTTTTTATTCAGATTTTTTTATGCTTATTTTTCTATGCTGATATTTTTATTTTAATCTATTAATGATATATATTAACGAGTTTAAGGGAACGCCCTCTGTTATTTAACATACTGTATAAAGCTGATGAGTTTGTTTGTTTGTTTGTTTGAACGCGCTAATCTCAGGAACTACTGGTCCGACTTGAAAAATTCTTTTTGCGTTGGATAGCCCATTAATCCAGGAAGGCTTTAGGCTATATAACATCACGGTGTGACCAATGTGAGCGGAGCATAACTAACCCCACGCGAACGAAGTCGCTGGCGGCAGCTAGTATCTAATATTATTATAAACTAGTGCTTGGCCGCAATCCCGCCTGATGGTAAGCAGTGATCAAGTGATCAAATCACTGTTCACATATTTTAGTTATCATAGACTAGCTGTTGCCCGCGACTCCGTCCGTTTGAACTTCAGTTTATAAGCGCCTGTTAAAATAATGGGAGCAATATGTACGTCCGCGTTCGCTCCCATTTTTGCAACATTTTTTGTTACTACTCTGCTCTTATTGGTCATAGCGGGATGTTATATAGCCTATGTCCTTTCTCAGGCTACAGACTATCTGTGTACTAAATTTCATTACAATCGGTTCAGTAGTTTTGGCGTGAAAGCCGGACAGACAGACAGACAGATACTTTCGCATTTATAATATTAATTTTGATTACATTTATAAACTGTGAAACTCATAATGAAGATGGAATTTATGAGAGAATGATTGAAAATAATTGAAAAATGGATCAAAATGACTCAACGATAATAAAATATTGTTTTCAGTTTTTCAAAATGTGTCATCATCAATTATCTCAGCGTTAATCCCAGTTGCATTAAAAGCTTTTTCAGCTTTGGACTCTGGGGTCTGCTTTACCAGTATAACTGCTGATTTTGGCTAAACTTCAAGATTTTCCGTGAAGTGACTGCCGTCTGAACCCCACAACCCGAAGGCAATATCATTTGATATTGCCTTCATCATTGCAGTTAGACCAATTGTTGGAGATTTGAGGGCTCCAACAATCCATAATGTCTACCATTAGATGTTCGTATGGCAACCGGGACCAGCGGCTTAACGTGCTTTCCGAGGCATGACCAGACCAGTGCAAATATTCATATTCATGCATACAAATATTTGCATTGCACGGGGATCAAACCCGCGACTCAATGCGCAGCGGCCGCGTTCGCTGCCACTACGCAACGGAGGCTGACGAATTTTTCAATATGTATAATCTAAATACAGTGTATTTTGGTTATAACGACGGCGGAGGGACCTCTTTAATACCGTCGCTATATCCGGAGGTCTCTATACAGTATGTTAAATTACAGAGGGCGTTCCCTTAAACTCGTTAATATATATCATTAATAGATTAAAATAAAAATATCAGCATAGAAAAATAAGCATAAAAAAATCCGAATAAAAAAAATTCTAATTGGAAATAAATTTGAAACCTCCTGTTTTAAATCAAAATAGTAGCGTAGTATCATAAACAAATTGCGACCTTGCCGTCTTTCAAGTTCGCGTGTACAGTGTGTTTCTTTTACATATCAATTTAAAATTTTTATTGAATATTTTCTTATTGGAAAAATTTAAAAAAAAATTGTTTTCGAATGGAAATATTTTTTTTAGCATGTATGTATGCTATACTATTTCGGGTTAACGGGAACGCCCTCTGTTAGTTAACATACTGTATAAGAGATAATAAAAATTCATGTACCTACATATATATTTATTTTTCATTTATTTTATTATGTTATACACGGGTATTAGTAAAAAACGTGTTAAAGGTTTTCTCTTGTTTGCAGCCTTGAAATGATGTCCACTTTTTCTTTCACAGTAAATGGACGTCGAGGAGCCATTTTTACAAGTTTAAGAATCACAGTTCACTGACTGGAATTTGCTATCTAACTGATTCAAAAGTTTAACTTCATACACTTGCTAAGCAGTCCTACATACAAACAAAGCATTTGTTTGACCATTTGTGAATGTAAACAAGAGATAAGAAAGTTGAATTGATCTAATAATGAGTTTTTGTGCCTTCGCCCAATATCCCCATGGTATTTCTAGGAATCTGTTATGAATGGTTCATAAAAACAAGTCGCTATACACGAAATTGACGCGTTAAATCCTAAGTCGCTATTACCGAAAGAATTTCTTACGGAAGTATGCTTTAAATTCCAGGGGCTTAAGTATGACGTCGCATATTATGTATGTCGTAGTCTAAAGTCTTAGCCAAGGCACAGATTTCAATAAAAATATTAGTTGGAGAATTAGTCTACTTTTATTATTTCCCTGTTTTCATCTTCATTTCTTTCATGACAGAATAGTGGTGGTGTAGTCACTGTGACTGAATGTGAGACATTGATGTAGCTCGCCGCATGATCTCTCTCTCTCCATCTATCCGTGCTGGACTATTTCCCAGTGTCTTAACAATTTTACAAGTATAAAATTGAAATTGATAAAGCGATTTTTATACCTTGAATGGAATATTATTTCAAAAATCTTTAGTTAAATGTCTATAAAGTGAAAAAAGTTTCACTTTTACCGAGGTTGCATCAAATACCATGTATAGAATTTATCAATGAGTTCGTAGGGTGGCATTTGTAATGAATTAGTATATGTAAAAATATTTCTTTTGTATAACTTTTGTTCTAACTTCAGGAAGTTTGTGTCTTTCAAGATGGTAAAAAAATGACATCCATCTTATTTCATATACTTTATAATGCTTATATATATACACAACATGTTAACACATCTAATTACCTAATTTGGTCTCTAAAGTAAATAAATCTATACTAACTAATATATAAAGCTGAAGAGTTTGTTTGCTTGTTTGAACACTCTCACAACCTCAGAATCACACAATCTCAGAAATTGCTAGTCTGATTTGATTTTTTTTTTGCGTTAGATAGCCCGTTAATCCAGGAAGGCCTCCGTGGCGCAGCCGTCAACACGCCTGCCTGCGACGTGGAGGCCCCGGGTTCGATCCCCGGCCAGGTCATAATGGAAAACCATCTTTTCCTGATTGGCCTGGGTCTTGGATGTTTATCTATCTAAGTATCTATTATAAATATAGTATCGTTGAGTTAGTATCCCATAACACAAGTCTCGAACTTACTTTGGGGCTAGCTCAATCTGTGTGCTGTGTGATTAGTCCGTATATATTTATTTTTATTTATTTATTTATATATCATCACGCCGCTACCTATAGGAACGGAGCATAACTAACTCCACGCGAACGAAGTCGCTGGCGGCCGCTAGTTAAGTACTCATAAAAACAATGAAAGTTTTCATGAAACGATAAATAAATGCTTATAACTCGCGCAGTTAAAGAAAAGATCTGAAAATGGCGGCGGCTACTTATGGTACGGTTTACAAAACAAGTTTGGTTTTATGGGTCGTTACGCCTTTTTCAAAGAACGTAACATAACCAGTTACTTGGTCGAATAAAAAGAGTTATTTTTGTAGCTAGTCATTTTCATTCGACTACTGTGATTGTTTACATAATTATACCTCCACCAATTATACAGTTACTCACGAAACGAAACTAAATTAAATCACTTTCTTGAGTCTGTTGTTATACAGTTAATTATTTTTTTAGCTAATATTCTTATAGCTATACATATTATAGTTTGTCAAATATTATATAATTATATTACTAATATTAAATTATTCTTTTAGCTAATAATAGTAAAAATAATATTACTAAGTTTAGTAAGCAGCAAGGAAACATAAAATACTGGATTTTAAAATTTGTCTTTATTAATTATAAAAATACCTGATAAAATATCTGAGAAAAAGGTTTTATAAACCGCTTGGCCCAGCAATATCTGGATCATCTGAACCCATTATTGGTTCAATCCCCTCCATCAATTCGTTATAATCATCCATGGACTGGTCACTTTCACAGTCTTGGTCGTCACATTCGTCACTTTCATCTTCGGTGTCGCTATTCATGCCCACACTGATAATGAAATCCTCTAGTTCACTCTCCCTGCCTACATCGCGATTCCAGTATGCTTCTTCGACTTTCTTTATGTGATTTATTTGTTTCTTCCATTCGTCTTGTGTGATTAAAGCTATGGCCTCTTTTGTCAAGTCCTCAATTTTATTTTCGTGTTGCTCCACATTTTTATCTGCGACCCGTTGTTTTATTAAATTCCAAACATGTTCTATGGGGTTCAGGTGGCAGTTGTAAGCAGGGAGTCTGAGAACTTCATGGCCATGCTCATGTAGAAGTTCGTCTACCACATACTTTTTTTCGGGGCGATGCTGTTTTAGATGCACGAGCAGCTCTGCTTTCGTCCAGTCTTCTTCGAATGACACACCGTGCTCATGCATCCATTTCTTTATATCCGCTTTGCGGGTTGCAGTCGTTGGCGCTTTATCCAACTGCATGCTGTGGTAAGATGCATTATCCATGACGAGAATGGAGTTTTGAGACAGATTTGGTATAAGTTTTTCGTTCAAATACTTTGTAAAGTTATTACCATCCATCTCGTCATGGTAGTCGCCTTTTTTTTATTTTGCTTTGAATAATAATCCTGCACCCTCCACAAACCCATCCTCTGAGCCGACATGAACCATCGCCCACCTTTGTCCAGGACTATCATTTTTTCGAATGCCTTCGTTGGTGGATGACTGCCAGCACTTGCTGACAGTATAATGAGCATGGATCCACGACTCATCCATGTATACAACTTTCTTTTTTTCCGCACCCATGGCATCATTTTGTCGGAGGCGGCGTAAATATTTCACTCGCCAGGCTTTTATATTATCGCGCTCTATGAGCACCATTTGGTTCTGGCGACATTTTTTAAATCGAAATCCGAGCTTTTCTTTTAAAATCTTTCTTAACGTCGTTTTGGAGCCTGTATAGTTTAAATCAGCTTTTGCTGATGCCATAATCTTGTTCAGCGTAGGTACCTCCTTTCGAGCGTCATATATTGAGGCTACAATATTTCTAATGGCACATATACTGAAGTTGTCCATGGGGACACGCGTATTGTTTTTGCCTTTTCTACCCTTACTCGGCGTACGGATTTTAGTGTTGGTTTGTTTTGCAAGTTTACCTGAAATAATAGTAAAATATTATAATAAAATAGTAATATGATGGCTTTATTTTTTTTTTTTATTTTTTTATATATATTATAAACTAGCGCTTGACCGCAATCCTGCCTAATGGTAAGCAGTGACGCAATCGTTGATGGTAAAGCGCACTAGTTTATTAAGAGCCTATTCACTCTAGCCTTGAAGACACTCAAATTGTAGTCCGACGGAACACCGCCGCTGGCAAATTAATCCAGTCCCTCGATGTACGCGGTATAAAGGAGGAGGCGAAACGCTTCGTAATTAGGGTTTTTATGAACTGAAACATGCTAAAGTATGCTGGACGCTCTTTTATAGCGTAAAGTCATTAAAATATACCTTTCTCTGCACGTGGGTACTATAGAGTCCAGAGATTATTAGGTTAGAAGAATAAATTACTATGATAATGCACCTTGGGTACTGAGTCGCCCAGGCTATCAATATGATGAAAGGTCGATTTTTGTTTGCGTTATCCTAAGTTTATTTAAGTTTTGATGACAATAAGCATGCTATCCGAGTTTCTTGGATACTTTTAGTATCAGTTTATTAGTATGTTTTAGTATGGAAGTTAACTTCCAAGAACTTAACACTTTATAGAAGTTAACTTAACTTTGTTACTAATAACAGCGAAGCAAAAACAAAAAATGCCACATCTGGGTGATATATATGGTAAATTTAACTGAAAAAACTTATTATAGACAGAACAGAGCTAAGCATAAACTGATAGTTTATTGGTAATTACCTTCTCTCTTAATTTTCGATATAGTAGACATCGATAAATTAGTCGCCATCGCTGCGCGTGCAGCGCTGTACTTGAGCGGATGGTAGCGCTCCAAGTTCTTCTCTTCTTCAAAGTATTTTATCACGTTGTAAACAATTTGACGCGCATCACTGTGTAGAATCTTTCCACGTTTTCGTGAAGCCATTGTTCAATCACAAACCAAATGATAAGATAATAAAATGTCAACGTTAGTATTAAAAACTTAACAAAAATAAATAACAATCAAACGTAACGCAAACAAATAACAATTAAACTCAACAAAAACAATAATATCAACAAAATAACAGAGACTTTAGCGGAACGAAAGTAACGATAACTCGGACTCCGTCAAAGTAGCTTGGAAAGCGAATCCTGACTGATTGTTATTTTTTTGCAGTGCTTACTTCACTGTGTGAGTATAGACAGCGATAGAGAGTGAGCGAGACGCATGCGAGCGGACGCCATTTACAGATCGTTTCTTTAAGTGCGCAAGTTATACCAAGATTGATGTTACGTTTTTCACCGTCGTCTGTGGCTATTGTAGATGAGGAAATGGTATGAACTAATCCAATGTGTAGTGATTATTATGTGAAATAATAACTTTCATTTTCGCCTATTCCTCAGTAAGGTTTCGAGTTACAGCTTTAACAAATTCCTCATAATTACAACCACTATATGAGCAGAGTGGACCACCGTAAGAATAGGATAGCGAAGTATATTTGTGGGAAAACAAATACTTGCTTTACAAAAATAATTAAAACAAGACACAGGACGAGGAAATCAAACCAGAAAATATTTGTATTGTATCAGATTGTCAATATTGACATGTCAAACCCTTATTTTTTTATAGTTTCGTGGCATGCCTCATGCATGGCTCCTTGGCCTTTGTGTAATGTCAAAGCCTTCCAATAATGTCCATATTTGACTATACAACAGGGGTTTTGACGGGAAAACTGAGGTCCGTATTACAGAACGTCACTCAAAACTCAAGCTCTACATAAGTCTCGTTTCAAGCCATTTGATTGGTTGAAACTATTTTAAGTAATGTTTAAACAAAGATCAATGCTTGAGTTTCCTTCTGGAAAACGGACTTAGGTACATGCCTATTAATAGACGTCCACTGCTGGACAAAGGCTTCCCCCAAGGCTTTCCACGATGACCGGTCTAGTGCTGCCCGCATCCATCGGCAAATAAATAAATTAATACTTATCCAATAATATATCACACGTTAGGGTGGAAACGAAAAAAAAATAAACACTATACTTTTTGGTAGTTTTAGTTTTCTATTGTTAATGTTCATTTGGATTATCCGCGGAAAAACGTCAAACAGGCAGAGTTGGCGAAACTATGTTTATGGGTTCTTAGTTGACTACCGAACCCTAAAATCTAATTCATGTACGGATGACAGTAGGTCAAGCTACCAGAAACAGTCAATTAAAGAAATCAGACAGATTGTAGTAGCTTAATGTACTGTCGTCTGTACAACATTTTGGAGGCAGGATTATTCGTAGAACTAATACTTTTGCCAATGTAACTTTTCTATGTTATATGTAGTTTTTTTAGACATTCTAAGTATATCTTGGACACCAATGACCTAATAAAAGGTGAAAGAAAACACCTGGATTCATCTACTGACTAAAACCCATCCGTGTTTCGCAGGACTTTAATGTCTGAAATCGCCAATCCGCATTGGGCAAGCGTGGTGAATACGCTCAATCCTTCTCTGTATGAGAGGAGACCTGTGCCCAGAAGTGGGACGACAAAAAGGTTGATAATGAATTATCATTATCAACCTACAGCAAAAGTATTCATAATCATTAGATTATGAATACTTTTGCCTTAATTAAATTTTTATCAAAACATTATTTTAAGTAGGTACCTAATATTTCATAATAAAATTTCTTTCTTGCTTTCTTATATGTCCTTCTAAATTGTCGATATTTCGAAATTTTTTTACAATGAAATAAATTTGATTATAAATATTACAGATATGTATGTAAATCAATCAACACCTGCAAAGAAAATGTCGTCATTTAGTGGCAGAGTTTCAGAGCCGTGAGGTGAATGCGCGGGCGTGGGCGGCAATCGCACAGAGCAAGTACAAACTGCATGACTGCACAGTCGTGCGGTCGTGCGTGCCACAGAGTACTATTACTATAATAAATATATGAGTCGTGCATTAGCATTCAGACGTGAAGGTTGTGTCGCTCCCTGCTCTACTCCGGCTTTCACTACTACCTACGCGTGTTTATGTGTTAGTGCAAATATTTACGAACAGTGTCAGTGTGCGCTTACACGTAGATTAGCTCGCTCCAGAGGGCCCATTTCTATTGTGCGCAATTGCGCATGGGCGCATTAATAGTACTACCATTTCTAAATACCATTTGTTTGTATAGTATATCGTGTAAATATAATATAGGTTGTGGATAAACTTTACTTTATGAACCGCTGGAGTGGGCGGCAAGACTCAAGACTCTTCGAATGATGAAAACTTATAGTTTCCGAGAAATTAATTCACAAAAATCATGTTAAATTCACAATTTTAGGTTATGAATCGGGTCTTTTTGTTGTCATTGCGTTCCGTTATACTTGTTGTTGAAGACCAGTCAAATTATTTATTTGAAATTATTATGTATTATTTTTATCTTAATAGTAATTATTAGTCTAAAATCATATTATTTCAACAAAAATATGTGAAATATTCATTTATTAACAATTATTATTTAATTTGTTGATTATTAAAGTGTTGATTTATAAATAAATCTGTCATAGTAAATAAAAATCACGCAAATTGTTTCGCCATATCCAATAATCATTGGACCTAACCTCAAAATTGTCAATTTTTAATTTCTCTATAACCATAGGTTTTCATCATCCCCCCTTCAGGGGGAGGGCTCCCCCCTCGTCCCCTTACAAAAAACCCTCAAATTCAGCGGTCCATGAAGTATAGTTTAACCTAGGTTGTAAATAAATAAAAATGGCAAGGCGAAGCAAATTAAGAAAAATGCGAATTCAGAACGCTAAGAAAATGCATCAAGTGGTGTAAGTAACTTGCCTATACAGGGTGTCCTGAAACTCAACGTCAAGCGGGCACGGGGCGATAGGCTAGGTTATACTAGTTCTGGTAAAAATAAAAAATATAATCCATGTTACTTGGTTAAGTGGTAAAAGGAATACTTTGATATTGTTTGAAAATCCACACCTTTGATCACATATTTAGGTGCTGTGATCACAAATTTCTTAATTTCGCAGATTTTTTTTTTTAACGTAATTTTTAATAACAATGCCATTGGTTGCAGTCACAAATGCAATAGTAATTATTGTCAGTTTAGTAAAAAAAAAATAAGTTTTATTGAGTCATGCTTCAAAAACATTTTATCAGATAATTTTGACAAATCATATTTTAAAAAAAATGTACCATAGTACCATGGGCAAGTTCTTCAAAAAAATGGCCCATTTAATCAAGATTTCGAAATGGTACAACACGTACTACTTATCTTTACACAATAAATATTATTGCTTATTTACTTGGAAAAGGATCTCATTTAAAAAAAAGCTTTTAGCTGAATAATTGTAATTTCGTGTACAAAAAGATATGCTTCGATATTGTGTAAGCGAGACAGACAAATGTGTTAGAGTGAGATAGAGAATGACACTGTTCCAAGTTCATTAAGAGACACAGAGACGACAGAAATTTTATAAAAAAAAATAAGTACGATATGATACCTTGTTATTGGTATTATTACAAAAGTTAATCATAATGAAACAATAGCAAGAATTGTAATACATTTATTTTTTCTTTAAAACTAAATTAAATGTTCAAATTGTTTGCCTTCGGCACGAATACAGGCTCTACATCGTCTCATAAAAGATCTTTTCACTAGACGTGCGTATCTTCTTGTGTTTATTTCTTCTGTTGTTTCAGCAATTCTTTGGCGTAGTTCCGTCAGATTTTGTATAGGTTTTGAATAAACTTTTACTTTTATGCAGCGCCAGTAAAAAAAATCAAGGGGGTTTAGGTCCGGAGACCGAGGGGGCCACAAAATTGAACCAAGGCGTCCGATCCATCTATCGGGATATTCCCTATTCAGGTAATCTCGGACCGGACGAGCATAGTGCGCTGGGCAACCATCTTGTTGAAACCACGTATCTCTGTAAATGTTGAGTGGCACGTCTCCTAACAGAGTTGGCGAATCGTTTTGCAGAAACTCTAGGTAATTGTTGCCATTTAAGTTTTCAGGCAGCTCAAACGGTCCGATAACTTGCCCATTTAAAATTCCGGTCCACATATTGACTTTGAATTGATATTGGGAGCAATCTTCCCGCATTAAATGTTGGTTTTCTATGTGCCAACCATGTAGGTTGTGTAAGTTTAAATAACCGTCTTTTTTAAAGGTCGATTCGTCCGTCCATAAAATTTTGTTTTGAAACTGCGGATCTTCACGAATTTTCGCCAACATCGTTCTGCAAAACTCGATCCTAGGTGCGTAGTCACGAGGCAGCAAACTTTGTACACGTTGTACATGGTACGGGTGATAGTCACATCGCTTTAAAATTCGTTGAGCTATACTTTTCGGTATTCCAGTAGCTCTTTCTATTGCACGTAATGAAGTGCTGGGATCGTTTTCGACTTCATTTAAAACGACGTTTTCTTCGTATCCTTGTGGCCTTCCACCAGCCGTATGTGCACTTGGCAATCTTCCTTGCGAATATGACTGGTGCACGTTGATGAAAATGCGGTGATCTGGATGACGCGCCGCATTTGGATATCTTTCGCGATATAATCTGGCTGTGGCAGAGGCATTACAGTGGCACTCACCGTAGATAATATGCATGTTCGCATATTCTTGCGCGGTGTACACAAATGGCATGTTGTCAAACTTTTTTACTATACAGCAAAACAGTCGGCAGCAAAATAAATAATCGAGTCCAGGAAAACAGCCAAAATCGTCAACACAAGTGCGATATCAAGTCCAGGATAACACAAGCCAAAGTCGTCAACACAAACGTGATATCAAGTCCGGGATAAAACAAGCCAAAGTCGTAGTACGACAGTTTCACGATTACGGATAGATGCGCAGTAAACGAAAGAACAAAGCGTACTAACTGATAATAACCAATATTCAATTGACTAATTTCCAGTGACATCAATATCTGTCTCGCTTTCTCTAAAAATAAATTTTCTGTCGTCTCATTCTAATGAACTAGGAACAGTGTTATCCTCTGTCTTACTCTAACACATTTGTCTGTCTTGCTTACACAATATCGAAGCATATCTTTTTGTACACGAAATTACAATTATTCAGCTAAAAGCTTTTTTTTAAATGAGATCCTTTTCCAAGTAAATAAGCAATAATATTTTTTTGTGTAAAGATAAGTAGTACGTGTTGTACCATTTCGAAATCTTGATTAAATGCGCCATTTTTTTGAAGAACTTGCCCATGGTACTATGGTACATTTTTTTTTAAATATGATTTGTCAAAGTTACCTGATAAAATGTTTTTGAAGCATGACTCAATAAAACTTATTTTTTTTTACTAAACTGACAATAATTACTATATTGCATTTGTGACTGCAATCAATGGCATAGTTATTAGGGATTACGTTAAAAAAAACACTGCGAAATTAAGAAATTTGTGATCACAGCACCTAAATATGTGATCAAAGGTGTGGATTTTCAAACATTATTAAAGTATTCCTTTTACCACAAGGAATACATTAATAATGTTTGAAAATTTTTTTTTTTTATTTTTTCTTTTTACCAGAACTAGTATAACCTAGCCTATCGCCCCATGCCCGCTTGACGTTGAGTTTCGGGACACCCTGTATACATATTACTATATTTATCTTTTTGCTTTTATAATCACTATTGCTTATTATTTCTTTCATAATTGGTATAATAAATAATTTACGAATTTTTCCAGGAAATATAAAAGGATGTTATCACAATTGAAAGGCAATAATCCGAGTACATCTGTTAATCTAGAAGACTGTATTCAGGTAAATTATAAAAGTAATACAAATAGTGATAAACTCCGTGCAGTCTCCGTGGCGTAGTGGTAGCGAGCGCGGCCGCTGCGCAAGGAGGCAGGGGTTCGATCCCAGCGCAGTGCAAATATTTATATGCATGAATATGAAAATTTGCACTGGTCTGGTCGTTCCTCGGAAAACACATTAAACCGTTGGTCCCGGTTGCCAGCTAGTCGTTACGGGTTGTTAGATTCCTAAAAGTCCAACAATTAATCTAAATGCAATGCTTCGATATCGCCTTCGGGTTGTGGAGGTCAGGCGGCAGTCGGTTCGCTATCGAGTTTAGCCAAAAATCGGCAGTTAGTAGTAAAGCGGACCCCAAACTACAAAGCTGAAAAGGCTTCGAATGCGACTGAGCTTGATGCTGAAATAATGATGATGATGACAAGTAGTAATAAACTAATAATAAAATGAGAAAAGATTGAATTTAGCGGAAATGATAATCGGAAACGCTTTCGTAACAGTGTAGTAGGAACGAGTTACTATTGAAAAGTTTAATTTGCTTTTTAGATCGAAACATCCACTGACGCAGATAATTCCAAGTCGGACTTTAATACAGAATGTCGTCAAGAAAATGAGAATATTGTGTCTCTAACTGCACAAAAAACAACGGAAGTTCCAATTGAGGTAAAATTATACCATGTATGTAATTGTACCATTTTCTCGGTGGTAGGCAACAACATCAGCCGCCGGCATAAGTTACCCACCAGACAAAGTCTTACCGCCAAGCGATCCGTCGTGTTCCGGCATGATGTCTGGTGAAGCCGTACGGAGGATGGGTCTGAGCAGTTGTGTTGCGATGTGTGCCGGGTACGATGTGCCTAATGTTGTTGTGTCGGGAGTTTGGTCGTGGAGGGTCTCCAGATCATCCTCTGGCGCAACATCGTTGGTCGTGTTGTTGGGTTAAACATTGCATCACCTCGCTCAACTGCCGTCTTCCTTCCTATTCACTCAGTTTTTTTGAGTGAATAGGCTTAATAAGCTAGTGCCCTTACCATCAACGATTGCATCACTGCTTACCATCAGGCGGGATTGCAGTCAAGCACTAGTTTATAACTAATAAAGAAAAAATGTACGGCCGACAGCAGGTACGAAGGTACGGTAGGAAGCTACCCGAAACTGTCAAATACATAATCAGCCTTAATGTTCCTTCTTCTGATACACGGGCCTCCTCTCGGTGAGAGGGAGTGTGCCGTAATCTACCACGCGGGTCCAGTGCGGGTTGGTACATGTCACATGTCTGAAGTTCATGCTTCTAAGACATGCCGATTTCCTAACGATGTTTTTTTTTCACTGTTTTGAGACTATCATCATCATCAGCAACCTTTTATAGTCCCTCTGCTGGGCACAGGTCTCCTCTCATACAGAGAAGGATTGAGCGTAATCACCACGCTTGCTCAATGCGGATTGGCGATTTCACACTTATAAAGTCCAGGTTTCCTCAGGATGTTTTCCTTCACATTCAGTCATTGGTGTCCAAGATATACTTAGAAAGTACATATAACTTAAGAGAAGTTACATTGGTACTTGCCTGACCTGGAATCGAACTCGCACACTCATACTTGAGAGGTTGGTGACTTAACCACTAGGCCACCACGACTTCAAATATTGAGACTATCAAATATTCCCAATCAACCTTAAGACTTAATGCTTTAGATATAAAGATGAAAACCTAATAAAGAAATCTGACAGAATGTCGATGTCGTAGCTTGGTGTGCTGTTGTTTTTTCCTATATTTATTTTATACAATATGTATAGAAAACCCTGTCCGATCCGTGAAGGTATTGTTAGGTATCGATAACTGATTCTACTAATGCCTACAAAGACAGGCTAAACTTAAAAATAAAATCCCCCTAAAAAAATAAATATTATTTCGCAAAAAGGGGTAACTTAATACATGTGCGGTAGGCAACACCTTTCCGCGGGCGGCGGGGGGCAGGGCACGCGGCACCTGTGTCGTGGTCGCGTCGCTATTCGCTTATAATAATACCGGTGTTGTCACTTTTTTAAAAATTACCAAATTTCGGGGAAATTGGAATTAATTCCCGGGAAAAAAGGATTATTTCAAAATTCATTAGTATTGTTACTATGATGATTATCTAAAATTTTATATTATATTTGGTCAAGTGTTTACCTAGACTTTATTATCCTTATGGGTCGGACAGGGTTTTCTTTACATATTGTATATCCTACTAATGTTAGAAATATGAAAGTTAGTGAGTATGGATGGATGTTTGTGATTCTTTTACGCAAAAATTACTCAACGGATTTAGATGAAATTTGGTACTCAGATCTATGCTAATATACAGGGTGTATCTGACATCGACGCACAAACGAGTACCATGGATCCAGTAATTCCACCACTGGGGGTTCAGAATCATGATTCTGAACCCCCAGTGGTGGAATTTTTCGTCGGCTTTTTCATGATTTAAAAAAAATATATGAAGTTTTTTTCACTTTAGACTGTTCATAATTGTTGTACTTTTATAACCCAATAAGATTTTAAAGTAAAAATTAATTAATTCGCTAATTACACAAAAAAGCGCAATGAAAACAAAACTCGTAAAACTGTCTTATCAGCTGATTTGATAGAGTTTACATCGGGGATCAACGTCATACCTACAAACCCGCACGGCAGCACGTTTGCAACGTTCAAATGCCGAGCCGACACTTTTTTATAACCACTGTGAATTCTGTAACCGTTCATTAACGACATAAATGACTATCATAATTTTATTAGTGGCATGCGGTGTAGCCTATCCGCGAAGTTTGCGTTACGATGTCAGATACACCCTGTATAAAGCTGAAGAGTTTGTTTGTTTGAACGCGCTAATCTCAGGAACTACTTCCGATTTGAAAAATTTTTTTTGTGTTGTATAGCCCATTAATCATGGAAGGCTTTAGGCTATATAACATCAAGCTGCAACCAATAGGAGCGAGGCATATAAAAAAAAAAACATATCGAAAATAAGCCTGTAATGGTATTCCCTATACGGGAATACCGTTACAGGCTAGTTTACTTTTTTACTAGTTTACTTTTACTCAAACCAAAATCAATTTTGTTTTGTGTAGTTTATTAAAACTGGTGCTCTATACAATAAAGGCGGAATGTCAAACTCTAGTTTCTAATAGTAACAGAACACTTTCACGTCGTTCCCACTAGACTAGTAATTATTTCAAGGTCACTGCAAAGACATGATTAAATTAAAATTTACTTATTTTATATTGATAAATAATACCATCTATTATTTACTTCTATAAATGTAATTCATTATTATTTAATGTTACCATATCAATCTGATGAAATCGTAGGCAAAAAGGGCGACCTACGTAGGACATGTCTGCGCCTCTGCATATTCTTTGATCGTCATTTTATCGCGCCGACGCGTACATTATAGCCGACGCCCACTGAGGCAAGGCCGCCCGGCAAGGGATTTTTGTCCCATGAATAGATAATATTGCTTAAAAATATAACAATAAAATTGACATTTCATAGTCAACGATGCCGCCGGATCTTTAAGCATCCCCTTTTTTTTGAGGTAGGTGGAAAATCTTCATGGGTTATCCTCCGCACGGAGACGCGGAGGGGTACGCCGAACTCTTAGGTACCGGCTAAAAACCAGCTCTGCAGTTGTCATCCAAGGGTCCGGTGGAACTGGTCCTCCTCATCCTTATCCCTTCTGCTTCCGGCTGCAACTGTAACGCAATTGACAGGGTTGAAACGACAAGATATCTGGGCGTCATCATTGATCAGAACCTCTCTTTCAAGGCTCAAATTCAAACACTTGCGAAAAGGACTCGCAAATTTATTTATGTGGCGAAACTTTTACGAGCCAGTGCTCCCAAAAGTATAGGTATTCAGGTTTACATCTCTCTGTGCCAATCTGTCCTGCAATACTGTATAAGTATCTGGGGCAGCGCGGCCAAGACGTGCATGCTGGAGCTGGAACGGGCTCAGCGTGCCGTCCTCAAGGTGCTTCTGGGCAAGCCGCGGCGTTTCTCCACAGATGCGCTATACAAGGAATCAGGGGTATTGCGTGTACGACAACTGTTCATCCTTCGGTCACTACTAAACTTTAAAAACTCTACAGAAATCGTTCTAGCTGCAGCAAAAAAGGCAGGAAAATACCCGAACGAATTCCACTTCCTAAAACAAAAACCCTATTCGCAACCCGATTCTCCTCGTCTCTACCCATTCGAGTGGTCAATGCCATAAGCAAAATTTTTACTGTGCCAAAAGTCTACGCTGAAGCCAAATCTATCCTAAAAAAATGGCTGCTGGGCCGGACTTATGACGAAACAGACAGTTTACTCTGCTCTTAAGGGGATAGATACCCTCGAGCGGCCAAAAACGCTCATCTTTCAAAGTTTATTCCTCCAGAATGCCAGGATCAAAAATTTTGAAAAAAATATATTATAATCATAGATTCAAGCACAACATATTTATTGTTTATTATTTTCTATACGGCCTATATTTACGTCAAAAGAAAAATATTTCTACACGGCATTTTTTAACTTTTAAATCGATATTTCTCTTAAAGCGCTTAGACTTTTTTAAATATTCTTACTCGCAGTAACGTGTATCTGTAAGAACTATAGAATCATAGTTCTATTTTAAAATTGATGAAATATTTAATAAGAAAAGTAATAAAAATAAGTGTCCGTACGAGTTTCCGCCTTGCGAGGTTCAGAGGGGCTCTATGCGGGACGCGGGCGCGGGTCGGTCGGCAGTCTCGCGCCAGCGCTCGTGAGAGGAGGCTGTGTCACTTTTTGCTCCGCGCACCCTTGGATACTAATGTAAAGACATGCTTCAGAAGCGTGGAAAATAATAACGACGTGGTATGATCCAGTACAAGTCTGTTTAATTAATGATCAACAGTACAGACATCAGTAGCTTTTAAACACCATTGAGTTAAAACACTAACGAATAGTCACAAAACTAATAGACAACGGAAACGGAAATTATCAGGTATTGAATAAAATTAAGAAAAAGTTAATAGTAACGCTAGTAATTGTCAATAATTGTGTACAGATATTTGGATTAACCTAAAATATCGAAAGTTGTTTATATTTATTTATTTGAGCAATGCTTGATTCAATAAATAAATATCCGATGGGCGGGATGACTAATGCTCGATAGGATTTTATAATAAAAGTTGGCGGTAATCGGAAGTTGCATCAATAATTCTAAAATTAATAAAATAATGGCCGAAAGACCGGAAGTGTACTTCCAAGTGTGATTTTAGAATAAACTAAGGTTTTAAAATCCTCCCAAGTAATTTAAAGTAATCATAATAAATTTAAATTAACATGAATAATTACGCAACTACGATCAATATAAAATAATTATGAAACTAAGTATAGCTTCTTAGATGAGCGGGAAGCGCAAGCTGTAACACTAAGTACTTAGAGTGCAACGAAGTATTTTTAGTGATTTTGTGTATAATTATTGAATGTTTGCATTTATTGCCGCGCTGGGACGCTTTACGTGATTTTATATGATGTTTTATTTTGATACTAGCTTTCCGCCCGCGGCTTCGCCCGCGTGGTGTTCGATTATATCGTGCTTTTCAGATTTCCTTCGGGAACACCAAATTTTTCCGGGATAAGAAGTACCCTATCATTTAATCCGGATTTCTAACTTTACGTCTACAAAATTTCAAAGTAATCGGTTCAGTAATTACAGTGTCAAAGCAGAACAAACAAACTCACTTTCCCATTTACAATATTAGTATGACAATTTACCATTTATAATATTAGTATGATTCGGTTATATCGCGCTTCTAGATTCCTTCGGGTTAAAGTTATTTCTAAGTACAATACCGGTTTACCGGTTTTCATTTTTGCCGCCTTTTCTCCTTTCGCCTTTTTTCGTAACTATAAAATTACCGGTAAAAAAATATAAAACCGGTATTTTACCGGTTTTATGTTTTGGGCAACGTTGTTCATTTATTCACGCATACGTCAAACTTTCCATTATATGTAATGTTTGACACTTAAAAGTAGCTTTGACGTAAGCGTTTGTGACGATTCGTGTCATTCATTAGTTTGTAGGTATAACTATACTGTACAACGACTATCGAACTCATGTCAAATCTTCCAATGACTCCAGAGCTAGACGAACGTAACCAGTCTTACTAGCTTGGCAGTGCAGGATTGAATACCGTATTGGTGGGGCCAGAACACTTATCGGTAAACTAATCTGCTTCAGGGAATGTGATACTCGTCCTAGAGTGATACGCTTTGTAAGGCAGGTATTTTCAGGTACAAATACCAACCTACAGGATTATACGACCCGTGTCAGGGAGCACATCGACTTCCTGAAGCAGAAAATGTACGGTACACCCAGAATCGCACTTTCTAAAACAATGAAAGGTGGGTTTATCGACCAGACCAAGGTGGCTGACACTTACTTACTGGATGACGATGCCATGTGTTCATTCTGGCGCAGTATCTGTTTGGTGCCTGTCGCTTTTTTGAATCAAATGGTTTTCAAGGTTGCACGCTCGCTTGAGTCTGGTTCGCTACCTCAGTTCCTAACAACTAGAGTAACCCACCTGCTCCGTAAATCAGGTAGCACTGCGGAACCCAAAAATTATTGGCCGATCACTTGTTTACCGACCATCCTTAAAGTTCTTACATCCAATTTTAAAGTTAAAATTAACAAACATATTGACAGCAACTCATCATGTCTGCCTCTCAAAATGGATGTAGGAGCGGCTCCCGCGGTACTAAGGAGCTACTTGTTAATAACATGGCCATTACCCAACAAGTTCGTCGTTCCCAAAAGGATCTATCGACATGTTGAATAGTTTTTTTTTTTTTATATTGCCTTTCACGGACACCAGCTCCTCACATATGTAACAAATACTAGACTGAGTAATTGTACGGTTTTAGCTATAAAAATTTTTTTTTGAAGTTGGTATCTTCGATTTAAATATTTCTTTTTGGGCCCAGTATTTCCCCCACGTGATTGAGATTCTTCGGTCTATTTCTTCTTGATTTCTATTTTTACTAAATGAAATTTATTTGCCCAAGTAGATATATTTGTCTACGTAATCCAGTGGGGTACTATTTCCCATAACAGGTTTCTTGCTGTGATTGGTCAAGATTTTCGTTTTTTCAAGATTCATTTCCAGCCCTACTTTTATGCTTGCGTTGTGTAGGTCGTTTATCATTGAAATTAATTGTTTTATTGTTCAAAAAATTGTTATGGACTCAGAAATTCTACCATGTCTTACATATGGCTGCCAGTCTTGGGCGTACAATTTAAAAACAATTAGAAAGATACAAACCGCACAAAGAAAAATGGAAAGAAGTTGCCTTAATATAAAACTGAAAGACAGAATTAGGAATGCAGATATCCGTAACATGACACAAGTAACCGACGCGTCAACCTTTGCTTTAAAAAGAAAATGGAAGTGGGCCGGCCATTTGGCACGTTACACAGACGACAGATGGACCTTACGGTCGGTAAGATGGAACGGGCCGCAGGGCACCAGAGCTAGAGGCCGCCCAAGCACCAGATGGGTCGACGATATAGTAGCGATAGCTGGTCAAAGTTGGCTGAATACTGCTCTAGATAAAGAGAGATGGAATACCTTGGAGGAGGCTTTCACCCGAAGGGGGTTCTTACAATAAAGTCACACACTAATCATAGCACCTAAAATATTAGCTCTTAAGTAACACTATTGTAAGAAATTTCAAATAAAGCTTTATTATTATTATTATTAGCTATAAACAAAACATTGTGAGGAGAAATAAATGAATAATAATAATTATTATTATATAATAAGGCCTATTATGACTTGGTGCCACATACAAGGCTCATGCGGGTGATGGAGTTCTATAAAGTTGATGCAACTCTACACACCATCTTGATGACGTGTATGGCTAATGGAGGACGGTCCTTCGCTATCCTGGATATCGAGATATTCATAGGAATAGCGATCCGAGCCAGGTCTATTCCAGGGCGATACTTTGAGTCAACTTTGATTTTGCTTAGCCTTGAATCCTCTAAGTACACTGCTGGAGAATACACGTCTAGACTATCGGCTGAGGAGAGGTGGTCAGGTTATATCGCACTTCCTTTACATGAGTGACTTAAAATTCATTGCTCCCCACAAATTTCAACTGAAGGAGCTAATGAAAATTACTGAAACTTTCAGTAGCGTTATCAGGATGGAATTTTGTGTGGATAAATGTGTGGTCATGCATGTAAAGCGAGGAGAGATTGCGGCATCCATGGGAACCCAACTCACGTTCCGTAAACCTTAGAGCGCTCTCTGCATCTGAAACCTATAAATATTGGGTATGTTGAATGCTTTATACCAGTAACATTGATACCCAACGTATCAATGTTACTGGTATGAAGCAATCGCTGAAGAAACGTTTTGCATCTCATATTCATCTTCGCGTCGCTGAAAAAGTAATAAATAGTCTTCTATTAAGCGGAAATAAGGTACGAGCCTTCAACGGTTGGATCATCCCGATTTTATGTACTCTTTCAGCATACTAAAATGGACTCGAACCGATGTCGACACCCTGGATAGGAGGGTCAGTACGGTGCTGACTACAATTCAATTGCATCACCCACTGACATCGGTTATGAGACTGTATTAGTGTATACCCCGCGAAAAAGAGAAAGTTGAAGCTTTTTAAATGTTAAGACCCTCCACAATCGCGAGATATGCAGTGTCAGGGAATATTTCCTAAAAACCGACGTGGGAATGCATCGAGATGTGGTCGCGGTTGACAAGGGACTCACTCCGCTCTCCTTGCCTTGGCTAAAAAGAACTGGTGCAAGCCAGTATACCTACTTGACACTGAAGATCGCATGGAGGTTTAGCGAGCTACATTGAGGTTATTTCCGGGTTCTCCACGGGCTTGATGTAGATTTACCAGCATTCGTTGGCTGGCTGCGTTTTGAAAATGTAAATTGTCTAAATTAATCCAAAGGTGCTACATTTACGCTTGACTGCGCCAAAGGAAAGGTCATGGTTTTAAAAATTGTGTTTATATGCTCATTTTAAGCAATATGTAACATGTTCACTACCATTGTACCTTGTGTACTTATTTATTTTCTGCTTTAAGACTACCCAATCACATAATTAATATTTTTGAAAAAAAAATATAAATTTACCGTTTTTTACCGGTTTACCGGTAAAAATATTTTAATTACCGTTTTTTTACCGGTAGAACAAAAACTACGCTAATTGCATGCCCTATTTCTAAGGCCACACCCTGTTCATTCCTCCAATAAAAATTAAGAACATCTCAAAAAAAAAAATCGTCAAATTTTTGCTAAGTCCAAAACAATAATATTTTCCTTCCCTAAAAAAATATACAATATGTAAAGAAAACCCTGTCCGATCCGTGAAGGTATTGTTAGGTATCGTTAACTGATTCTAATAATGCCTACAAAGCCGGGCTAAACTTAAAAAAAAATCCCCCCCAAAAAATAAATATTATTTCGAAAAAGCGAGGTAACTTAATGCATGTGCGGTTGACAACCCGATAGCCCCACCCCCCTTCACCCGCGCATGTATGCGCGGGTGAAGGGGGGCGGGGCATGCGGCACGTGGCCGCATCGCTATTCGCTCCGTCACAAATGGTGTTGTCAGTTTTTTAAAAATGACCAAATTTCGGGGAAATTGGAATTAATACCCGGGAAAAAAAGATTATTTCAAAATTCATTATTATTGTTACTGTGATAATTATGTAAAATTTTATATTATATTTGGTCAAGTGTTTACCTAACCTTTACTATCCTTATGGGTCGGACAGGGTTTTCTTTACATATTGTATAATTGATACTTGTAATTTAATCCATATGAAACTTGATTAAATTTCCCCAATTTTTTTTTTCTAGTAGGTAAATCAAAACAATTTCTTTTTCTCATTCTTTAAGTTCATTAGTCTCAGCCGTTCATTACCTAAAATTTGGTCAGATAAATTTTTAAACAATATGTATTCTAAATAATATGCACCTATTTTAGTCTGACCTGTGAGTTTTATTTAGATGATGGAGTTTCCGGGATTTTTTTTTTAAGTACTGGTAAGTATCAATGGGAATTATACCAAAAACGCTAAATGCTAAATAATAACTATAAATAAAAAAGAATAAACCGGTTCCCATTTTGCATTAATCATTTTTATAAATTAATATTTGTTTTCCCTTTTTTAAATAAAAAAATCCCTGCAACGCAGTATCGAAAACAACATAATAAAAGTAATTACCTAATATGTTTCACTTTAGGGCATGAGTTTTGATACCACGTAATTCTATATTAGGTACTTTTTAGACAGAATAGTATACTTTATAGACATGGTATGGCATCCTACGTTTGTTGCGAGACATCCGCGCTCGAAGCAAGCGAGTAGGGAATGTGCACGTAAATATGATGCGGGGTGCGCGGGGGTTTCTGCCTAGCCCCGCCCAGATGCGCAAGGTCATCGTCGTTACTAATCGCCTTAATATCCACCACACTTTCTGATGACACACACACTCCCCCCACACACACACACACCTTAACTGTTTTTGGATGTTAATTTGTGTTGTTCCTCTCTTTTTTAACTCTCTTGTAAATTTTGCCTTTCAAATTATCAAGTAAAACTGTCAAATAAGAAACCTAAACTTTTAATATTTGATAATAATAATAAAGCATTCGTCCACTGAGTGTTCAATGAATGTATACAATGTGAATCTTTGCTGCGCTAGCAGAACTTACCTAGTAACTATGTGTAGTGTTGGGGTCAGGCTGCGCCTAGTTTGGGACCCACTGTTAACTCAAACTAAATAAAAAGCTGTTCTGCTCTTTTAATTGCATGCTATTTCTTGTAATTGTAACAAAGTAATCAAAAAGTAAAGTAGTCTAATAAATATTCATTTTTTTTTTTTTTTTTTATAAATCCATACTAATATTATAAATGCGAAAGTAACTCTGTCTGTCTGTCTGTCTGTCTGTCTGTCTGTCTGTTACGCTTTCCCGCTTAAACCTCTCAACCGATTTTGATGAAATTTGGCAAAGACAATCTTTAGACCCTGAGAAAGAACATAGGCTACTTTTTATCCCGGAAAAATTTGATGTTCCCGAGGGAAATCTAAAAAGCGCGATATAACGGAATTCCACGCGGGCGGAGCCGCGGGCGGAAAGCTAGTAGTATACATATAAAACGACCTTTATCGATCGAGTAACCGGACGAAAAGTGTTTTTTTTACAAATTAAAATATGTTTATGAATGTAACGGTGATGGATTGCCTAATGAAATCATGTCAAAGATATTTTTATTAATTACTAGCTATCCGCCCGCGGCTTCGCCCGCGTGGAGTTCGGTTATATCGCGCTTTTTAGATTTCCCTCGGGAATATCAAATTTTTCCGGGATAAAAGGTAGCCTATGTTCTTTCTCAGGGTCTAAAGAATGTCTGTGCCAAATTTAATCAAAATCGGTTGAGAGGTTTAAGCGGGAAAGCGTAACAGACAGACAGACCGACAGACAGACAGACAGACAGACAGACAGACAGACCGACAGACAGACAGACAGAGTTACTTTCGCATTTATAATATTAGTATGGATATAAAAGGTTAATTTTTTTTAATACCTTTACCGATCGAGAGATCTACTTTTTTTCATATCAAGGCTAATTTAAACAGCCCCCTAATCGGCGAACATATTTTTGTCAAATGATTACGACTAGTTGGGATTGTTTAGACCGAACGAACCAATGGGCGATCCAAACGAACCCAACTGATCCCAACTAGTCGCAATCATTTGACAAAAATGTATTCGCCAATTAGGGGGCTGGTGATTAAAAACTGGTACCTTCACAATTATATATCAAAATAAAGATATTTTTTACGAATATGATAGTATACGGTTGCCTATGAAAAGCTAGTCAGAAATTAGGGTTTCCAGGCGTGGAAGTTTGAAAATTTTACACGACTGGAAGTGAGCGAGAAAGAAAGCCTATTCCATCCAGCGCGTTAGACGAAGATGCAGCATAGCAGCCGTTAGCGCCCCACATCAGCCGCTTAAAATAGTGCAGGAGAGGGAAAGGGATAGCATATACGCAATATTAAATGCGATTGAGTGAGACGCAATGAGTCCATCCTTCGTGTGTTTGTAACGTAGTGCGCATGCTTTGTTGCCTGTAAGTTGACCTTGACTAATCAGTGTATTTATGCATGTGTTGGAGTATAAACCGTCGTTTTGTAGCAACTTCCCGCCATTCTTATAAAAGTAATATACGAAATTCAAAATCTTGCTGAGTATTCTTTTTTCAATTTACTTCATCCGTGATTTTCTTTTTAAAATGTCAAAAACGTGTTTTTTATGTGGTTTGAAAAAGTCTGTAATTGACTTTATTGATAAAACCCTCAAAAACTGCAAATCAAAGTTGGCATTTAGAAAAATTAAACATTTCAAATACAGTGATGTGAATTTAAGTGATATATCACTCGATTCAGTTGGTTATCACTCACAGTGTTACAAGAAAATAACTGTTTTAAAAAATGCTTACAATGAAGAATTCAATAATTTCATTGGATATAAAAAAGTAAGTGATACTAATTTATATTAATACTAGCGACCCACCCCGGCATCGCACGGGTGCAATGCTGATACTAAATACACTACAGAAAAACTGTGAACGTTTTGTAAAAAACCGCCGCAAACAGCGAGCCGTGTACCGCCGCAAACGCGACACCCCGCAATTTTTAAATCTGTAATGTCTTCGAAAATATTCATTTACATCATGTCGTGGTGGCCTAGTGGTTAAAACACCAGCCTCTCAAGTATGAGTGCGCGGGTTCGATTCCATTTCAGACAAGTAACAATGTAACTTTTCTAAAGTTATATGTACTATCCAAGTATTTCTTGGACACCAATGACTGAAGGTGAAGGAAAACATCTTGAGGAAACCTGGACTTTAAGTCTGAAATTACCAACCCGCATTGAGCAAGCGTGGTGATTACGCTCAATCCTTCTCTGTATCAGAGGAGACCTGTGCCCAGCAGTGGGACGATAAAAAGGTTGATGATGATGATGATACAAATTATATAAGTAATTATTTGTAATTTAAAAAACATGCCAAGGAATTGACAAATATTTGCCACTTTCTGTAACGCGATGAAAAGTAACTTCCAAACTAAATAGCTTTCCGCCCGCGGCTTCGGCCGTGTGGAATTCGGTTATACCGCGCTTTTTAGATTCCTCATTTTCGGGGATTAATTATCGTATCATTTAGCTTCTAAGTTTACATGTGCATATTCGTTTGCAATATATTACCTTCTTTTAAACGACACACAGCGCCATCTATCACCAAACTGGTATGAAGCTAACAATATTTTTGTTTTTCCTCGAGAATATCATTTTTTTTCCCGATAAAAAGTACCCTATTAATTAATTCAGGACTTCTAACTTTACGTCTGCAAAATTGTAAAGCATTACTGAATCAATCGGAAAGTGTCACTTTCCGATTTATAATATTAGTAAGGATGAACATGTTTTAAAAATTACACAACATAATCCATCCATACTAATATTATAAATGCGAAAGTAACTCTGTCTGTCTGTCTGTCGGTCTGTCTGTCTGTCTGTCTGTCTGTTACGCTTTCCCGCTTAAACCTCTCAACCGATTCTGATGAATTTTGGCACAGACAATCTTTAGACCCTAAGAAAGAACATAGGCTACCTTTTATCCCGGAAAAATTTGATATTCCCGAGGGAAATCTAAAAAGCGCGATATAACCGAACTCTACGCGGGCGAAGCCGCGGGCGGAAAGCTAGTTTTTTTATATACAAAACCCGAAACACGTGTCCAGTATTTTCAAGTAAAGAATCTATGTAATTTTCAAAAAGATATCATGAAAAACCACAAAGTTATGAGCTTGCTATCCAACTTGGTTGTCCCAATAAAAATTTTGTACGCACCGCTCGCCCGCCCGAGCGGAGCGTTGACCTGTGGCGTTAGCTGTTGCGCGTAGCGTACCATAAGCTGCGTGGTACGATCGGTGGTCACACTGCAACAAGTTGTAAACGTATTTGGGAAAAAATATAGCATGGTGTAAAAATGATTGGAATCGATTCAGTTGCTTATTCTGACCAAACTGTATTCGGGTTTCGCTTGATGTACTTGCTGTAAAGCATTTCTTTGTTGGGTTAGCCTTTTTTTGTTGTTGTTTTTTTTTTTTTTGTGTGTTTTTCACAATGGACGCTCTTAGCGTACAATATATTTCTGCATCGTTCTTACACGGTTGATTTCAAAATGAATGATGTAATCAAATATTTGTATCAATAGCTTGATAATTTAAAAGAGTGTCCATGGAGTTTCTTGCCCGTTCTTCTCTATGGTCCGTATTACAGATCGTCACTCAAAACTTTAAAAGTCTCGTTTCAAGCCATTTGATTGGTTGAAACTAGTTTTAAGTAATGCTTAAACAGAGATCAATGCTTGAGTTTCCTTCTGTAATACGGACCTATATGTACCTACTCTTTGGAATGGGCGACTAGCTTCACCTTACTGACTGACCGACCTTCTGACAATTCAAAAGTGCCTGGTTTATTTGAAAAATATAAATGCTTCGATTTGATTTGTATAAAGAAAAATTAACGTTAATTATACAGGCAAACAATTAAAAATTTTCAGATAAATCTTACTTCAGCAACTCAAGGTTCTGTTGTTGGTGATGAGTCATCCACGAATATGGCAGAGGTTGAAGAGTGCAGAGAGAAGACAGGGGTTGATGCCATAATACCGTTCCCTATTTATTCGGATCCGGTAAGAAAATATTTCTGTTATATTTTATTGACAGTTAGGGCCTTTTTTTCTCGGGGTGGAAATCCTCATAGGATGTCCGCCGCCCTGGGGTGGGCGACGGGGTCTGTCAGACTTTTACTGACTAAAACCACCCCGGTGTCTCTTCTATCACGAGCAAACGCGTGGGGCCGCGGGAGTCTAAATTCTTCCACGGCCCCACACCCTCGTGCTGGCCCGGTCTGTCGGGCCTCTTCTCCTGCACGGGGTAGTGGGGTGTTAAACTACCCCGTGGATCGCCTCAGAGACCGTTTTCTCCGCGGCGGAGAAAAAAGTACGGTCCGCGAATAAAAAGTCGACCGCAGATTTACGCGAACTCAACGCACACGGTGTGCGGTCATTTGTTCCTCAAAAATGTGGAGAAGTAAGAGCACACAACGCGGACTAAAGTCATGTGCGGTGCGTCGCCGAGTCACACGAGTTCTATTTTATTCGGGGACTCCCCCGTACTTTTGTCCGGTCCGCTCTCTGCATGTCCTCGGTTATTCGGGGGACTTTTTGTACGCGGTACTTTTAATCCCTCGTTTGCGTTACTCGATACAGTTGTAAGCGATCTATTTTAGCGGACAAAAAAGTCCGCGGACAGAAATCCCTCGTCTGCACAAGCTATTAGAAAGATGGAACGACAGCCTCCGAGGCGTAGCGGCGGCTGCGCAAGGAGGCGCGGGTTGGATCCATATTTGCACTGGTCTGGTCGAAAGCACGTTAAGCCATTGGTCCCGGTTGCCATACGAACATCTAATGGCAGTCGTTACAGGTTGTTGGAGCCCTCAAAAAATCCAACAATTGGTCTAACTGCAATGCGATATCGGCTTCGGGTTGTGGAGGTCAGACGGCAGTCGCTTCACGGAAAATATCGAACTTTTGCTCAAATAAACGGACCCCAGAATTCAAAGCTGAAAAGGCTTCGGATGCGACTGGAATTAATGCTGAGATGATGATGATGAGTTAGAAAGATGGAACACCAAGACTCTTGGCGTGAGCTCCGGGCTCCAAGGACGTTCAGACGGTTATAATAACATAAATATATTGTTGTTATTTAATGCATGAGGTGAACGAACTTTCCGTCCGTTTATTTATGACCGTCCGTTTACCTTCCTATTATTGTTTTTTTTATATCCCTATTCCGTTTTACATAGCGGTTTCAATGTCTTTGATGATTATTCTTAAATTTTGTCACAATTTTCAATTAATCATAAAATTGCGTTACAACCGGAAAAACATACAGACAAATTCGAAATTTTTTCAAAAAGAAATTTCTGCTGATAAAATTACATATACATTATACATTTGATTAAAAATTATATTATTTCTAATATCTCATGGGATATCTGTTAAGAATAATTTTGAAATAATAAATTTATTTGTATTTTATTTTTATACTAATTATTATTTAAAAAAAAATCTAATTAATATTTTTTTTTAAAATATTTGCAATATTTATGAAGCACGACAAAATCCAGCTTCAATTTTTTAAGTTTATAAATATTTTACCTTATTATTTGTCAATTTTCATTAATTTTGCCTTGAAATAGGTAGAAAGCAAACCCAGAAATTACGTATGTAGGGCTAACAGCTGCAGCTATGCTGCATCTTCGTTTATCGCGCTCCAGCGCGACCATTTTTTTATCACCTTTTTAAATTAAGCAAACCTATAGCTATGACAAGAAAAAGGTAGGCAACCCTACGTTTGCATATTCTAATCTAGACTACGGACTTTCAATTACTGCTGTTAAATTTTTTTGGTTACTCGATCGATGAAGGTATTAAAAAAAAATAACCTTTTATAACAATCAATTAAAAATATCCTTGACACTATTTCATTGGGCAACCCATGAACCCATCACCGCACCACACATTCAGAAACATTATACATATTTTAATTTGTAAAAGACACATTTCGTCCGGTTACTCTTACCCTACTATTATTATTATACTCTTTGGGTTACTCGATCGGTGAAGGTCGTTTTATATAGTACTGTTATGGTTTCCCAATGTTAGGGAAAACCCTTAATTAACAGTAATATATTGATTATATAGATTTCTGTATAAAATGCATTATCATCATCTTTAGGCTAACCTTGCGTCCCGCGGTCCTGTGGAGCCAGTCGGAGCGCAACCGTTAAGCCGGCTACATCATATTCTGTCGCGTGTCTGCCAGTTCATTTTTTATTCAAGTTCAAACCCGAATTGTGTCAAGGCTAAAGCCCTTAATAAATTACTACTTCCGTGTAACCAACAAAGTGTTTTTTTTAAAAACTGTTTCTCGGGTTCTCGTATAACATTGGTGGCAGCTTAAGGGATTTTAGTAAAAGGAAATCCTCGGAACGCCTCAGTTCAGTGAACTTTTGTGTTGTGACCGTGACCGTGAAAAGTGCCGAAATCTTAATTTCCAAATCGCTGTGTCCTTCCATTCAACATCGCTGTATCCTGCTGGTTGAACCAGATCGTCACGTGCCTGTCAATCGGGCATACTCCGAATTCCAACCACTCACCTCGAGTGAGTTCTCCGAGCTCCGAAATGATTCGTGTCGCCGTCACAGTTGCATTGCTCCTGTGAGTACATCTATTCTATAAAAAAGTGTTATTTCGTGTTCATGTGAATAAAAATACAGTATTCCGTGTTGCAAAATTAGTGCTGGTGATCATACTCGTTTACAAATTTCATCGTAATTCTAACCTAAATTGAAACTTATAATTGAACTCTATATAAGTACTTTTAATAATATTTAGGAGATAAAATAATTCCAGTGTATTAAGCCCTTATCATACTGTTCCGAGAATAGTGCCGCATTCCATTCCAATAGCGCACTCGCACTCTGCCTTATCTTTGTTTTGTCTACGATAATGCCCAAAGACGAGCCTGTCGTCATGTCTAAGGAATTAGATATAAATTTCATCAGCAAATTCATAAATAAATTCGATGGTAACCGGGAGAAATTGGGCGCATTTTTAAATAATTGCAGAAATGCAATCGGCCTTACGTCATCACATCAGCAAGACATAGTTTTAAAATATATTTTAAGCCAATTAGAAGGCCGTGCTGAGAGTGCGTGCTCAATTAAAGAGTTCGAAAACTGGCAGCAACTGGAAGATTTTCTCAAAGATCAATTTGGCGAGAAAAAACACTACGCTGCACTACTCTCGGATCTTCAGGACTGCTGTCAGTCTAATAGCGAGACGGTTAACCAGTTCGCACTTCGAGTAGAGACGTGTCTAGCCAAACTATTAACTGAAATTAATATATCAATACCCACTAAAAAGAAAGGCGAATTGGCTGGCCGTGTCGCCGCAATGCAAGACTTAGCATTATATTCATTTATTAGTGGCTTGAATTCTCGATTGTCTACCGTAGTCAGATGCCGTGACCCTGAAACTTTAAATGAAGCCATTGGGTTCGCTGTGTCCGAAGAGAAGATTTTACATACTATTTCCAAACGAAATCCGTCAACAACTAACAGCCATTCACTTAATCACGGACGCTGGCCTCAACGCCGCTTCCAACAAAACCGAAATCATACACAGCAAAGTTATCCAAATGAATTTAATAATAATAAACCATCAACATCAGGCCCTCCAGTGTGCCGCTATTGCAAAAACACGGGCCACACTATTGAGGAATGTAAGAAACGGGAATTCAATAATCGCTTCAGGGATTTAAATAATCAAAGACCGTTTCCAAAGCGTTACCAAAATAATCAAGCTCAAATTCACGCGATGAATAGTAACGAAGGTGAAAATGTCGAAGTGGACGATTTAAACGAGTAAAGGGCTCACGGTGGTACCTCGTGAGACCCAAACATCAAATTTTAAAATATCGCCGTAACAAAGGTACCAATGCTATATCCTCTGTATCCCCTAAAAATAGGGACTTGCGAATTAATCGCAACACCACTGTATCCTCTGTATCCTCTGTATCCCCTAAAAATAGGGACTCGCGAATTAATCGCAACACCACTGTATCCTCTGTATCCTCTGTATCCCCTAAAAATAGGGACTTGCGAATTAATCGCAACACCACTGTATCCTCTGTATCCTCTGTATCCCCTAAAAATAGGGACTCGCGAATTAATCGCAACACCACTGTATCCTCTGTATCCTCTGTATCCCCTAAAAATAGGGACTTGCGAATTAATCGCAACACCACTGTATCCTCTGTATCCTCTGTATCCCCTAATGACAGGGACCCGCAAACTCATTGCACTGTATCCTCTGCACCCTCTGTATCCACTAATATCGCCTCGAACTCAACTGCTCCTCACCCAATACCTGAAACAAAAATTTTTGAAATTAATATTGGTTCATTTAGGAAACGCTTACCTCATATCCTTGTCCATTCCTCAGTGTCGAATACTACCATATCTCTCCTCGTAGACTCTGGTGCCACTGTGAGTGTACTGAAAAAATCTTCCATACAAATACCAGTCGATATCTCAACAGAAGTAATCCTATTGAAAGGTATCGACCCCACTAATCAACCTACACCCACAATGGGCCACTTTCCGCTTAAATTAAAAATAGACGATGAAATTACTGTTATACATAAATTCCATATAATACCCCGAATATACTTACCTTATGACGGTATACTCGGCACTGATATGCTACTCGCCTTTGGCTGTACAATTGACTACACTCGTGAAATCTTGAAAATAGGTGAAAATGAAATAAAGTTACATTTCAATGAACCAATTTACACAATTCCTCCCAGGTCTGAAACTATCATAGAATGCTCCGTGTCCAACCCAGAGGTGAAAGAAGGGCTCGTACTAGACCAGTGTTATCACGAAGACTTGTTGATCGCTAATTGCTTAGTTGCAGTCAAGGAAAATAAAAGAATCAATTTATCAGTGATCAATACCTCTGAAACCCCTATTACCTTGAAGTCTAATTTAGATATCACACTTACTCCTTTAAGTTCCTTAAGCGAACTTATTAATCCAGTAGACACGCGTGCAGTTAGTCATATTGAAAACGTAGACTCTTATCTCCGAACCCAGGAAGTATTAAACCTTCTTAGAATATCTCACCTTAACTCTGAAGAAGCAAATACTCTTCATGATGTTTGCTCTGAATACTCAGACATATTCTTTATCCCTGGTGATAGACTATCTCATACAAATGCACTTAAACATAATATAAAAACAAGCGATCAAAATCCAATAAACACAAAATCTTATCGGTTCCCAGAGGTACACAAACAAGAAGTCAAAAGACAAATTGACCAAATGCTGGAACAAGGAATCATAAAACACTCAGAGTCTCCATGGTCCTCGCCAATATGGGTTGTACCAAAAAAGATTGATGCATCCGGTCAGCAAAAATGGCGCATAGTTATCGATTACCGAAAACTGAATGATATCACCATTGGTGACAGCTACCCTATTCCGCAGATATCCGAAATCCTAGATCAGCTGGGTCAGAGTAAATACTTCTCTACCCTTGACCTTGCATCTGGATTTCATCAAATTTTAATTAATGAAGAAGATGCTTCTAAAACGGCATTTAGTGTACCTCAGGGACATTACCAGTTCACAAGAATGCCATTCGGCTTAAAAAACGCACCCGCTACCTTCCAACGTTTAATGAATACAGCTCTCACAGGCCTTCAAGGCATAAGGTGCTTTGTGTACCTAGATGACATAGTTATATATAGTCATGACTTGAATTCTCACATCGAAAACCTTGCGTCAATATTCCAAAGGCTTAGAGATTACAATCTAAAACTTCAACCCGATAAATGCGAGTTTCTCCGACGTGAAGTCGCATATCTCGGCCATTTAATAACTAAGGACGGTGTAAAACCTAACCCTGATAAGATAAGATCGGTAACTCAATTTCCTACTCCCAAATCTCCCAAGGACATTAAGTCCTTCCTCGGACTTGTGTCTTATTATCGTCGTTTCATTGATAACTTCGCGAAAATTGCAAAACCTCTAACGCAACTGTTAAAAAAGGACGTCCCTTTCCTATGGGAAAATCAACAACAAGTCGCTTTCGATGAACTCAAACATAAACTTACCTCTGCTCCTGTTCTTATTTATCCGGACTTTTCTGCCCCTTTCATCTTAACTTGTGACGCCTCTAATTATGCCATTGGTGCAGTTCTCAGTCAAGGCTCAGTCGGTAAAGATAAACCAATAGCCTATGCCTCTCGAACCCTCAACAAGAGCGAATGTAACTATAGTACCACTGAAAAAGAACTCGTCGCCATCCTGTTCGGTTGTAAAACCTTTCGCCCTTATCTCTATGGGCGAAAATTCCTAATCATTACAGATCATAGGCCATTAAAGTGGTTATTTAATCACAAGGATCCTAGTAGTAAATTACAGAGATGGCGCTTGAAATTAATGGAATATGAATATGAAATTGAGTATCAAAAAGGAAAACTAAATGCCGCTGCTGACGCCTTATCGCGATACCCTGTAAACCCAATTCAAACATCAGAAAGTGATCCTGTCCCGTCTACTTCTAATCAAAACACAGAGGACCCCTCATCTCGATTTAGCCCTCTAACTCTCGAGGATCTCGATATCCAACTACCTCCTGATGCCCTAAACCTTGACAATAAACTACCGTCAGTAGAGCTCTTAGAAAATGATGATTCACTGCCAGGAATCGATAATCTTTCTACGCCATCTACATCTAACAAATCCCCGAATACCACGACAAATCCTCTTCGTGACAACAATTACAGCAAATTCTTAAAAGCAATGAACGATAAAAACTTTATTAGTAACGCTAAAATCATAGAACACAATGAAAGCATCCTAAAAAGTAACTGTGACATCCTTGTCATACCTACTTCCATCGACCTCGATGCATCCAATCCTTACATAGAAGAAATACTAAGTAGCCTCGAAAACTCTAAAGACTTCTTAGAAAAAGAAAGATCTCTTTATTCCTTTATTTCAATAGATCATAAAGGAAAATCAATATATTTTCTGTTCACTAAAGTATACCATTTTGATAGCAGTTCATATGACGAAATCTATAAAAGTTTACTAAATCTTCGATCCGATATATTACGCGAGTCTAGCGATGCTGACTTAAATTTAGCCATCACTGATTTTAAAAATCCTTTCGACAAACACATCTGGGCAAAAATATACAACATGTTCTGCTACATCTTTAACGATACCCAAACACTAGTTCATATTTACCACAATACAATAATTTACCCTACACCTTCAGAGATACCCAAAATACTTCGCGAAAACCATGATATTCCTATTGCTGGACATCTAGGGTCAACGCGAATGTTTAATCGAGTTAAAGAAAGATATTTCTGGAAAAACATGCGAACAGATATCGAAACTTACGTAAGGGATTGTTCCCAATGCCAAAGTAATAAGGCCCTAAGACAAATTAATAGATCACCAATGCAAATAACTACTACTTCCACCAAACCATTTGAACGACTTAGTCTTGACCTTGTGGGCCCTCTTCCGGAAGCTGGCCTCACAAAGCTTAAATTCATTGTTACATTACAAGACGACCTCACTAAATACTCCCTCGCTTACCCTATCGCTAATGCGACTGCGGAAGAAACATGTGAGTGTCTAGTACACTTTATTTCTGTTTTCGGTATCCCGAAAACTATCTTAACTGACCAAGGCACAAACTTTACTGCAGAACTTTTTAAAAGAACCTGTAGTTTTCTAAAAATAAAACAAATATGGTCTTCCCCATACCATCCTCAAACTCAAGGTGCACTTGAACGCAGTCACTCTACACTTAAAGAATGCCTTAAATCTTATGTCAATGAAAATCATTCTGATTGGCATAAGTATGTCTATACAGCTATGTTGGCATATAATACCTCTACCCACTCGACTACTAATTTCACACCATACGAGCTCCTCTTTGGTCAAAAGCCTTTTATCCCGGATTCTGTCTACGAATTGCAACCAGACCTTACGTATCCGGAATATCTTAAGTCTCTACATCATCGTCTGAAACTTTCGCGTGAAAAAGCCATTGAAAATATACAGAGATCTAAGGAAAGATCTAAACAATATTACGACACCCGTTCGCGACTTGTTCAATATAAGGTTGGAGATTACGTGTATCTCAAAAATCATGTACGCCTGCGTAAAGCTCTCTCACCGATTTGGAAAGGACCGTATAAGGTTGTAAAAGTCAATGGTAGAAGCACCTTGACCTTGCTTATAAATAGACGTCATGTGACGCACCATTACGATGAAGTCAAATTAGCCCCTAGATCTGAAACGTAGTTAAGTACATAGTAACCCTAGTTATGTATATGTTAAGAACTAGTTTTAAGTGTATTATAATTTTAATTTTATTCTATTGCAGTAATTCTGCGCTGGGTCAAGAGTTCATTACGCCCTTGACGAACAGTCCTGGCATCTACTTCGACCCTGTAGGTTCTCTAAGTTTAGTTGATAGTCACCTCAGCATAGTAATTCCATATGATATATCTTTTATTAATCCGCACATTCTAAACCTTCGTTTTATTCTCGAGAAAGCCAAACGAGTATGTGATAATGGTAAGGTCTTTGATTATTTAGAATGTACAAATCTCTTTGAACCATTGAACACCCGTTTTAAAGATATAGCCCATGACAATGAGGCGATTTTTCACCTAACGTCGCGCCAGTCGAAAAGGTCAGCACTAATAGGATTTGTAGGTACTATATCCAAAAAATTATTTGGCACAATGGATGAGGACGATGCCATACGATATGATAATGCTATTAAGGAGGTGGAAACAGATCAAAAGAAACTAGCTATTTTAATGAAGGAAAATATATTAGTCACCACCTCTACCCTTAAATGTTTTAACGAAACTCTGTCTATAATCAAACTAAATGAAAAACATCTGGAAAATGCAATCGAAGAAATGTCTCAAGATATTCTAAATCTAACTTACGTTTCAAGAGAATTAGGTATTAGGTCCCGTATGCTAGAAGTAACTTCCATGATAGAAAATAGCCTTCTAGCCCTGTCCTTCAAGGTCGAAGATATAATTAACTCCGTTATGTTTAGCAAATCTAATGTCTTATATCCCACTATCCTAACACCTAAAGAACTCTACACCGAATTGGTTGATAATTACAGATTCTTACCCGAATCTAAGCAACTTCCGGTTCCTCTAAACCTAGATAATATACATACTATTCTAAATATATCAGAGATATCTAGTTACTTCAATAAAGGAAAAGTAGTTTTTGTAGTAAAAATACCTCTCATTAATCCTATACAATTAAATGTATATCATAACTTACCTTCACTGGTTCCTCATGATAAAAATAATCCAAAATCATATTCGACTATTATTCCATCTTCAAAGTATATTGGTATAAGCAGAGACAGGTCGATGTACTGTAAATTAGATAATCTTGATTATTGCAAAATAGTTAATAATGATCGTCACCTTTGCGAAACGTCAATCTTGTATTCCTCTTCTGCGACACCTTCTTGTGAGACAGAAATCATTACAAAAGTACTTACTTCAATCCCTTCGATTTGTGAAACTAAGTTTATTCATGGTCACGTTAGCATTTGGCAACCACCGAAATAACACTTTTTTATAGAATAGATGTACTCACAGGAGCAATGCAACTGTGACGGCGACACGAATCATTTCGGAGCTCGGAGAACTCACTCGAGGTGAGTGGTTGGAATTCGGAGTATGCCCGATTGACAGGCACGTGACGATCTGGTTCAACCAGCAGGATACAGCGATGTTGAATGGAAGGACACAGCGATTTGGAAATTAAGATTTCGGCACTTTTCACGGTCACGGTCACAACACAAAAGTTCACTGAACTGAGGCGTTCCGAGGATTTCCTTTTACTAAAATCCCACCGCTGCCACCAATGTTATACGGGAACCCGAGAAACAGTTTTTAAAAAAAAAACACTTTGTTGGTTACACGGAAGTAGTAATTTATTAAGGGCTTTAGCCTTGACACAATTCGGGTTTGAACTTGAATAAAAAATGAACTGGCAGACACGCGACAGAATATGATGTAGCCGGCTTAACGGTTGCGCCCGGACTGGCTCCACAGGACCGCGGGACGCAAGGTTAGCCTAAAGATGATGATAATGCATTTTATACAGAAATCTATATAATCAATATATTACTGTTAATTAAGGGTTTTCCCTAACATTGGGAAACCATAACAGCCCCCCGATTTAGAGTAAACTACGCCTTTAAAAGTGGAGTTTACGTTTAATCTAATGAGATGCATGTTAGCCGATTCGAAGGGAAGGTCCCATACTAATGCTTGAGGGGTTAACGTCTAATTCATGATCATTATTTTCAGGGTCTTTATTTTCTCTGAATTTCATTATTCTTTTGTGTATGCCAGTTCTATACAGTTTATAAATAACAAAAGTCATTACAGAAATTGTAATTACAGTCATAATACCCGAATAGTACTTTTGATACAAAACAATATGAGGTGTCTCAACTATATTGTTAAGACTTTTCAATATCTCTGGGTTATCATAAGCTAAAGAATCTAAGTTTATATTCTTAAGATTAACTACAGGTAAGTTCGTAACAATATTATTAAAGGCTTCAATATTACAACAAGAATCATTTAAAATATTATAATTAGAGATAATAGGTTTCATTACGATTTCACGAGTTTCTTGTGGCATTAACCTGGTGTCTTTACAATAGGCAATACATTCAGAAGGTAAGTACAATATACCATTACCACTAAATTCTATTTCTATAGATTGGGAGTTATTACATTCAATACTTATTCTAGTTCTTTCTGACATTACAAATAACCATCTGTTATGGCGTAGTGGTTGCCAAATGCTAACGTGACCATGAATAAACTTAGTTTCACAAATCGAAGGGATTGAAGTAAGTACTTTTGTAATGATTTCTGTCTCACAAGAAGGTGTCGCAGAAGAGGAATACAAGATTGACGTTTCGCAAAGGTGACGATCATTATTAACTATTTTGCAATAATCAAGATTATCTAATTTACAGTACATCGACCTGTCTCTGCTTATACCAATATACTTTGAAGATGGAATAATAGTCGAATATGATTTTGGATTATTTTTATCATGAGGAACCAGTGAAGGTAAGTTATGATATACATTTAATTGTATAGGATTAATGAGAGGTATTTTTACTACAAAAACTACTTTTCCTTTATTGAAGTAACTAGATATCTCTGATATATTTAGAATAGTATGTATATTATCTAGGTTTAGAGGAACCGGAAGTTGCTTAGATTCGGGTAAGAATCTGTAATTATCAACCAATTCGGTGTAGAGTTCTTTAGGTGTTAGGATAGTGGGATATAAGACATTAGATTTGCTAAACATAACGGAGTTAATTATATCTTCGACCTTGAAGGACAGGGCTAGAAGGCTAGTTTCTATCATGGAAGTTACTTCTAGCATACGGGACCTAATACCTAATTCTCTTGAAACGTAAGTTAGATTTAGAATATCTTGAGACATTTCCTCGATTGCATTTTCCAGATGTTTTTCATTTAGTTTGATTATAGACAGAGTTTCGTTAAAACATTTAAGGGTAGAGGTGGTGACTAATATATTTTCCTTCATTAAAATAGCTAGTTTCTTTTGATCTGTTTCCACCTCCTTAATAGCATTATCATATCGTATGGCATCGTCCTCATCCATTGTGCCAAATAATTTTTTGGATATAGTACCTACAAATCCTATTAGTGCTGACCTTTTCGACTGGCGCGACGTTAGGTGAAAAATCGCCTCATTGTCATGGGCTATATCTTTAAAACGGGTGTTCAATGGTTCAAAGAGATTTGTACATTCTAAATAATCAAAGACCTTACCATTATCACATATTCGTTTGGCTTTCTCGAGAATAAAACGAAGGTTTAGAATGTGCGGATTAATAAAAGATATATCATATGGAATTACTATGCTGAGGTGACTATCAACTAAACTTAGAGAACCTACAGGGTCGAAGTAGATGCCAGGACTGTTCGTCAAGGGCGTAATGAACTCTTGACCCAGCCCAGAATTACTGCAATAGAATAAAATTAAAATTATAATACACTTAAAACTAGTTCTTAACATATACATAACTAGGGTTACTATGTACTTAACTACGTTTCAGATCTAGGGGCTAATTTGACTTCATCGTAATGGTGCGTCACATGACGTCTATTTATAAGCAAGGTCAAGGTGCTTCTACCATTGACTTTTACAACCTTATACGGTCCTTTCCAAATCGGTGAGAGAGCTTTACGCAGGCGTACATGATTTTTGAGATACACGTAATCTCCAACCTTATATTGAACAAGTCGCGAACGGGTGTCGTAATATTGTTTAGATCTTTCCTTAGATCTCTGTATATTTTCAATGGCTTTTTCACGCGAAAGTTTCAGACGATGATGTAGAGACTTAAGATATTCCGGATACGTAAGGTCTGGTTGCAATTCGTAGACAGAATCCGGGATAAAAGGCTTTTGACCAAAGAGGAGCTCGTATGGTGTGAAATTAGTAGTCGAGTGGGTAGAGGTATTATATGCCAACATAGCTGTATAGACATACTTATGCCAATCAGAATGACTTTCATTGACATAAGATTTAAGGCATTCTTTAAGTGTAGAGTGACTGCGTTCAAGTGCACCTTGAGTTTGAGGATGGTATGGGGAAGACCATATTTGTTTTATTTTTAGAAAACTACAGGTTCTTTTAAAAAGTTCTGCAGTAAAGTTTGTGCCTTGGTCAGTTAAGATAGTTTTCGGGATACCGAAAACAGAAATAAAGTGTACTAGACACTCACATGTTTCTTCCGCAGTCGCATTAGCGATAGGGTAAGCGAGGGAGTATTTAGTGAGGTCGTCTTGTAATGTAACAATGAATTTAAGCTTTGTGAGGCCAGCTTCCGGAAGAGGGCCCACAAGGTCAAGACTAAGTCGTTCAAATGGTTTGGTGGAAGTAGTAGTTATTTGCATTGGTGATCTATTAATTTGTCTTAGGGCCTTATTACTTTGGCATTGGGAACAATCCCTTACGTAAGTTTCGATATCTGTTCGCATGTTTTTCCAGAAATATCTTTCTTTAACTCGATTAAACATTCGCGTTGACCCTAGATGTCCAGCAATAGGAATATCATGGTTTTCGCGAAGTATTTTGGGTATCTCTGAAGGTGTAGGGTAAATTATTGTATTGTGGTAAATATGAACTAATGTTTGGGTATCGTTAAAGATGTAGCAGAACATGTTGTATATTTTTGCCCAGATGTGTTTGTCGAAAGGATTTTTAAAATCAGTGATGGCTAAATTTAAGTCAGCATCGCTAGACTTGCGTAATATATCGGATCGAAGATTTAGTAAACTTTTATAGATTTCGTCATATGAACTGCTATCAAAATGGTATACTTTAGTGAACAGAAAATATATTGATTTTCCTTTATGATCTATTGAAATAAAGGAATAAAGAGATCTTTCCTTTTCTAAGAAGTCTTTAGAGTATTCGAGGCTACTTAGTATTTCTTCTATGTAAGGATTGGATGCATCGAGGTCGATGGAAGTAGGTATGACAAGGATGTCACAGTTACTTTTTAGGATGCTTTCATTGTGTTCTATGATTTTAGCGTTACTATTAAAGTTTTTATCGTTCATTGCTTTTAAGAATTTGCTGTAATTGTCGTCACGAAGAGGATTTGTCGTGGTATTCGGGGATTTGTTAGATGTAGATGGCGTAGAAAGATTATCGATTCCTGGCAGTGAATCATCATTTTCTAAGAGCTCTACCGACGGTAGTTTATTGTCAAGGTTTAGGGCATCAGGAGGTAGTTGGATATCGAGATCCTCGAGAGTTAGAGGGCTAAATCGAGATGAGGGGTCCTCTGTGTTTTGATTAGAAGTAGACGGGACAGGATCACTTTCTGATGTTTGAATTGGGTTTACAGGATATCGCGATAAGGCGTCAGCAGCGGCATTTAGTTTTCCTTTTTGATACTCAATTTCATATTCATATTCCATTAATTTCAAGCGCCATCTCTGTAATTTACTACTAGGATCCTTGTGATTAAATAACCACTTTAATGGCCTATGATCTGTAATGATTAGGAATTTTCGCCCATAGAGATAAGGGCGAAAGGTTTTACAACCGAACAGGATGGCGACGAGTTCTTTTTCAGTGGTACTATAGTTACATTCGCTCTTGTTGAGGGTTCGAGAGGCATAGGCTATTGGTTTATCTTTACCGACTGAGCCTTGACTGAGAACTGCACCAATGGCATAATTAGAGGCGTCACAAGTTAAGATGAAAGGGGCAGAAAAGTCCGGATAAATAAGAACAGGAGCAGAGGTAAGTTTATGTTTGAGTTCATCGAAAGCGACTTGTTGTTGATTTTCCCATAGGAAAGGGACGTCCTTTTTTAACAGTTGCGTTAGAGGTTTTGCAATTTTCGCGAAGTTATCAATGAAACGACGATAATAAGACACAAGTCCGAGGAAGGACTTAATGTCCTTGGGAGATTTGGGAGTAGGAAATTGAGTTACCGATCTTATCTTATCAGGGTTAGGTTTTACACCGTCCTTAGTTATTAAATGGCCGAGATATGCGACTTCACGTCGGAGAAACTCGCATTTATCGGGTTGAAGTTTTAGATTGTAATCTCTAAGCCTTTGGAATATTGACGCAAGGTTTTCGATGTGAGAATTCAAGTCATGACTATATATAACTTTTTGACTATATTTAACTATATATAACTTTTTTTAACAATTGTTTTGTTTACGTATGTTTTTTTTTTTATAAATTTCTGGCTCGGTTGCTAGACCTTTAAGCCAAGTCATTATTTTTGAGTGCATTCTTATTAACGTTTACTTATGACAATGCTAACTAGAGAGACCATATGTTTGAATTTCATTGACTATTAAGACCAGTGTAGCTCAACAAACGGTACTGTGCTAGATATTTTATGTATACTAATGGACATGCCTTAGAGATGAAAATTGTGGCACTCCGAAAGAAAGAGAGGAAATGAAGTATCGTCTATCTTTATCTCTTTCGGAAAGAGATAGTGCTAGACTGAAAACATAGGCCATCTCTCTCACCCTTGAAACCAAAAAAATACTGCAGATTATACACGTACGGATATGTCGATGATCGATCCAAATACGTCGTGTCGTGTCGTATACAATATGTAAAGAAAACCCTGTCCGATCCGTGAAGGTATTGTTAGGTATCGATAACTGATTCTACTAATGCCCACAAAGACAGTCTAAACTTAAAAAAAAAATCCCCAAAAAAAATAAATATTATTTCGCAAAAAAAGGTAACTTAATACATGTGCGATAAGCAACCCCTTCCGCGGGCGGCGGGGGGCAGGGCACGCGGCACCTGTGACGTGGCCGCGTCGCTATTCGCTTATAATAATACCGGTGTTGTCACTTTTGTAAAAATTACCAAATTTCGGGGAAATTGGAATTAATTCCCGGGAAAAAAGGATTATTTCAAAATTCATTAGTATTGTTACTATGATGATTATGTAAAATTTTATATTATATTTGGTCAAATGTTTACCTAACCTTTATTATCCTTACGGGTCGGACAGGGTTTTCTTTACATATTGTATAAGTCGTGGTGGCCTAGTGGTTAAAACACCAGCCTCTCAAGTACGAGTGCACGGGTTCAATTCCAGGTCAGGCAAGTACCAATGTAACTTTTCTAAAGTTAATATGTACTTTCTAAGTATATCTTGGACACCAATGACTGAAGGTGAAGGAAAACATCTTGAGGAAACCTGGACTTTATAAGTCTGAAATCGCCAACCCGCACTGAGCAAGCGTGGTGATTACGCTCAATCCTACTCTGTATGAGAGGAGACCTGTGCCCAGCAGTGGGATGATAAAAAGGTTGATGATGATACACGTACGGCATGCCCGTTAGTATATGTCTATGATTTTTATTATTTATATTGCTTTAAGATTCCCTTCTGATGTTACGGAACGTAACAAATGGTTGGCGATTGTACCACTAAGACGAGCTTTTTCGGAAAATGCTAAAATATGCAGTCTGCATTTTCAAGATAGTGATTATGATAGATCGGGAAAAAAACTTTTAATTGGAGTTACCCCCATTTATCAAGAAAGAAATGTGAGTGTATATATCTCATTATTTACTTATTTTTTTTTTACTAATAGTGTAATTTAAATTGATGTGTGAATTTACTTAATACTCATTGTTGTAGGAACAAATGGCTATGAACACCGATGAACCCGAAACTGCCATTACTGTTCATGACACAATGTTTAATATGCCTTCATCACCACAGAAAGTAAGGACTTATCCATTATTTCTAAAATTCTAACACTCTTACATATCTAACCATTCTGTCAATATATTACAATAATTGTCATAATTATATTTGATTATATGTGTTGACCTCTGACGTCAGCTGTTGCGCACGCGCGAGTACTGCAACAATTTGTAAATGTATTTGAGAAAAAAATATATTATAACATGGTTTGAAAATGATAGGAATTGATTCATTTGCTTATTCTGAACAAACTATATTCGTATTTCGCATTAACAGAAATAACAATGTATGTTTTATGTGTGTGCGGTGCGAGCTTGGTGGATCTTAGATTCACCTCATTCGGATATTCATATCAACATATACATAAATATAACTGCAGAGAACAGCTCAGGGTGCACCTAGTTTTTTTATAATAGTGGCCATCATCTAATGACAGATTCACCGGCGATACGCATTCATGATAGATTTGGGTTGGTCTGCACTGAATAATTTGCATTGGGTTTAAAAAGTACTATTATGCTTGATTTTAGATAAACAACCAAAGTACATCGGCTATCAAGTTTGGTGCGGACAAAAATATACAGGCTTGTTTTAAAACATCGAGGGAAGATTCTTTTGAAAAGGAGAACAAACTATTGGCGCAAAAAGTTGTGAGGCTCCACAAATTGGTAAATAAAATGAAATCTTTGATAAAAATAGTAAGATTATACGCAAGTAAAAGCGAAATTGAAAATATTTTTAATGAAAATTTCGCAAATATTTGCCAAGGATTTAAAAAAGCAACAAAACGGTGTCCGCTAGATGTAAGGTATAAGTCCGAAATAAAATCCTTTGCACTTACTCTGCAAAAGCGTATGATTTTTAAGAAAACATGTTTGTGGGCCGTCTGTTGAGATCATAAGGCATTCTTTATCAACATTTAATTGTAATGTGGGATGTTTAACGAAGGTACTGGACTATTTTAAAGCATTTCGGCGTTCATTTTGGGGGGGTAAGTTAGGTCTAGTGGGAGGAAAGTCAGATTTTTAGAGTAGGTCAGTAAATCGTGTTTTTTTGGCAATTACATCGTACATTTTATTAGTGTCTAAGAGATAAGTCCTTGTTTAAACTTTGTTTAGTAATTAGGATAGTTCATATATTATGTTCTGCGAGATTTCCAGGGAGGGAGGGAGGGGGGGGGGGGCACAGCTGCCTCCCTCTGTCCCCCCTGGGTACGCCCATGATAAGAACTATATGAAACAAATATTGTAGAATTGATTGCTAGTACATTTTTAATGTTGCGTCTAAGAAGACATGTGACATCTACCAACCCGCACTCCGTGGTAGATTACGGCCCACTCCCTCTCACCGATAGGAGGCCGGTGTCCCAGGAGTGGGAACATTATAGGCTGATTGTGTTGTGTTTCTAAGAAGACATTTAAAAAACGTGATTGACTCTAAGTTAGGTGCTATTCGGTCCAGACGTCAAAAACTCCATAAAACAATAATATTTAGTAACGTGTAAAATAGGTATACACCATTATTTTTTGTTTAAAAGAAACCCGAAACACGTGTCCATTATTTTTAAGTAAAGAATCTATGTACAAAATTTCAAAAAGATATCATGAAACACCACAAAGTTATGAGCTTGTTATCCTACTTGGTTGTCCCAACAAAATATGGTCTACGCTCCGGTCGGGCGGGCGAGCGGTGCATTGACCTCTGGTGTCAGCTGTTGCGCGGGAACAATTTCTAAATGTATTTGGGAAAAAATATAACATGGTGTAAAAATTATTGGAATAGATTCAGTTGCTTATTCTGAACAAACTGTATTCAGGTTTTGCATAAACGAAAAATAACGTTGTATTTATTATATTTTCAAGATATTTGAGCTTTTATGTAAATAAATAATGTATGACAATAAAAATAACTCGTTATTGAGTGAGTTACTCATTAACAAGTTATTTTTATTGCCTACTAGCTTTCCGCCCGCGGCTTCGCCCGCGTGGAGTTCGGTTATATCGCGCTTTTTAGATTTCCCTCGGGAACATCCAATTTTTCCGGGATAAAAGGTAGCCTATGTTCTTTCTCAGGGTCTAAAGATTGTCTGTGCCAAATTTCATCAAAATCGGTTGAGAGGTTTAAGCGGGAAAGCGTAACAGACAGACAGACAGACAGTGTTACTTTCGCATTTATAATATTAGTATGGATTTGTTTTTAATGTAGCTTGGTGTGTAAATAGTAATCTTAATGTATAAGTTTGAAATTGAGAACTTTGTAAATAAATGTGATTGGAATAGTCTATTATATTTATCTATCAAATCCCTTTTTTCTCACTAATTTTATAAAAGTGAAATTGGCGCCAAATCTCATGTTCACAAACTAAACTATATTTAAGTTCAGTGCATCTTTTTCTATACATTTCATTTAGAAAGGGACAGAACATAATATGTCAGTTTAGACCTGTCAAATTAGTCCGCACTTGACGTAAATTGGTGTATTTTTGGTCGCCATGTTTATAATCGCGTCTCAAGTTCTCAACTCATCATCATCATCATCTCAGCGTTAATCCCAGTCACATCCGTAGTTTTTTCAGCTTTGGAGAATATGAATATATGCACTGGTCTGGCCGTGCCACTCACTTGTGGGGCGAGGCCCTCGAGAAAAATGAGGGAGCGATTGCCGTCTCCCTTGATGTCTCGAAGGCCTTAGACCGGGTATGGCACGCTGGCCTTTTGAGTAAGCTTCCAGCGTACGGCATTTCCGCTGGCCTGACTGGCTGCGTAAAAGACTTCCTGACTGAACGGTCCCTCCGAGTTGTTGTCGACGGATGCTCATCGGAGCCCATGTCGACCAATGCCGGTGTTCCTAAGGCGTCTGTTCTCTCTGCAACTGTGTTCCTGCTGCATATTAACCATCTGCTGATGCCTGGCATCTATGGGTATGCAGATGACAGCACAGTTGTGGAGAGATACCTGCCGGAAGCTCGGGCTAGTAAGGAATCAATCCGGTCCGAAAGAGAGGCTATGGTAGAGCGTACGAGTGCTGCACTACAGGCAGTCTCAGAATGGGGCAAAGCCAATCTTGTAGCATTCAATGCCGCCAAAACTCAGGCGTGTCTTTTCACCGCCAAAAGGAGCCCGTTCACCTTGGCTCCTACTTTTCAGAATATATCCTTGGAGTGCACCGATCGCCTTCAACTTTTGGGAGTTGAGATTTCCTCGAACTTAAACTTTGGGCGGTTCATTGAGTCCAAGGCCAAGGTGGCTGCCAGAAAACTTGACGTCATCGCAAAGGTCCGGCGGTACTTCACACCGGGGCAGCTTTTAATGTTGTACAAACCACAAGTCCGCTCGTGTGTGGAGTACTGCAGCCACATTTGCGCTGGTGCTGCGTAATGTCACCTGGCTACTTTGGATTCAGTTTTTTTACAACGTTCACAGTTTTTCTGTAGTGTAATTAGTATCAGCATTGCACCCGTACAAAGCCGGGCGGGTCGCTAGTTCTTAATATATTTATTTATTAATACCTTTTATATTATTTTAAACCACAGAAATCTTTGGAAATTTGTGTCTACTTTTGCGCTGTACTTCTTCTTCTTCCTCAGCCTATAGATGTCCACTGCTGGACAAAGGCCTTCCCCAAGGCTTTCCACGATGAAAGTTTTGCGCTGTACGATGCTTAATTATACAAAATTTTCATACACCATGTCCTAAATTATCGGATTTGATTGAGTCCATAGGTACCTTTCTCAACATCTTGCCGCTAGATGGCGCTGTTTTGACAGTTGCCATTCTAATGTATGGTAACTGTCAGAGCTGCACGTATTATACCGTAGGTATTTTTTTTTATTTCCTAAAATGAAAATATATAAATATATACGGACAAATCACACAGATTGAGCTAGCCCCAAAGTAAGTTCGAGACTTGTGTTATGGGATACTAACTCAACAATACTATATTTATAATAGATACATACCTCACGTTTTTGACGCGAAACCTAGTAGACGTGCACTTTGTATTGATTTAATTATGTAAATTTTAATAATAAATATTTACAACAAAATTATATGCAGTGTTAGCTCTAAGAAGTGTGTCGCGTGTGAGTAACAGCTACTTTTGTTTTTATAATTTGTGTTGCGCAAAATGACCCTAATACAATAATCAAGATATTTTTTGTGTAAGATATGGCTAACCAAGGATCTAGCCCTTTTGGTCGTAGCCACCTAGTACGGCGAAGTCCACCGCCGTCTCCCGCCATCCCAGAACCAACTCGACCTAGTGTCCCGTCACCACCTCGAGCCTCACCCCTGGCATCCAGTGAGCTTCCGGAGGAAGTCATTTCTACCCCTGAGGTCCAAAGATGGATGGAGTCTATTGATACCATCCTAAATGAGGTCTGCACCATAGTTACGGAGGGGAAAATGAACTCCGATCAAAAACTCCGAGTCTCCACTCTCTGCCGGAAAGTTTCCAGTGGGGCATCTCAAATGGCTGTCATATACCAAGCATTAAAACAAAAAACACTCCTAGCGCACAATACAATACAGCACCTAAGGGATCAGAATGACCTCGCGGACTCCATTACTGAAATAAAGGAGGTTGTAACTAAGAAACTAGCACCATCTGATTGCGCTTCTACCTCTTACGCTAACATGGTGAAAAAAGGTTTTGATAACTTCATCCGCCCCGCAAACCTGAGCTCTGTGACCATTTACCCATGCGATAAGACCAAAACAAGCGAAGACACCAAGTCACTTGTGCAAAAAATTATTTCTCCTGAGGAACTGAAGCTTCACGTTCGTGCCCTGAAGAAAGTAAAAAACGGTGGCGTCCTAATTAGCACTGAGAGCAAAGGTGACATTGAAAAACTGAGAAATTCGACGAAACTGGTTTCATCAGGCCTTACAGTGGAAGAAGCTCCAAAACGTCGACCCAGGATAGCTGTCATCGGAGTTCCGGTCGCACTTACTGAAAAGGAAGTGTTTGACTGTATTTATGAGCAAAATCTTGCAGGTAAATTGGTAAATACTACCCGTGATACCTTCTTTGCAAATGTCAAATTGAGCCATAAATCGGGTAAAAAAGGTCTACCTACCTGCAACTACATTTTGGAGCTTCCAGCCGCCGTCAGGAAAATTTTAATAAACCAAGGTCGAATTTTCATCAATTGGACATCCTGCCCCGTGAGAGATTTTACGATCGTCACGAGATGTTATAATTGCCAGCAATTTGGACACGCAGCCAAGTTTTGCCGAGAAACCAGTCCTACTTGCAACCACTGTGGGGAACCTGGGCACGCTCACAAGGAGTGTAGCAGCAAATCTACTCCACCTCGATGTGCGACGTGCAAGCGTTTCAAGAGGAAATGTGACCATCAGACTGGTGACGTAGACTGTCCGGCACGTAAATACGCAGAGGATAATTATATTAATTCCATAGACTATGATGGCGCCTAAGAGCGCCTCATAAATAATTTCTTATAGTTTCCGTTTATCTATACGTTACTTAGAGTTAGTTTATTCATTTTAATTAATAGGTGTTATGGTCAGTCAGCTAATCACTGACTTGGATGGTTTTTCTGTGTCTGAAACCAATACATGTAATGTAGAGGACTGTAGGCTCCTTCTTCCTGTTGGGGAAAAAACACTTACCCTGCTTACACAAAATATCCGGAGTATAAATCGAAACATGCATGGATTTGAAGTTCTACTACAAACTCTTGATATTAGCTGTGATGTTATCGTCCTTACAGAATGTTGGTTGTCTACTCAGACAGCCAATCTCCCTTCCCTTGACGGATACCAATCTCACAAAACAAACTCAAGCATTAATCAAAACGATGGTATAGTAGTTTTCATTAAAAAAGACTTAAAAATAGTTGTTGAAGAACCTATAGTTCAAGATAGTAACTGTCTAATAATTAAAATTACTCCAGATACTGTAATTATGGCTATTTATAGACCTCCTTCTCAGAACATCGACAGGTTTTTGGACTCACTTGATGACAACCTAAAACATTTATCAGTTTTCAAAAACATCATTCTAACGGGCGACATAAATATTAATATTGCTTCCGAAAGATATAATCCACATGTTCATAAATACTTAAATATTTGTGCATTCCATGGCCTTTTACCCACTCATTATTATCCCACGCACCAGAGCGGTTCATGTTTAGACCATTTCATCATAAAAACAAAAAATCCTTCAAAAACATTGGTTACTTATTCATCACTTACCGACCATCAAGCTATTCTGCTATCGTTACAAATATCGCCACCTAGAATAAAATGCATGCGTAGCTATACAAAAATTAATATGACTAATCTCGAAAGTGATGTTCGAAGTATTAATTTTGACCCTGTTTACGAAACAAATGATGCAAATACTTCCTTACAGTACTTCATAAATATGCTTCAAGCTGCAATAAATAAAAATACATTTAGCAAAACAATCCCTAGAAAATATAATAATATTAAGCCATGGATCACTCCTGGTCTCGTCCGTTGTATTAGGCATAGGGACAAACTACATCAAAAGTCGAAACTTGCACCGGATAATGAAATACTTTCTACTACATATAAAAGGTACAGAAATTTTTGTAACAAACTTTTATATAAAACTAAAAATCAATTTGAGAAGAATGAATTACAGAAGGCTGGGAAAAATAGTAAACTTGTGTGGAAATTTATTAAATCAAATACATTTCGATCAAAAAATCCTGAACAGCCACTCGAATTACTGTCAATAACAACAAACCCCATCGAAGCGGCGAATAAAGTCAACAGTTTTTTTGCAAACGTTGGCAAAACTCTGGCCGAAAAAACATTAAACCAGAGTAATCATCTTTCACAGCCATCATTAACAGTGTTCAATACTTCGAATACTTTAAATTCTTTTGTTTTATTGGACACTGATGTCAATGAAATTTTAGGAATTATTAGCGGTTTAAAAGACAACTGTGCTGTTGGGTGGGATGGCATTAATAATAATATACTAAAAAGATTTAAACACTTTCTTGCTCCTCCTTTAACCCATATTTTTCAGTCGTGTTTGTCAAACGGAATATTCCCCAAATTGCTTAAAAAAGCTGTAGTTACACCGGTGTATAAAGCGGGAGATAAGAAATGTGTTAACAACTATAGACCCATTTCTGTACTAACAGGACTGTCTAAAATTTTAGAAAAAATTATGAACAGTCGACTAATAAAATATCTAGAAACTAACAAATTGCTTTCCAATAACCAATACGGATTTAGAACTAACAGATCAACTAACCAAGCAGTTCACAGGCTGACAGAGTATATAAGTACTAATTTAGATAATGGCCTACACACTATAGGGATCTTTTTGGACCTCGCTAGGGCCTTCGACACTATTTCTTGCCCTATATTATTGCAAAAACTTGAAACACTTGGTATAAGAGGAGAGCAACTTTCTTTATTCTCTGATTATCTTAGTGACCGCTATCAATGTGTTAAAATAGGACAGTACACTAGTTCTGAGATAAAAAGTAGTATTTTTGGTATACCGCAAGGTAGTATTTTGGCCCCGACATTATTTTTAATCTACATAAACAACCTTTGCAGTATAGGTCTACATAATGGGATAATACTATCTTATGCCGATGACACTGCTCTAGTGTTTTCCGCTAAAACCAAAGATGAGGCATACAAACATGCCCAGAACGGCTTTAATATTGTGTCTGATTGGCTTCATCAAAATCTTCTAAGTTTAAATGTAGAAAAAAGAAAATACATTTTATTCTCAATGAGAAACATTAACATTCCGCTTACTAACATAAACATATATGCACACAACTGTATTCATGCTGACACTGCTTGCACTTGTCCCACTTTAACTAAAGCTGACCATATAAAATATCTGGGTGTTACGATTGACACAAATCTCAATTTCCGTAAACATATCGAGTTACTGTGTACGAGAGTGCGTAAATTAATATACATTTTCAAAAACCTACGACACATAGCGGACTATCAGTTAACAAAACAAGTTTATTTAGCTTTGTGCCAATCTGTTATCACCTACTGTATTACTTCTTGGGGTGGTGCCGCAAAGACCATACTGCTGCCTCTAGAACGTGCTCAAAGAGCTATTCTAAAGGTGGCAACCTTCCGTCCTTTCAGATTTCCCACCCACCAGCTTTATGTGGAATGCAAGTTTCTAACCGTACGTCAACTATTTATCTTGCATACCGTACTTCATCAGCACTCTGAGCTTCCTTTTGACCCAGTACCTTCAACCAGGAGGAGAAAAGATATGGTTTGCACAAAACCACAGACGAGACACGCTTATGCCTATAGATTTTATGTATTTTTAGGCCCTTTCTTATATAACAAGCTTAACAAACTATTAGATATATACAGTATAAATTATAAAAAATGTAGTCAAGTAATATCGGAATACCTATTGATTCTCAATTACACAGCCACAGAAAAGCTTCTGGAAGTTATAGTGTGATAGTAAATAGTTTACAGATAAAAGTTAGATAAGATATAAAATTAAATAGTACATAAGATAGCATAATAAGTAACTAACGTTTTTGTTTATTGAATTCCTAGTCCATAACGTTGCATAATTGAATCTTACGGACTTATTGATATATTGTGATGTAAAGTGAGCGCCTGAAACACAGGTTTAATAAACCTAGCTCGGGCATGTCGCTAATTTTACACGATTCTCTGTATAATAATACGTTCTGTATGACCTTATGTATATTTTTAGTCACACATAATACTTAGCTGTTATTTAGGCAATAAGATATGTATGTACTTAATTGTATAAGAATATTTTTGTAGTTTTGATTTTACAATGTTGTGTAAGTTTTATGAATAAAGATTATTATTATTATTATTATATATAGATAAACATCCAAGACCCAGGCCAATCAGGAAAAGATCGTTTTCCATCATGACCTGGCCTGGGATCGAACCCGGGGCCTCCACGTCGCAGGCAGGCATGTTGACCGCTGCCCCACGGAGGAACAAAAATTTCACGGAATATGACAAAAAATTTAGCCTCATAATATATCTCTTTATTTGTCCGTCTTTTATTTGACCGCAAAATATTGATAGTTGAAGGGGATTAACATAGGCTAGTTTTTTTCTCTTTGTAACCCCGAAAATAGTGGATGGATGTTCGTAGGAGCAAGGAAATTTTACCTAAAGTGGAATGTGAACTTGCATAAGTCTCTTATTTAAAAGTAGACTCTATCGCAAGAGCAATAAGGTCGATCGGAAATAACACCTCATTTAAAGCGCGGTCCGAGGGAGAAAGCGTCCCAGTAGCCCTCTGTCCCTTTCTTAGTGTTACCCGTATTTATTTTTCGTAATTTTGTTTGAAACCAACAGTTTCCATTAGAAAAAGATGGTGAAAAAGGGTGCCATTAATGGCTGCAATACTGAGTAATAACCTGGATGCTGAATATCATTCTTTAAGTAATTTTTTTTCGTTAATTACGTACAAGTTATTTTGTTTGTATGTAAGGTGACCATAAATTTCGGAATAATTAATAAATGTGCACTTATTCATTGTGTATATAATAAGTGGCTTTTATTGGGTATTTACCATGTCATTAAATTCTGCTTTCTTATAGATACAGATATTTATTTATTTAAAGGTACAGGCGATAGCATATCAAGCTACTACAATCTGTCAGACTTTCTTATTACATTTTCAACTTTATTTCTAAATTATTAAGGTACAAAATTGATTAGGAATATCTGATATTTTCGGGTAGATTGACCTGTTACAGTTCGTAAATTATCAATTTATTCATCCATTTTTAGAATAATAAAATTAAAAAGTTCGCATCCATACCTTAATATTCATAAAAGACTCGGGTAATAAAAGTAAAAAAAAAAAAAAATTACGTACATTCCGTTTAAATTCCATTATAATAATCACCCTACACAACGAAGACAGAGGGCTATTGTGAAGCTATCTCCCTCGGACCGCGTTTTGATCTATAGTGCACATTCCAGTTTAGGTATAAGTTCCTTGGTATGGAGAAGCGAAAAATTTGTAGAATTTTTTTGATGTGACAACGTCTTTTAATTCGATGGAGCCGGCTGCACGCACGAAAAAACATCGACATAACTAATGGACATGCCTTAGAGATGAGAATTGTGGCATTCCGAAGGAAACGAACGTCTATCTTTATCTCTCTCAAAATCATCAATCATCTATGAGGACAGAGTGCTAGATCGAAAGTATAGGCCATCTCACTCCTTTCAAACCAAAAAAATACTGCGGATTATACGCGTACGGCATGTCCATTAGTATGTGTTGGTGGAAAAAACATGAGTCATGCGGCGTTAGTTACCTCGCTCTGAGGCGTTCCATTTAAGGTTTGACGTGCAAGCGAGAGCGCGGTACGAGCGACAAAGAGGCACAATCGGCCTTCGCGTTCGACATCTGTCTATCTGCTTGAGTGAGCGATGGTCCGCGTGGACAGTTGATAGATATACAATAATACATTTACATGTTTTTATCGAGTATGAAGTGCAGTGAAAAGTGAATGTGTGTGAATTAAAATAAATAACATCGGTCAGCTATTGCAGCGATTGTAGGTTACGCTAAAATTGACAAAACTATAACCACAGTAGACAGAGAACAGTAGATTATCTAAGGCCGCCCGCAGAGTTATTTGCCTACTCTTGCGTTGAACCCTAGGGTTGTCACTTTGATATAAATTTATAGAATAAAAAGCATATTATGATTGAATATTTTACCAATTTATAAATTTAGTAAAAATAAAAAGCCTTTATTCACATAACATTTATTATATTAAGTTACAAATTTGGTAGCGACAAAATTTTTAAGACTACTTAAGTGTAACACTAAATTATATTCTAAAGCTCGTAAATAATGATAAATTTTAAGTGATGTGTGATATGGGAAATCGATATAACTGGTTATTATCAGAGAAGATTGTAAGTGATGAGTACTTAAATGTAACACTAACACAATAATATTCACAAGCTAATAACTAATGCTTAAATGATATAAAACATGAGAACGTAAACAATAAATATGTAGTTCTTATGAAAAAGTAGTCATTTGTAAAGCTAAGATTATGTATGTGTAGCGAATATTTAACAAATGATACCTTACTTTAATAAAACCGCAAAACCTTTTTAGCCTCATTAGATTCTGAGGTACAATTATAATGATTGTTTATATGGGTACTGTGTAATGTTTGTTTATACAATATGTTAAGAAAACCCTGTCCGACCCGTAAGGATTGTAAAGGTTAGGTAAACACATGACCAAATATCATATGAAATTTTACATAATCATTATAGTAACAATACTAGTGAATTTTGAAATTATCTTTTTTTCCCGCGAATTAATTCCAACTTCCCCAAAATGAGGTAATTTTTAAAAAGTGACAACATTATTTTTGACGGTATAATTCTGAGCGAATGCGACCGGGTGCCGCGTGCCCCGCCCCTCTTCGCCCGCCTCGCCGCGTCGCCTGTATGGCCTACCGCACATGTTTTAAGTTACCTCTTTTTGCGAAATAATATTAATTTTTTTAGGGGAATTTTTTTTAGGTTTAGTCCCGCTTTGTAGGCATTAGTAGAATCAGTTATCGATACCTAACAATACCTTCACGGATCGGACAGGGTTTTCTTTACATATTGTATAATCGGATAGCAACAGCTAGCTCAAATGCAACAAAGGCGCCGTCGGAGGGATTAAAGGTTATAATGTTATAAATAAAATTCTACGCAACCCTAAGCGTTAGTCGGTCACATTTTACTATAATTTTATTAACTTAATATTATGATTAAGACGCCATATTTGGATCAAACAACACATAAGACAATAGAAAAAAAAAATAGTAATTTGTAATATTGATTATTGTGAAATTGTCCTTATTACACTATACTCGACAAATACGTTTACTTAAACGATATTTCGTCTATCATCTCTCAATCCTCTGTTTTATAGTAAAACTGGGCTTCTTAAAATAAACTTAACTTTAAACATAGTAGTCAGGAAGTAAATCTGGGAATACAATTATATGGAAAAATGCGACTCGGGTACGCTCTTAATAAAGCAAATAAACTGTGAAACAAACAATACATATATCACATTTTCTAATAAGATATATGTTGTACTTACATTTCTGCTTCAGTAGGAAGTATGAAGAATGATAAGTCCGGATTTGCGAAATCATTATTGAGGCACCCGAAAACACTACAATATTTTTTTCCCCCTTTTGAAGTCATGATACTCGTAATAATTAATATTATGGTAAGTGGCCGGCGAGAATTGACGAACGCGAGCGGTCATGTAATTTACGCGCGTGCACACAGTCACGCGGCACAGCCCGTATTGCCACCATCCTATACCATCCTATATTATGCCAGCGTGTGCGTGAAATCGCGTACCGACACGGCGCTCGGCGCGCACGCATACATTCAAACCGAGAGCCGCTCGTTTATATGAAGATGTTTTACTGTTCTCTGTCTATTGTGCTATAACACTAAGTTAACAGAACTACTTCACGATCAGTAAAATATCAATGGTTTTACTATTCGATTATAATTATATGATTAAATGTTAAATCTTCCACATTCATTCATAACAACGTCTGAAATGACAGGTTGGACCAGCCAGCCGTCAAAGGGAACAATTTTCTCCTATAACAAACACAAACACATTGAGGCGGGCTTTTTAAAAGCTAGACTTACAAAAAAATTAATGTTTCCAAATTTAAAATTTATGAACAATAATTTAATCACAGTTTATTCTTATAATAAATTATTCATAATTATTCATTGATATAATATTAAACAGATATGATATGCTCTAACAAATTAACCAAAATAAATGTGCCGATCGGAGCAGCAGCACACACATGCATTTTTTTTATTCTTTGTACATTTCACACGTTGGCACAGTGTGAGTGAGATGGGGCGCAATCTAAAGCATAGAGAAGAAAAAGATGGTTAGTGTTTGTCGTTTGCGCTTAAATAGAATCGACGAAAACTAAAGCGACTTGCTGGACTTACCTCCTTTTGTACGCTTCATTTTCAGTGCGCTAGTGACGTATGTATCTACCTTAGTTTAATATTATATCAATGTAATTATTACTTTTTTACAACAATTAAATTTGCAAAAATAATTAAGTAATTAATTGAACAACAACTTATTCACTTTACTTGCTGAATGAAATAATGTTAATATAAAATAGTATTATTATAAAAAAATAAAAACAAAAATTAGAGATGAGAGAGTAGAAATTTAAACAATAAATTTAATTCAAGTATTTCGTAAATGTAAAATGATTTTCTAAACGAAGAATGTTATGAAAAAGATTTCTACATTGTTTCGAACGACGATTCATTTTCCAGAACCGCTTACAATCGCAACATGGAAAAACAACCTGACGAACCGGAGGATGTCACCAATGAGCCACTATCTTCAATGAGTGAACCCATGGAGGTTCAAGATGCTGTAGCATCTACTTTAGCAACGCCATTCGAGCAGCCAATAATCTTTACTTATAAATCGAAAGCACAAAAACAACGGGAGTACAGACAGCGTATCGCGGCATCTATAACTCCTGCTGAGGCAGCTGCTGCGAGAAAATCAAAAAACGAAAGACAACGGAGATTACGCCAAGCTGCTAACTTGGCTAATGCCAGTGGTTCGCTTGAAGCGACAACTGCTGCTCCAAAAACAAGGGCACAAATACAACGAGAGTACAGACAGCGGCTTGCTGCATCCAGAACTCCTGCACAGGCAGCAGCTGCAAGGGAAGCACGTAATGTAAGAGATCGGAACTACAGATTACGCCAAGCTGCTAACTTGGCTGTTGCCAGCGGTTCTCTAGAAGCGAGAACTACATCCTCGTCTCGTTCAGGGCAAAGGTTAAACACCGTCCATATTGATGATACTCAACGACAATGTGCCGTCGAAAAACGTCAAACTTTAGCGACAGAACCAGAGTACGCAGTTTTTAAGGGGGACCGTATTACCTCTAATTTAACGGAAGCGAAGCCGCGGGCAAAAGTTAGTTGTATAATATATTTTTTTATAAATTATAAACTTGTGCTTGACCGCAATCCCGCCTGATGGTAAGCAGTGATGCAATAGTTGATGTTAAAGCGCGCTAGTTTATTAAGAGTCTATTCACTTAAAAAGCTGAGTGAATAGGAAGGCAGACGGTAGTTGAGCGAGGTGATGCAATATTAAACCCAAAAACACGACCATGCTGCTCCAGGGAAGATTGACCTGGAGACCTTCTACGACCAAATTCCCAACAACAACATTTGGCGCATCGTACCCGGCACATCATAATACAACTGCTCAGACCCGTCCTCCGTACGACTTCACCAGACATCATGCCGGAACACCACGAATCGCTTGACGGCATGACTTTGTATGGCGGGTGGTAACTTCCGCCGGCGGCCGATGTTATGGCCTACCACCGACCTAATATGTCTTAAGGCGATTACCACACCGCCACACATCACGCTGCATGTTGCGTGTCAACGCACCTACGCGCTTTCTTTCAGGAGGGCAGATCTGCATCATTCTGAGGGTTTTTTAAGGCTCATTTCCTCGCTGATAAGTAGCAAGTGCAAGTGTGAAGCGATTAGTTAACAATGACAAGTGTCAAGTGTTAAGTAATAGTTCACACGGTGTTTAGCGATTCTTGTTAAGTCCAAAGGTGTCCACGGTGTTTAAGACAGGTGACATTGCGAGTGCGGGGTTTCTGCGGGTGTGCGGGGGAAGCTACTTAACAGCAAAAATACAACGGCATTCCAATCATTTTACTTCGCACCTGCACTTCGCACTTAGCACTTTTTATTTAACTGCGCGACCGTTTTATCATCATCATCAGCCTCTACTCGTCCACTGCTGGACATAGGCCTCCTTCATGGCACGCCAAAAAGCACGATCCTGAGCAGTTCTCTGCCAGCCACTACCAGCCACCTTTTTGATGTCGTCGACCGTTTACACTTTGATTTTTACTAAACACCTGCATACTTGCTACTAAACAGCGTGTAAATGAGTCATTACGCATTCACATTCGTAATTGCGTATTGTGAATTTACGGCGATTTTGGCACATTTCATTCAAAGCCACGTCTAGACCATCCAAATTCACATACGGCACTGCGGGACCGCTCGACCGCTGTACCATATCTTGCGCCTCTCCTCGAACCCACACGCGTGCACATTTCTTGCATCGTGGATGCATTTTCTGTGTGTTTTCTATACAAGCAACGAAAAACATGTATTCACGCCCAACGCTGCATGGTGCGTGGCAGTGTGATAATCGCCTTTTTTGTTCTTGATGGTAAATCATCGACCTCTCCCGCTATGGGCGTAGCGGAAGGGCGTGTCAGGCCGCTGCCTCGAATCTTGCGGGCAGCGGGGCGGCGGCGGCAGCAGCGCGGGAGCCGGGCGGGCATCGAAGACCCGTTATCAAAACTAGCGGGCAGATCGCGCGTTACTATAGCCGTGTAGTGTTGTGTTCACGGTTGTGTCGACGAGATATTTGTTTTTATTCGCGAAAGAAATGTCTGAACAATGGCGGCAACATCTTTTTGATTCAAATTTATTCCTAACGCTCGATCATCGCTCGCTGCCCGCTACCGCCCCGCTGCCGCGCCGTTTACGAGAACCGGTCCGTTTGATTTTACGCATAAGATCCTGCCGCTCACTCGCCGCCGCCGCCGCCCCGCTGCCCGCAAGATTCGAGGCAGCGGCCTCAAACTTTTACTGACTAAAACCCACCCGTGTTTCTTCACTTGCCTGTGCGTCGGGGCCACGGTTTCTTTTTTACCCAACCCGCTACCCTGGCTCACCGCCCAGATGTGATAATCGCTTTGGTGTGCCGTTCTTGACCGAACGCTGGTCTTGAGGACTGTTATTGTGAATACGTTATACACATTAGCTCTTGTTGTCTATTTAAATAAGTCTAATTTCTCTTTTTTTACAGCAAGACTCCGTTGAAATTAAGAACGATGTTAAAGTGTTTTGCCCGATGTGTGGCACGGATATATCGCACACTGCACAAGCAATACAAGAGGTATGTTACATGTTGTTTTACTTGCCAGAGCATTACACTGAGCAGGCAAAGGTATCTCAGACCATGATAGCCTCGTCTTGAATTATACAGTATGTTAACTAACAGAGGGCGTTCCCGTTAACCCGAAATAGTATAGCATACATACATGCTAAAAAAAATATTTCCATTCGAAAACAAAATGTTTTAAAATTTTTTCCAATATGAAAATATTCAATAAAAATTTTAAATTGACATGTAAAAGAAACATACTGTACACGCGAACATGAAAGACGGCAACGTCGCAATTTATTTATACATGACGACTACTATTTTGATTTAAAACAGGAGGTTTCAAATTTATTTCCAATTAGAATTTTTTTATTCGGATTTTTTTATGCTTATTTTTCTATGCTGATATTTTTATTTTAATCTATTAATGATATATATTAACGAGTTTAAGGGAACGCCCTCTGTTATTTAACATACTGTATATTGTCTTCTTTTGTAACTTATCCCTAAACTTATCCTAACTAATCTAACTCCTTTCGTTTCCCGCGCGTGGCCGATTGGGAGGCGTTTAGCGTAAAGACATGATGTGGCAACTATGCTACAATATTTCACTGTCCTTTATGAATTATTGACTGAGTGCACTTTTTACTACATAAATCACGCGTTTTTATTTAGTAAACGACACTATAAATAATTTAAAAGTCCAATGAGAAATGAGCGTGGCACTAATCTTCGCTTTCCCGCCTAAACTCTATGTTTCATGTTTGGGTCGAACTATTCTTTTTTTAAATTATTTTTGTGGCATGGCTCCTTGGCCTTTGTGCCAATTTGGAAACGAAATCGCGAGCGTAGTACGGCGTCTGTTTGAGTTTTGCAGGAGATTATTGCAGGCTGAAACCTCTGTAAAAATAGCATATCTGTGTTTTTATAATTGGGTTTTTATAATAAATATATTTTTTCTTTCATTCAAATACTTAGGAAGATATATTGATTTGAAATGACGCATGACGTCACGCCGTGGTACAAAATATACCACGGCGTGACGTAATTAGCCCCCACTCCGTAACTTTAACACCCTTTAACTCAGTAGTTTTTGGTAATTTCGACAAAATAAAGAATACGGGTCTTAATTTTATTTATTATCTATAAGACGCACTAATTTTGTTTTTATTTTTTTATTTTTATACCTTTTTTTTGTTGGGATGGGAAATCATCAAATGACTTCTCCCGCTCTGGGCAGAGCGGAAGGGCGTGTCAGACTTTTACTGTATAAAACCCACCCGTGTTTCTTCACTTGCCTGTGTGACGGCCAGGGCCACGGTTTCTTGTTTAACCAACCCGCAACCCTGACCGAAAAATTATTATTAATTATTTTTATACCTTGGATATAGGGTTGTAACGGAGGCTTGTTAGCGGAGGCGGAGGCGGATGCGGAGGCGACGAGTCTCACCTCCGCGGATGCGGAGGTTAACGGAGGCGGAGGCGGAGGTGAAAGTACATATAGAAAAAATTTAAATTTTTGGTTAATTATAACAAAATTTTTATTTTAAATACGTACATTAATAGGAGTATACCTACTTGGTAAAAAAATTATTACGTTCTTGTAATGAAAATTAAAGAGAAACAAATTGTGTTTGCCGCATTCCCGCCTCGCACTAGTTGATTCTTGACCATTTCGCGCTCAAACGCGGCCGGACGGTTGTCGAGCGTCGCAGCCTGCGCGTTATTTATTTTATAAATACCTAAATAAACCTCCGTTATAACTCCGCAAAAAATTGTGCGGAGGCGGAGGCGGAAGCGAAGATACGATTTCTTGCGGAACTTCCGCAGTAACGGAAGCGGAGGCGAAGCTCCGTTACAACCCTACTTGGATACATCCCTATTCTAGTGTATGGCTCTTGTGGGTCACAGCTGAAAATCAGCGTCAGATGGCACATCTTGTGTTGTCATCTGACATTATGCTGAGTTGAGGTTCTTCTGGCATTATAAACTTTGTTTTATATTTTTATAGTTTTAGGTGTATTTCTTTTGCTGTGATGTCAATGAAAGAATTATTCTTTCTTTCTAATCCTCAGGAGCAAACAAAGATACACATCGCGAAAATGTACCACTACTTTGAGCAAGAATATGAAGAGTTAAAGACAATTTATGGAGACCTAGACCTGACCCCTCTGTCGAATTTCTGTCAGCGGACAGCACGAGCCACCGGAGTGAGTGAGACGACAGTAGTTCAGATTCTGAACGAGAAAAAAGCACGGAATGCAGAGAAGCTACTGGAAACAAATCTTAGCAGAGCTCGCAAGCGGTCTATGCGCACGGAGAGGTATGTGTTGACTCTGTATTAGAGTTTTTTTTCATGGTAAGCCGTGCTGCAATCGTTGAAGGTAAAGCGCGCTAGTTTGTTAAGAGCCTATTCACTCAACTGAGTGGATAGGAAGGAAGACGCCAGTAGAGCGAGGTGATGCAATGTTCAACCCAAAAACACGACTAAGTTCGCTGAAAGCGAGCGGTCTACTAATTTATGATGCTAATATAAAATATATCTAAAGAGCTATATTTAAAGTCCACATTTAAATAACATTCTTTTTGCCGGTTGGAGCAGAGTCGTGTAATGACCTTTAGTGCAATATCTCTTCGCCTTACGAATTTACGATCAGGTCACGTGTCCTCAGACTTAAACATTTTTTTACCCATCCCATAAAAGTGCACAATGCCGAAAAAAGTTTTCACTTTAATTTATTATTCGATACATTTTTGTTTCAGTTTATGTGAAGAAGACGATTCTGATGATATTGCCGATCCCGACGAGAATTCAATTCACTTCAATGGGTGAGTTTTGTCGTATTTATTAACAAATTATATTATCTAACCGTAAAGCCTTTTTCAACAACCCTTTTTCACTTCACTTTTTCCTTTTTCCCTTTTTCCCAGCCTTTTTCGCTTTTTCGCCTTTGTCTGAGAACCGGCCAGTCCCTACGGTAGGAGTGAAGCTTGTCCGGAGCGAGAGTGCATGGCAGGCCGTCACCTCCTTCTGCGAAGCAGTGATGCTGGCAAAGGAGGAGGCGGAGCGCGTGAGGCAGCGGGAATCCCAGCGACCTCACGCGACTAGCCGCCGCAGGAGACACCCTGGTCGGGAGATGACACTAAACTCCCAGCCACCGTAGGCGCGGGCCTGCGGGCGGTGAGCAGTGGGCAGTTCGCCGCTCGGTAAGGACCAGGCCCGAGTCGACGGCGCGTCGTGTTTCACGCGCGCCTATAAGAGATGTCAGCACGTCGTGACGGGGTCCACGAAGAGCGATGGCTCCTGGGTCAGGGTTGCGGGTTGGTTAAACAAGAAACCGTGGCCCGGGCCGTCGCACAGGCAAGTGAAGAAATACGGGTGGGTTTTAGTCAGTAAAAGTCTGACACGCCCTTCCGCTCTGCCCAGAGCGGGAGAAGTCATTTGATGATATCCCATCCCAACAACAAAAAAGGTCTTTGACAGCCGTTACGGGCAGTCAGAATTCCGAAAGTCTGCCCACCGGTTCTCACCAAGAACCTTACCAAGGGATATGGAGTTAACCAGCGGGTTGTGACTTGTGGTGATAGCCATCGTGGGGCTGCGGTAGCGAACGCGGCCGCTGCGCCACGGAAAGACCGATGCCTCCTGGGCCTAACCCAGGTTGCGGGTTGGTTAAAAAAAAAACCGTGGCCCTGGCCGTCGCACAGGCAAATAAAGAAACACTAGTGGGTTTAAGTCAGTAAAAGTCTGACACGCATTTCCGCTCCGCCCAGAGCGGGAGAAGTCGTTTGATGACTTCGATCCCCGCTTAGTGTAAATATTTGTATGCGTGAATATGAATATATACACTGGTCTGGTCGTGCCTCGGAAAACACGTTAAGCCGTTGGTCCCGGTTGCCATAACAACACCTAATGGCAGTCGTTACTGGTGGATGAAGCCCTCGAAAGTCCAATAGTTGATCTAACTGCAATGCTTCGTTATCTCCTTCGGGTTGTGGAGGTCAGACGGCAGTCGCTTCACGGAAAATATCTAAGTTTACCAAAATCAGCAGATAGACTGGTAAAGCGGACCCGACTGGGATTAACGCTGAGATGATGATGATGATGATGATGATGAGGAACTGAGTTGTAGAGTTCAGATAGGCAATCTCTCCATCTAAAATGGTATTCAGGCTGAATCCAGTTTCAATGAATGCCGACACCAACATTGTTGCGATAATGATAGGCAGGTGATGGCATGACTCTGCCATGTAGAAAGAGAGAGACCCTGACCCCAAAGTCATCAGACGAACACAAATCCTGGCTACAGTACATAACGCAAGTGCGTAGGTGCGTTGACACGCAACATGCAGCGTGATGTGTGGCAGTGTGGTAATCGCCTTAAGACATATTACGTCGGTAGTACCCCTGTGAAGAAGTACGGGAATTGAGTCTACCCCTAGCTAATTTAAAATGAATAAAACCAAAAAAAATCTCGAAAAATTTTCTCGGGGGTAGGCCATAATATCGGCTGCCGGTAGAAGTTACCACCCACCAGACAAAAGTCCCGCCAAGCGATTCGTCGTGTTCCGGCATGATGTCTGGTGAAGCCGTAGGAGGACGAGTTTGAGCAGTTGTGTTGCGATGTGTGCCGGGTACGATGAGCTAAATGTTGTTGTGTCGGGAGTTTGGTCGTGTAGGGTCTCAAGGTCAATCTCCGTCTGGCGCAGTATCGTTGGTCGTGTTGTTGGGTTTAACATTGCATCACCTTATTTTTTTTTCCGGAGTGGAATTTCTCAATGGATGTCCGCCGCCCTGGGGTGGGTGACGGGGTCTTTCAGACTTTTTCTGAATAAAACCACCCCGGTGTCTCTTCTAACACGAGCGCGCGTGGGGCCGCGGGAGTCTAAATTCGTCCACGGCCCCACACCCTCGTGCTGGCCCGGTCTGTCCGGGCCTCGTCTCCTGCACGGGGTAGTGGGGTCGTGCATCGCCTCAGAGGCGCGCGCCGACACTCGCGCGCGCCTTCACTACGGGGTCCATCGAATAGGGGGCGGGGACTTCTCCGTGTCCCTCGCCCCTGGACTCATTCATGGGTGGCGGAAGAGGGCGTTATCCGCCCTTCCTCGGCGCCCGATGCGTCTTCTGCGGCCCGGGAAGGGAGTTAAGATATCCCTCTCCGTTCCGCAGCTTCCTTCTGCGACATCACGTCCACGCAGAAGGACACCACCGCGTCCCACGACTCTGCGCTGCGGACCATCCTCCGCACTACTGCCGGCAGCGTCATTTGTGAGGACACGGCGCTGGTCCTCCCAAGCTACACACTCGGAGAGCGTGTGCTGCGCCGTGTTCTCCCCGCATTGAACATTGCATCACCTCGCTCAACTGCCGTCTTTCTTCCTATTCACTCAGTTTTTTTTAATGAAAAGGCGCTTGATAAACTAGCGCGCTTTACCATCAACGATTGCATCTCTGCTTACCATCATAAAAAATATCTTTTTCTTTTGTTTTCAGGGCAGAGACCTTGTTAGTGAAGGTGGAACCTGAAGATTACGACAAGTAAGTAATTGTAATCATCATGTTTACCTTGCTTGCCGCGGCCTTCTAATGGATGGGTGACCGTCCACATATCGAGACCGCTCCGTGCCTCGGATAGCACGACAGATCTTTGACAATAATTACGGGTCGTCTGAAGCTTTTTTATGTAAAGAGGACGGTACATTAAGCTACTACAATCTGACTCTGTATTAGATTTTCAACTTTATCGCAGAAACATTAAGGCTCAAGATTGCCTTATTACCCTGCTGTAGTCAGTACGTCATGTAAATTACAGATTATAAATATGAAGATTTTACAAAGTCACCCCTTGTAACCGTCACAATGAGCGGTTTTATAGCTAAGGCTGAGGCCGCACTACGGTTAAACCGCGGCGGTTTTTAATCGCGTGAATTTGTGCCCCTAGAAGACTAATGCTAGCGGCCGCACCTGCGGTTTTTTCCCGCGAGCATTTTGTAGCGAAAGAATCAGTATCAGCGGGAAAAAACCACAGCAGTTAAACCGTAGTGCGGCCTTAGCCTAAAAGTGATCTTTTACAGACAATAAGTTAAGTTGTGAGGTTGTAGGGGGTAACCTCTGGATCCATTAAGCCGATTTTGTAAATTTACCAATAGAAAGCTGTCTTATTTGTGATTTTAACGGAGATGGGGAAATTAAATCATGGAAGTCCCTCGCACACTCACCAGAATGCATCATATAGAAGACTGAAAGGCTGGCTACTCTACGCCTGTGCTCCAGGCTTTGGAGACCGTTTCGAGTTAAATCTGGGTCGCCAATCATCATTCATCTTTATCCCATGTACACTCCATCAACAAATGTTGCACATCCTCAATTTGATTGCAAACAGAGCAGTTAGAAGACTCGGCCTTTTTCATGAGAAATGCAAATTTTACTGACTTACCGGATGACGAGTTGCCCACAGCTCGCCGCCCGGTAAGGACCAGGCCCGGGTCGACGGCGCGTTCTGTTCCACGCGCGCTTCAAAGAGATGTCAGCACATCGGGACGGGGTCCACGACGACCGACGCCTGGGTCAGGGTTGCGGGTTAGTTAAAAAAGAAACCGTGGCCCCGGCGCATAGACAAGTGAAGAAACACGCGTGGGTTTTAGTCAGTAAAAGTCTGACACGCCCTTCCGCTCCGCCCAGAGTGGTAGAGATCATTTGATGTTTTGCTATCCGGCCAAAAAACGGGGATATGGTGTCTTTTTTTTACTTTGTATCATTATGCATTCATAAAACGTATTTTTTAATTACAGTGATGAACCTGGAACTTATTTACCGGCCGCTGTGAAGCAAGAACTTGGTGATAGTGAAGTCATAACGTAAGTTATAACCAACTAACTAACGTAGTTATTTACATCACTACTCGCGCGATTTAACTGTGCACCTCGTTGGAATGCGACCGCTTTGCGGCTTAACCGCGCGACGCCCCGCATTCGCCGTAAGCGCTTAGTAGCGATAGCATTTTTGTTACAATAGGCTATTTGATAGATTCATAATTTCGATCTTGAATTACTTGGTTGCGGTTAAGAGGTTCACCGAAAGTATTTTTTTTTCTTATTTTAAACTAGCGGCCGCCAGCGACTTCGTTCGCGTGGAGTTAGTTATGCTCCGCTCCTATTAGTCGCAGCGTGATGTTATATAGCCCAAAGCATTCTTGGATTAATAGGCTATCCAACGCAAAAAGAATTATTCAAATCGGACCCATAGTTCCTGAGATTAGCGCGCACAAACAAACAAACTCTTCAGCTTTATATATTAGTATAGATACGTATTTCGTGAGAAACATGCAAATCAAATTTCAAAATTCATTTAAGCCGCCGAAACGCTTTATTCAGCAATATGGCGTCGCGTCTTGTAAGTGACGTCACAATACGATATAAACGATTTTAGGTTCCGCAGTAGTGTTTGTATTTATCTGTTATTTGTTGTTGTTTATCTAATAAAAAAATACACCGATAAAACACCTGAGAACACATAGAACAACAACAAGTGCTGATGCGCGTATGACATCATCGTGACATTAGCCAATCCGGATCGTTTCACAATATGTGGCGCGAGATGCAAAAAGTCAAACATATTTTTGTGTTTTTGGATATATTAATTGTTATTATTTTTATTAAAACTCGTGTAAATGACATAAAGAACCCTCATTTTATGCTTTTAAAGCAAATAATCACAAAAAAATGTATACTGTCAAATAGCCTATTGTCTAAATACAGTTTAAATTCCCTGTTGTTATTACTGTTTCTGTGGGGATTTTGCTTTGTTAACTTGTTTTTATTTGGTTTGTTTTTTTACATTTTCGACGGGTTAGTCAGTTCAAATGTATCAATTCAATTGCAAAACGTCATAAGTAAAATTACCTAGTATCATGATGCTAATCGATTTAATTACGATTAAAATAAAGGTCATATTTGCTTAACTCGAAACAACGTCAATTTGAAACGATATTTTGTGTTTTCAGGGAGCAGCCTCTAATAGATCCGATACCTTTGAACATGCAGACAGGACCAGAAAGTGATATAATCGACCAGTAAGTAATCTTTTATTATTGACTAGCTGTGCTCTGTGGTTTGACCCGTGTATTTTTCGATCCCGCGGGAGTATGGAGTTAAAAAATCCAGAAATAACACAAAGGTTACTCTAAACCGGTGGTTCGTAACCTAGGGGTAATTACCCCCGCAGGGGTAAAACGGGAGATTTTAGGGGGTAACACGGGATGGCTTGAAATAGTATTAAATTGCTACAGCTTACAGATGTGAAACTGGTTTCTCAACTCTTCTTACATTAAAAACAACAGCCAGAAACCGTCTGAATGTTGAGCATGACATGAGATGCGCGTTGAGTTGAGAACCTTACTGCCCCATCGGCCATCGGTTCTGCGAGCAATGTGCCCTGCCCACTGCCACTTAAGTTTAGCGACTCGCAGAGCTATGTCGGTGACTTTGGTTCTTCTGCGGATCTCCTCATTTCTGATTCGATCACGCAGAGAAACTCCTAGCATAGCTCTTTCCATTGCCCTTTGTGTGACTCTGAGCCTTCGTATGAGGCCCATTGTGAGCGACCACGTTTCAGTTCCGTAAGTCATCACTGGCAACACACACTGGTCGAAGACTTTTGTCTTGAGACACTGCGGTATTTCGGACGAGAGGATTCTACGTAGCTTCCCGAAAGCAGCCCAGCCGAGTTGGATTCGACGATTGATCTCTTTCTCGAAGTTGGACCTTCCTAACTGGATAGTTTGTCCCAGGTACACGTAACTGTCGACAACTTCGAGAACAGAGTCCCCAATCTTTATAGGAGTCGGTACAACATGGGCATTAGACATGACTTTCGTCTTGTCCATTTTCATTTTAAGTTCGACTCGCTCGGAGGCTCTACTGAGGTCTTCGAGCATTGTACTCAGGTCCTCCGCGGTCTCAGCCATGACTACGATATCATCAGCAAACCGAAGGTGTGTCATGTACTCGCCATTGATGTTGATGCCCAGTCCTTTCCAGTCCAGAACCTTGAAGACATCCTCCAATGCAGCGGTGAACAGTTTCGGGGAGATAACATCTCCCTGTCTGACACCACGCTGCAGAGAGAATAATAATATAAACATATTATTTAATAATACTTTACAACTAAAACTAACTTTTAAGTAATGACTTTTTGTGAGAGGGTAAACCGTTCCGTTACGTAACGCGTTACGCTATCTGGCTTCCTCTTCTCACACACATGGCAGCGGTAGGCAAACTTCTCCTCTGTCACTCTAACCTACAGGGCTATCCGTATATCGAACAGACGCTTCCCCCTCTCTCTATTCAGTGTTCAGTGTGCAAACGAAATTGACAGCCTCCGTGGCGTAGCGGTAGCGGACGCGGCCGCTGCGCAAGGTGGCGCGGGTTCGATCCCCGCACAGTGCAAGTATTTGTATGCATGAATATGAATATTTGCACTGGTCTGGTAGTGCCTCGGAAAGCACGTTAAGCCGTTGGTCCCGGTCGCCATACGTACATACATCTAGTGGCAGTCGTTACGGGTCGTTGGAGTCCTCAAAAGTCCAACAATTGGTCTAACTGCAATGCTTCGATATCGCCTTCGGGTTGTGGAGGTCAGACGGCAGTCGCTTCACGGAAAATGTCGAAGTTTAGCCATATCAGCAGTTGGGCTGGTAAAGCGGACCCCAGACTCCAAAGCAGAAAAGGCTTCGGATGCGACTGGGATTAACGCTGGGATGATGATGAGTGTGCAAACGAAATATTGTTGACAGAGACCACATAACCTAAAACTATTTTAGAGTGATTACATTAAAGTAATTATACATTGATAAAATATTAAACAGATACGATATATTCTAACAAACTGACCAAAAAAAATGTGCTGAACACAGCAGCAGCACACATGCATATTTTATTCGGCATACATTGGTACAGTGTGAGTGAGATGGGGCGCAATCTAAAGCATAGAGAAGAAAAAGGTGGCTAGTGTTTGTCGTTTGCGCTGTTAGTGTTTGTCGTTTGTTTTTACGAGTGTATCGAGAGTGACTAAAGCGAGATACAGGACTTACTTCCTTTTGTACGCTTCATTTTTAGTGCGCTAGTGACATATCTACCTTAGTTTAATATTTTATCAATGTAATTATACAACATTTTTTTTTTTTTTTGTTTATTCGAAACCGGAAACACGTGTCCAGTATTTTTATGTATAAAGAATCTATGTATAATTACAATTTCAAAAAGATATCATGAAAAACCACAAAGTTATGAGCTTGTTATCTTACTTGGCTATCCCAACAAAAATATGGTCCACGCTCCGCTCAGGCGGGTGAGCGGGGCGTTGACCTCTAGCGTCAGCTGTTGCGCCGGCGTGCTCAATACTATAATCTACCGTGCGCGCTCGGTAACCACAGTGCAACAATTTCTAAATGTATTTGGAAAAAAATATAACATGGTGTAAAACTGGTTGGAATCGATTCAGTTGCTTATTCTGAACGTTATTGTATAAAAAATATCTTTTTTGTTCCAGAGGCGGTCTTTTAGAAGAGGCTGAAGTGAAGGTGGAGGAAATAGAAATAGAAGAAGAAGGATTTAGTTAATTATAAATTTTGTCAAGTGTTTTGTGATTAAAATTTACCATTGTTTTCCGCTGTTGAATTATGGCCCATCCGAACTTTGCACAGAACTGTAAGGCTTTATTTTTTTTAGAATTGGGCCGTAATCCACCAAGAGGTTCCAGTGCGGGTTGGTGACGTTTAGATTTCCGAAAGTGAAACATTATTTGCCTTGTTCTGTTTTAATTTTGATCGCATTATTTTTTGATTATTTCTCGACTTTTGTGGGTCCAATACAGCTCACAACAATGTGATAATTTCTGAATAAAAAAAAACCGTAGATATAATTTTTGTTTTATTTTTGTACTGTATTTATTAATTACTAGCCGTTTCCCGCGACTCCGTCCGCGTGGACTTCAGTTTACAGCGCGCGGTGGTTCCCGTAAATTTAAAAGAACTCAGTTGATATAAAATAAGCGCCTGTTAAAATAATGGCAGCAATATGTACGTCCGCGTTAGCTCCCGTTTTCGCAACATTTTTTGTTACTGCTCTTCCCCTATTGGTCATAGCAAGATGTTATGTAGCCTATGTCCTTACTATCTGTGTACCAAATTTCATTACAATCGGTTCAGTAGTTTTGGCGTGAAAGCCGAACAGACAGACAGAGATACTTTCGCATTAATAATATTAGTATGGATGGATTTATTTGCATAAGAGCGTCTATCGTGCATCCATCTGACTTATTTATTTATCAGTATAGTTTTTTGAAGTGCTATCTTTTTATAGAATGGTAAACCGCTCCGTTACGTAACGCGTTACGGCGCCACCTGGGGTCCTCCGCCCTAGGCATTTCAACTCGATTCCGTTGTCATTCTGCTTATAAGTTCGGTTACGGACGACATCGCGATGATTGTATAAAATATGTAAAATGTTGATAAGTAGTTTGTATAGCTAGAATAAGTATTAAAATGTAAACTCTAATTTAATTGGTAGATAAAACGTATTGTGATTGGCTCTAAAGAGGTGCGACAGGGACTAGAAAGAGATAAAAACATCGCGTGATCAAAGCCGAATCAGGATTGGCTGATAAAAAAAGCTCCATGTCGCGCCCCTAGAACAACTTGTACCCAGGTAGAATTATACTTAAGAAGGTGGGTTGCTCACAAAAATCGTAGGATCGTCACGCGCGCATCTATTGTTTACGCTCACGTCGCTAAAGTTATTACCGAACACCTACACGCTATAAAAAAAAAAAAAAAGTGAAAGTGCATCATCAGTGCAGTGAAGTGGGAAGCAGTCGCACGGACCCTCTTACCTGCACCCGGCGTTTCTAACGCCAGGGTCGCGACAACCGCGCGTTCCCAGCGGGATGCCCCAGCCGGGGATTCCGCCCAAACCCCCTCCCCGTGAACAACACCATAGCGGGGGGGAAGAAAACGCCAGAACCAGGAGAACCACGGTGGCACACCTGGCCTCACCCGCGTCGCCGTCACCCAAGACGCCAGCGACCAAGCTCCGGTCATCAGGAGCACCGCAGACCACAGCCCAGACTACAAAGTACCCGACGCCATCAAGTGCGGGTACTTCGAAAAATGCAGCCCATCCGCAGAGTGGGCCTGTGAAGCGGACGCCACCGCCCTCACCGAGGTCCTACGCATCCCCCCTCGCCCCTCGGAGTTCAGCGCCGGCGTCGCCGTCGTCGAGATCGCTGGTCTCGCCCGGGACGAGCGAGTCAGAGGCGTCGTCGGACGGTAGCAGCGACGACGACGAAAACGACACCACATACCGAGAGGTAACAAAAACTATCATTCCCCGGACAACCCGAGCAAGCCTCGAACGCCGAGCACCCAGCGCGTCGCTACCGGACCTGTCCACGGCCGGAAGCATAGAGGTAAGGACTTTGTTACCTAAAGTCGCCCCCCCTGCCCGCGCAGCTCAACGCCGACAGCGCAGCCCGGACGAGCAGGAAGAAGCGCCGAAGCGACGTTGCAAAGGTGAGTCGCCCCCCAAGACCTTCTCGGAAGCGACGCGCAACCCTGTAGGAGCAACAGGCGCCGCAGCCCCCCCTCCCTCAGCCCCTCCTGGCCGAGCGGAGGAAAAAAATAATCCGACGGTAGACGCAAAATCTACCGACGGAACGGAAAAAACAGCGACGAAAAAAAAGTTGCGCTACCCTCCACTGGTGGTGGAGAAACTCCCACAGTGGGCGCACCACTTCCGCGTCCTTAAGGGAAAACTGGGGCGTGCCCCCAGTGCCAGACCGTTCGGGGAGGGGGTGAAGTTCACCCCACAAACGGACACCGAGTACCGTCTGATACAAAAGTATCTGACGGTACTCGAAAAAGAGGAAAACATCCCCTGGTTTTCCTACTCCCTACCAGCGGAGCGGAGCCACAAGGTGGCCATAAGGGGGCTGCCTGCGGACACGGCGCCGGCAGATATAGAGGAGGACCTACGCGCGCTGGGGTTCCAGCCGGAGTATGTTCGCGTCATCAAGGCGCGACAAGGACGACCCGGCTGTATATTCCACGCCGTACTGAAGAAGACTCCGAATCTTCTGCCGGGCATCTATGAGGTAAGGGAGATCCTCTGCATGCCCGGTGTTAGGATCGAGGCGTGGCGTGGCAAGAGGGGGCCTGCACAATGCCACAGATGTCAGCAGTTCAGGCACTCCTCTGAACAGTGCCACAGACCGCTCGCTTGCGTCAGGTGCGGCGGGAGTCACGTGGCCAGAGAGTGCCCGCGGCCAAGGGAGGAGCCCGCCACCTGCATCAACTGCGGGGGGGCGCACCCCGCAAACCACACCAAATGCCCCGTAATGCGCAAGGAGGTGCGCAACAAGCGAGCGGGCACGGTCGCCATCACCGGTAACACGCGCCGGTCAAACACGGCCGCAGAGAGGCCGTTACAGCCGACGCCGCTAGGGGAAACCCAGTCGGCGACCCTGATGGCGGCCGCCAACGACCCACCAGCGCGCAACGCGGCCACCACCTCCTCAGGACGGAGGAGGAAAGGACGCGGCGGCAAGAGGGGAAAGGTCAACACGACCAACGCCGCTGCCAACCCCGCCGCTGTCAATGTGACAGTGAATGCACCACCACAGAAGGAGGCGGGGCCTAAACAGGCTAGAATCGACGACCTCTCCCACCCGCCGACCAAAAACAAACAAAGCTCGCAAAGGACTGAGAGTCGGATGGTCCGCGGCCCCGCGCCGAGCAGCTCCGCTCAGGAGAGGCGTAGTCGGCCGCCGCCACCAAAACAACAAACCGCCATGTCGGCGGGCGCACCCGGGGAAAGACACCCCGGGTCCACAATAATAGAGGCCGCTCTCCGGGTCCTCCAGGACATCCTGCTGGCGCTCAGCAGGGGTCAGGACCCGGTGCCAGTTGTTCTCACCGGCATAACAGACCTGATCATGTTGAACAGACATGTCTAAGCCGGTGAGAATACTCCACTGGAATGCCCGCGGCCTCAGGGAGAAGGTCGTGCTCCTCCGTCCTCTCCTACAGGAACAGGACATCGACGTGGCGCTCATCAGCGAGACGCTCCTGAGACCTGGGGACACGGTCAAGTTCCCAGGTTATCACGTCTACCAAAAGGATGGGCAATACAATGAAACCAATAGCCAGCGACACCGGATTTCCCAAGGCCTGGTGGTGCTGGTGAAGCGAAGAGTCGTCCACCAGGAGCTACCGCCCCCAACACTCAGCAGCATCTCAGCGCTGGGTGTGCAGCTGCATGTCGCCGGTAGGCACGTGTGTATGTACGCAGCATACAAGCAGCCTCAGAAACCACTCAACACTAGCGACATACACACGTTGCTAGCCTCACCACATCCCACCATCATCGCCGGCGACCTAAATTGTAAGCACCCGGCGTGGAACAGCGGAACCATCAACCAGGGGGGCCGACGACTCTTCGCCGACGCGGAGGCCAAAGGGTACGACGTGTCCGGACCGGAGACGCCGACCCACTACCCAGACAACATAGCACACACACCCGATGTGCTGGACATCGTCGTACACAAGGGCCTCACCTGCCAGATCGCGCAGGAGGTGCTGGACGACGAGCTGAAGTCCGACCACCAGCCAGTGCTCGTCCGCCTGACTGACCACACCACCAGAGTTGCCCATCCGGCGCCACGTCGACACACGGATTGGGACAAATTCAGGAAGGTAATGGAGGCCACCACGCCCACTCGGCCCGTCGCCGACGCCTTGGACGTGAACGAGTTGGCTGAGGGACTCACCGCCTGCATCAAGAGCGCCTTGGAAGCGGCGACATGCACATCCACCGCGTCACAGGGGCGCTACCAGAAGCTCCCCGCTCACATCGCCAACATGATCGCCGACAAGAGGCGTCTGCGCAGGCGGTGGCAACAAACAAGATGCCCCACCATCAAGAACCAGCTCAACCGTGTCACGGACAAGGTTAAGGCCGAGCTACACGCGCACGCATCGGAGAGCTGGGAGTACATTATAGACTCGGCAGACGGCGACTGGGCGTCGGTACACCGGCTGTGCCGACGCCTAAAGAATACCCCAGCCCCGGTGCGCCCGCTACGCAACAGCGACGGGGCGCTACGCTACACGGCGGCCGACCGGGCCGAAATATTCGCCGAGCACCTGGAGCGTCAGTTCACGCCGAACCCGACAGACGCCCTGGACCATGTCGCAGCAGTGGAGCAACACCTTGGAGAGTACTTCAAGACGCCGGTAGCTCCAGACGAAGACCCCATATTTTTCTCCCCGGGCCAAGTACTGGGGGCAATAAGGCGCACCAAGCCCAGAAAGGCACCCGGTGCGGACGGAATTACAAACACCGCCCTCCGACACCTGCCACCGAAATCGGTGGCGGCAATAGCGCGCCTCTATAACGGCATACTCCGCACCGGAACCTTCCCCAACTGCTGGAAGCAGGGGAAGGTGATCATGTTGCCCAAGCCCGGGAAAAACGTCTCAAAGCCGGAAAGCTACCGGCCGATCACGCTCCTCCCCACAACCTCCAAGGTGTTTGAGGCACTACTGCTGCAACACCTGCTGCCGCACACCACGCCCCGCCCGGAACAATTTGGCTTCCGGGCGGAACACAGTACGACGCTCCAGTTGTCGAGGGTACTGCACACACTCACCGCGGCCATGAATAAGAGGGAGTACGCCGCTGCAGTATTCCTCGACATGGAAAAGGCATTCGACCGGGTCTGGCACGCCGGCCTTATTTACAAGCTGACCAAGACCACCGCGCCCCGTCGCTTGATACAGGTGGTCTCCTCCTTCCTGAAAGACAGGACTTTCAAGGTATCGGTGGAGGACGTGTCATCGAGCGCGCGCCCCATCGGAGCGGGCGTGCCGCAGGGAAGCTGCGTCTCGCCTGCGTTGTACTCGGTATACACCGACGACATCCCCGCCACGCACACTGCAACCCTCGCGCTGTACGCAGATGACGCCGCGTACATCACCACGTCGCTGTCGGCTGACCACGCGGCCATCAAAATGCAGCGCGTTCTGGACGACCTCCCCGACTGGCTCAGCAAGTGGAGACTGTCGGTGAACGCAGGTAAGACGCAGGCTATAATCGTCACGGCACGAGGCGGACGTCATCCACCGAACCTTCAGCTCATGGGGACCGAGGTCGAGTGGACCAAGACCGCCAAATACCTGGGGGTCACACTCGACAGCCGGCTCACCATGGGCCCGCACGTCTGCGACACCGTCGCGCGGGTAAGGTAAGCCGAAACCTATTGCGCCCGGTGCTCTCGTCACGCCTCTCCACGCGAGTCAAGCTGGGGATCTACAAAACCTACGTGCGGCCGCAGCTCACTTACGCTGCCCCGGCTTGGCTCGCCCTCACGGCCGAGACGCACAGGAAGAAGCTCCGGACGCAGCAGAACATCACGCTGCGTCAAATCGTCAAAGCTCCCCGGTACGTGAGGAACTCGGTAATCAGCAGGGACCTGCGAGTCGAGAGCATCGACGACTTCGCTATCCGCCTGGCGAAGGGGATGTTCTCGCGTGCCAGCAACTCCGAGCTCCAGCACATCCAAGACATCGCGCCCTGGCACGCGAGGCCTCCCGACAAGAAGAGATACCCGCGCGACCTCATAGCAGACGTCGCGCTACCGGACTTGACACCCGGGTAGGTCACAAACACAAATACACGTGACCTACTCAGACAAGGATAGACACTATTCACTCGCAACACGACGCCGCCGTGCGCATTTGCGGACTGTATTTATATAGGCGCTATGCGCACGACGAACACACATGCACTACTCCACATGCAGGTACACACTCAGAATACCACACGAGCGGTGAATACACACCTACAAACCGCTCGTAACACACACTACCCCCCGTACCCTCGCAGCCTACCGTACATAGCTGGTTGAGCTGTTAGGGGGTCGGGGTAATCACCCGCTGTAGCAGAGCGCCAACCAAAGCCGACGCCCGGTCGCTGATCGACTCTTGCTGGGCCTTCACGGGGGCAACCCGTGATCCAACCTGGTAGGGGTCTGATCGCACGGGCGTCGTGAAACACTTCAGGCGCTCCTACAGCCACACACAACAAAGCACACCGTCCACCGCCGGAGGGAAGGCACACCCTCGCGGCGTCGACTTAGGTGTGCGAAGATGAAGAGCAGCACCCCCAGGGTGCACCCCAAGGACGGGTCTCCATTTTTGGAGGCCGAGAGACCGAACCCACGGTCATGGGGCCATCAAGGAGCCCCCAAACCGTCTCCTCGCGCCCCCAACTCGGGGTCGCAGAGAGGACCACGAGCAGCAAAAATCGTAGTCAAAAGTGATCAGTGATCGGAATAGTCTCCTAAACAAGAAGGATAACCAGTGAGCAAGCCACCTATGGAGATATTGAGAAGGTTTTAATAAAGATCGAAGAGTACGAAGGTGTTTCATTGAAGAGCACCACAACCCACGAAAATTAATACAGTCCACAACATCGTCTGGTCCTTCGAGAGCCGGATAACATCGTCTGGTCCTTCGAGAGCCGGATTACATCGTCTGTCCTATTAACCGGACGTCTCCTATGGAAGGTGATACAATGACTTGCCATACGTCCCTTACGTAGCCAGATCGACGCAGCAGAGACGGCGGGACGGCGCCGGGAGTTGGAAATCATCGAGCAAGAACGGGCAAGGAGACTGTCATTGGATCCTCCAGCGTCACCTCAAGTGGAGGGACGCGCTACCACAGCGGACGTCGTGACCGCAGGGCCATCGTCAGAACGCAGACAGATGGTATCACCGCCGCGGTCAGTGAGATCAACGACGAGTGCGACGACGCGGATTAAGCTAGCGGAGCTAGAAGCAGCTGAAAGGCTAGCAGCAATTAGAAGAAAAGAATTAGAAATAGAGGCGGATCTAGTAAGGAAAAGATTAGCCGCCGAGACGTCAATAATCCAGGACGAACAGGAGAGCGTCCACGAAGATGCGGAAGGACACCCACACCAGAAAGTGGATCAGTGGTTGCGCAACAACCCCAACGACCTACGGGGGGAGGAAGGTAGAGGCACAGATGCGAGAGAAGATAGAAAACAGATGCCACGTGGCGGTCACCGACGCCAACGAAAGCCAGAAACAGCATCGAACAATTGGCTGCGACGCTGGAAAAGATGGCGAGACCAAGACTACGACACACGGATCTACCCGTTTTCTCCGGCGCAGTCAGCGAGTGGTTACCCTTCAAGGCATCGTACTACGACACGACCAGCATGTACAACGTGTCACCGGCAGAGAACCTCCAGCGGCTTAGAAGTTGCCTCAGGAACGAAGCACGAGACGTCGTAGTGGCCTTACTACATACGGCCACCGACCCAGACGTCATAATGAAGACTCTGGAACAATGCTTCGGGCGACCAGAAGTTATAATAGATAAGACGCTAGAAGATTTGAAGAGGATGCCGAAACCCAGTGCTAGTGCTAGTGGTTGAACAGTTTTGCGATTAAGATCCAGAACACAGTGTGTGTGTTAAAGACAATCGATCGCAAGGGGTACTTATATAATCCCTTGCTGACCCGTGAAGTGTTGGACAAATTGAGTCCCCACCTACGATCGCGGTGGTGTGACTTCGCGAGTGATAACGAAGGTTCACCGGAACCTGAGTTAGTGATGTTATCTCGCTTTCTAATGCGTGAAGCGGATAGGGCGTTACGGTACACATACGCCCCACCGACAAGTGCCACGGCCGTGAAGAAGGAAATAAGACCGGCCGTGACCCTGAATAGAAAGCGTAACGCAGTGTATGCTACGGAAGACGCCGACGAAGACCAGTGTCCCAGCTGTAAACAGTGTCACGTGCTAACCAAGTGCCCGCAGTTCAGAGCGATGACCATCGATCAGCGCTGGGAGATGGTGAAGCAGCACAAGCTGTGCTTCAAGTGCGCACAGAAGAAGCACAGGCGCGCCACGTGCAAGGCAAGGTCATGCGGAGTTAATCAGTGCCGCCGACCACACCATGCTACACTGCACAGGGAACCCAGAGAGTCGCCCGACATAAAACAAGCGACTGAGCAGCATGTTACAGAAGAACCGACAGAAGAAGCAGTCATGTCGGTGGCTACCCGACCAGCCGCCGGCCCGAGAACAGTGCTTTTGAAGATGTGTCCTGTCGTCGTCACCGGTCCACGGGGGGAGGTGAGAACGCACGCGCTCCTGGATGAAGGGGCCACCATTACCCTCATTGACGCGGACCTGGCCGCGAAGATCGGAGCGGAGGGAACGACGCAGCCACTACACATCTGTGGTGTAAACATGTCATCACAGGTGCAGGATAGCAAGCTCGTCACTGTGAAAGTGAGTGGTGTCAGCCAGACCAGCGCACCACACAAGCTCAGGGCCAGAACCGTGAAGGACTTGAAGCTTCACCAGCAGTCTATACCAGAGACCCTGCTGGAGTACGAGCACTTACGTGACCTACCGACCGAAGAGGTGTGTTACGAACCGACACGACCTGGCATCCTAGTGGGCACAGATCACTGGGAATGCATCGTATCTAGAAGACTCCGAGTCGGCGCTCCCGACCAACCGGCCGCATCCCTAACGCGGCTCGGCTGGGTGATCCACGGAACCGCACCACGGAGCGTCATCGTGAGTGAAGACAACGTACTACACGTGTACGAAACTGACAAGCAGCAACACGAATGTCAGCGACTTCATGACCAAGTAGAAGCCCACTTTAAGATCGAAGCGCTAGGCGCGCGCGAGAACCGCGCGTAAGTGAAGCCAACCAATAAGCAAGAAGGCACCACAAAGAAGATCGACGGGGGCTACGAAGTCGGACTACCATGGCGACGCGACGATATAAATATGCCGCCAAGCTACGGGGCAGCGCTTCGCCGACTGAAGAAACTTGAAATGAAAATGGACGCAAATTCAGACTTTGCCGAGCAGTACAGTGCACAAATGGACAACTTATTCCATAAGGGATACGCGGTGCCATGTGACGGCACCGAGAGTAAGAGCGCTGTCTGCTGGTACCTGCCTCACTTTGCCGTGCAGAACCCAAACAAGCCCGGCAAGCAGAGGCTGGTATTCGACGCGGCTGCAAAGAGCTATGGCGTGAGTCTAAATGACGGACTCCTAGAAGGGCCAGATCTGCTGTTATCGCTACCCGGGATTATATTCCGCTTCCGGAGAGAAAGCCATAGCGGTAACAGCAGACATTCAAGAAATGTTCCTGCGCATTAAAATCCGACCAGAGGACCAGCCGGCACAACAGTTCCTGTGGAGAGGCAGCGATCGGACGGGACCTCCACGGCACTACAAGATGACCAGCATGATCTTTGGTGCCGCCAGCTCCCCGTATATGGCGCATCATGTACGGAACCACAACGCAGACATGCACGGACAAGAATACCCGCTGGCGCTGGATGCAATCAAGAACAGTCACTACATGGACGACTTGGTGGTCAGTTATGATGACCAGGAAGAAGCCCTGCAAGCCATTGAACAAATAAGACAGGTGCACGCAGTCGCTGGATTCACGCTGCGTGGATGGAGCACCAACAACGAGACGGTGCTACGCGACATACCGCAAGAGCTGCGCGCCACGACACCCACACAACTGGGGGGTGAGATGCCCGCGAACAAAATATTGGGGCTGTACTGGGACGCAGAACGAGACGAGCTCGGCTTTAACACCACAATGAGCCGAGTACCCGTTCCAGTACGAGATAGAAGACGTGCTCCGACGAAAAGAGAAGCACTCAGCGCAGTTATGTCCATATATGATCCCTTAGGGCTGTTGAGCCATTACACAATAAGGGCCAAGAGAGGCACACTCCGCACACACTGAAGAGACACGTTGGAGGCCCAAGGGCCAGGAACACGCTAGAGGTCAGCAAGACAACATACTGGACGGACTCCTCTACCGTTGTACACTGGGTGAAACACGACACCCGGCGATACACACCGTTCGTCGCGCATCGACTGGGGGAGATCGCCGAGCTCACCTCGAAAGAAGAGTGGCGCTGGCTGCCAACAGGGCACAACGTCGCGGACGACGGCTGTCCACATCTCTGTTAAGATGTGTTACGAGCCGAGAGGGAGCTCCTGCGACGAGCGCAGCAGGAAAGTTTCGGAGAAGACATGAAGAAGATACAGTCCTCTCGTCCCCTCTCGAAGACGAGCCGTCTATACGGGTTGGACCCCGTATTAGAGGACGGACTCTTGAGAGTGCGAGGTCGCATTGAAGCAGCGACAGCACCCGGTGAAATAAAGCGACCGATTATACTGGACGGTCGACACAGGATTACCAAGCTCTTAGTGCTAAGAGAGCACTGCGCCGCGGGCCATGCAAACCGTGAGCGCGTCACCAATGACCTACGGCAGCGGTATTGGGTAATACACACCAACCTTCACAAACCGTCGGGAGCCGATCAGGAGCTCCGAGCCGCCTACGTCGAATGGTTGCCTGCATTAGGCGACGAAGGCCTACGACATCGTATGAAGTGGAACTTCATACCCCCAGGCGCACCCAATCAGGGCGGTGCGTGGGAGAGAATGGTGCGTTCCGTCAAAACGGCGCTGGCAGCAACATTGAAGGAGAAGGCGCCTGCAGAGGAAGTACTAAGCACGCTCCTCACAGAGGCAGAGTTCGCCGTGAACGCACGACCCCTGACGCACGTGAGTGTGGACCCTCGAGACCCAGAGGCCCTGACTCCAAATCATTTCTTGTTGGGGTCCTCGGACGGTATGCCCACAACGGGGCCCTGCAGCCAGGACGATAGAAGGACCTGGAGAGCAAGCCAAGCGCTCGCCGATCATTTCTGGCGGCGTTGGCTGCGGGAATACTTGCCGACCTTGGCGCCACGGGGCGAACCGAAGAACAGCGCGCGGCCACTGCAGGTCGGCGACGTGGTTTTAATAGTGGACAGCACGCTACCCCGGAACACATGGCCAATGGGGATTGTAGAGCGCACGTATCCTGCAGCAGATGGCAGCACCCGCGTAGTGGAGGTGCGGACCAAGACGGGACTCTTCCGGCGACCAGCGAGTAAGCTCGTCGTCCTCGTGAAAGAAGAAGAGGCTTCGCGAGCTACGCCGGGGGGAGAACTGTTACGGACGACATCGCGTTGATTGTGTAAAATATGTGAAATGTCGATAAGTAGTTTGTATAGCTAGAATAAGTATTAAAATGTAAACTCTGATTTAATTGGTAAATAAAACATATTGTGATTGGCTGTAAAGAGGTGCGACAAGGACTAGAGAGAGATAAAAACATCGCGTGATTAAAGCCGAATCAGGATTGGCTGATCAAAAAGCTCCATGTCGCGCCCCTAGCACAACTTGTACCCAGGTAGAAATGTACTTAAGAAGGTGGGTTGCTCACAAAATCGTAGTCAAAAGTGATCAGTGATCGGAATAGTCTCCTAAACAAGAAGGATAACCAGTGAGCAAGCCACCTATGGAGATATTGAGAAGGTTTTAATAAAGATCGAAGAGTACGAAGGTGTTTCATTGAAGAGCACCACAACCCACGAAAATTAATACAGTCCACAACAACTAGTTTATAATTTATAAAAAAAAAAATAGTCAAATATAATATAATAATAATAAAAACTTTATTGTTCAGAAAAAAACATTACAATATTTAAATAGCACTAGCCTCCACACTAGGATTCCCTGTGTCGTGGAGACCAGTCTCCTTCGTCTAACAACATCTTAATCACATCGAGCAAAATTGTCGACTACAGCCAACTCTAAGTTGTGTTGAAGGCTCACTCATCGAGTTCAAAAGCCAAGCGGTGATCTGTTACCGCGCCCGTAATGCTGTGGTTACCCAACCATTGCTACAATTTCTGAGCGAGTAATACACCTTAGGTCTAGCCTAGTCAAACACTACGTGAACTTCTTATCTAGGTTAAATATTGGAGGCTGGACATTGAGATATTATGTAAAAGCTGTGGTTGTTTAACTTATACCTAAAAGGTACTTCGAAAATTATTGTCTGTGTATTGTGATATTTATAGATGTATACCTAATATGCTCAATCCATAGTAATATTATAAATGCGAAAGTAACTCTGTCTGTCTGTCTGTTACGCTTTCCCGCTTAAACCTCTAACCAAGGAAGACCCTGAGAAAGGACATAGGCTACCTTTTATCCCAGAAAAATTTGATATTCCCGAGATAAATCTAAAAAGCGAACTCCACGCGGGCGAAGTCGCGGTCGGAAAGCTATTAGTATTTCATATTTATTTTTTATCTATTCATCAACTTTACTTCTGAGACTGTTCCCATTTTTTGCTATAACCTACGACCAAAAATTCGAAGATATGTGATATTTACTAACCAGTACTGGGCTCGAGTGGTAGCTTACCCCTCCCTGTAATCGTGGCGATATTTGTGTCAGCAGTAGGACCATTTTAGGATAAATATGCTTATGTTGTCCATTATGCTATGCAATTACAATTACTGAAAAGCATTCTCCTTAATTGGAGTTCGAAACCAAGAGCAATCTATGCCCCTGAATCATTCGCATAGCATTTTCGTATTTGGTGACAACTGGTACGTGCAAAAAGTGTAGCTTATAACTGCACAGCGCCTCGATAATCCTTATTATTAGGTTCAAAATGTTCAAAGGATAATAAAGTACAATGAGAGCGCGTTAGGGTTGCCGCGGGTGATAAACTCGCCGCCAAAGAACCACTAATAAGTGCCTGTAGGACAAAATAACAAACACATTAGACACCATCAGGGCTATGGGCCCTTCGAATTGAGTAGCCTATAGAAGTGATAGACGTACCAAGTCGTTCCAAAATGTTTCTTGAAATCAAACGGTTTATGTACTTATCAAACGAATAAAATTAATGTTGATTTGACGGCACGGTTGACGCAGGTGTTAAGCGATTGACTACTGCGCTGCGTGTCTTAGATTGATTTCCCGACAGAACTAATATTTGTATGACCTACAAGTAGTAGCTCCGAGCCTCCGGGTCTGGCTGTTTGTGTACATATGTATATGATACTAAAATATAACATCAAAAAATCCTCCGCACAGCAGTCGATTGGTACCCAAAAGGCTGACGTTGGACCGCAATGCTTAGCCTCTGGCCAATGTGAAAGCCAGCTCTTGGGTCACAGAAAGAGTCAACCAACAAAAAAGGCCACGTTTCCACTGACGCGAAACTGGACGGAAAGGAGCTTAACGGTGCCTGAATTGACCAATTACTATGCTGCATATCTCCGCTCCGCTTCAATCGAAACAGCACGAGCGGGGTGGAGCAAAGCTGAGCAGATATTCAAAATAAAAATACAGCGAGGCGATGCTGTGCGGAGGACAACGAGCATTGGGGTGCAGAGCGGAGGACAGCGGAGCGGTGCGGAGCGGGGTGGTGCATAACTAACATTGCCTCAGTTATCATCGTGACGTCATTAGGTGCATACGTATCAAAACGGATGAGAAATACAAAAGAAAACACTGACCACTTTTCACCGCTCTTCACCGCTCAGCTCCGCGTGTGTGGAAACGTGGCCTAAACATTTTCTTAAAGACACCATATACTGTATGCATTTAGATCCCATAACCCGAAGGTTTTAACCCCCAATGGCTCGAAAATATTACTAGTCTACATTTAAGGCCTCCCTCCTGCGCTCCCTAATTGTTATCGGAAAAAGTAGGATTCTGAAAACCTTGTTCCAATTTAGTAGATTTCTAGTTCTATACAAGAAAACGCAAATCGTCAGCTTGCGGCTAGCGTTTCATTCGAGCGATGATTTCGCACCCATCCAGCCTCGCCTGCTAATCCATTATCTAAAACAAAACCTTATGTACATGCAAATAAAGAACACATTTCTGAACAATGTTAATTAATTACCGAAACTACATTCAAGCAAAATTCAACTTTATTTCACAAGTTTTAGAAGACAGTTTTGGTTGGAGGAGCAGAACTCTAGTTTGTATCCTGTGGGTGAGTATTATCCCGAGATCAATCAAAATCGCGCGCGAAATGTTCCTTTGTTGGTCTCAAGCTTACAAATCGCACTCTTTACCCGACTACGGCAAAGCAAAAGGAGGGTTATGATTTTGACAGGCTATGTATGCATGTATGTATGTATGTATGTATGTATGTATGTATGTATGTATGTATGTATGTTCATCTGTTCCCTCGTAACTTCTAAACTACTTATTCGAATTCGATAAATGACATATCATTAGAAGCGTCTAAATTGTCTGCTGGGTTATAGGCTATATGGAGTTTCACAAAATCTAACGTGGCGCCCTCTAGCGGACAAAATATACAGAGTAAAAAAAAAAGTTAAGATAAATATGCCGTGTTTGGTATCATTTGAAAAGGCTTAACTTGTACATTTTGAATATATATATATTACTAGCATTTGCTTGTGACTTTACCTGTATTCATCGGCTGATTGCATATAATTCACATCTTTTCGTTCATAGATAGCTTCTTTACTACTTATCAGAATAAGACCACTGCAGAACCATTAGAAGGGCCTTGATATTCTGTTGGTTATGAGCTTTAGAGCTTGTCACCAAATTTAGTATTACGCCCTCTAGCGGACAAAAAGTTCTATGTTAATACAAAATTAAAATAATATAAAATTAATTAGAAGGTTGTACTCTAGATAAAAAAGTTACAGATCTAGGAAAGTCATTGTTTGCTAAAGGACAGGCCTATGTCGCTCTCAGTAGAGTTAAAACCATAGAGGGATTATTTTTAAGTGCCTTGGATCATAATAAATTACTTAAAAATCCACATGACAGTCGATCGTTAGCAGAATTAGATAGATTAAGAAATCTTCCCAGGTCCTCTTAATATAAGTTTTTTTTTTTTAAATAATTATAAACTAGCGCTTGACTGCAATCCCGCCTGATGGTAAGCAGTGACGCAATCCTTGATGCCTGCGCACTAGTTTATTAAGCCTATTCACTTAAAAAACTTAGGAATAGCAAGGATGACGGCAGTTGAGCCAGGTGATGCAATGTTAAATCCAAGACCAACACTACCAACCATGCTGCGCCAGAGGGAGATTGATCTGGAGACTCTCCACGACCAAACTCCCGACACAACAACATTTGGCGCATCGTACTCGCCACACAACGCAACACAAAGTGCTCAGACGCGTCCTCTGTACGGCTTCACCAGACATCATGCTGGAACACGACGAATCGCTAGGCGGCAAGACTTTGTCTGGTGGGTGGTAACTTCTGCTGGCAGCCGATGTTATGGCCTACCACCATTAGAAAAACATCCAATCTATTTATACTAACGGCCTCATCCACTAATTCATGACCCATTCGGTGCCATCGACGCAAATGTGCGTCGCTACTACGAAAAACCGGGAGCTTTATGCGGGAAAACCGTTGCTATACGCGCTACGCTCCAAGCGCTACGAAATAGTAAAATAGGACATCTCTACATATTACTATACGCCGATACATAAGTCAAAAGAGATGTCGTATGTTAACTACCTAGTTTTTAGTTCGTCAATTTAACTTTTATTAATATTACGCGCCACAAATACACTTTAACACCAAAATAGTACAAATAATAAAAAGTTAAAAAACTAAAACCCAACTACGACAAAAAACGACGCTGAAAAAGTATAAAACAAGATTTTCAGAATACTGAACTGAACAAAGTTGCTAATATAGTTGCAAGTAAATGGACACAGTAGACTCTACCAAGATGCCTTCGTTGTAAATTGACAATAATGTCTTACGATACTATTCTGAAGTATGCAATATTCACTATTTAGAGATAAATTTTCATGTTTGGAAGGGCGTAGTCACACGTTACATATACCTACCGTAGCACTTTCATAACGTGTGACTGCGGTTTTCCAAACATGAAAATTTATCTCTAAATAATGAATATTGCATACTTCAGAATAGTATCGTAAGACATTATTGTCAATTTACAACGAAGGCATCTTGGTAGAGTCTACTGTGTCCATTTACTTGCAACTATATTAGCAACTTTGTTCAGTTCAGTATTCTGAAAATCTTGTTTTATACTTTTTCAGCGTCGTTTTTTGTCGTAGTTGGGTTTTAGTTTTTTAAGTTTTTATTATTACTGTAATTCGTTTGACCATAATGATTTGCACCTTGGCGCTAACTTTTGTTCTTCACAAATGGCTGATAAGCACTTTATTTGGAAGGCAAAATGAGTACGGCGCGATACGAAATGACTAGTGACGATTTATAAAACTTTTTGGTATGTTTTTGAACATAAACGTTAAATATCTGTAAATGTAAAGCTGCAAGTATTTTATTGTCTGTTCTTTCTTTCTTTTTGACCTTTATACCTACATATTTTAGAGGGATGCTATCAATTGTAGATTCAGGTCAAATCAACATTTAACTTTCATAGGTCTTCTTCCTCTTCTTCAGCCTATAGATGTCCACTGCTGGACAAAGGCCTCCCCCAAGGCTTTCCACGCTGACTGGTCTTGTGCTGCCCGCATCCATCGGCTTCCCGCGACTTTCACCAGGTCATCGGTCCACCTTGTTGGGGGCCTCCCTACGCTGCGTCTTCCAGTACGTGTGTATTCATAGGTCATCATCATCATCAACAACCTTTTTATCGTCCCTCGTCTCCTCTCATACAGAGAAGGATTGAGCGTAATCACCACGCTTGCTTAATGCGGGTTGGCGATTTCAGACTTAAAATCCAGGTTTCCTCAAGATAAACTCACCTTCAGTCATTGGTGTCCAAGATATACTTAGAAAGTACATATGACTTTAGAAAAGTAACATTAGTACTTGCCTGACCTGGAATCGAACCCGCGCACTCATACTTGAGAGGCTGGTGTTTCAACCACTAGGCCACCATGACTACATAGGTCCACGGGTACATATTCATAGGTCATTTGCTTGGAACTCCTATCATTCATAAACACATCTTTCCCTCCTGATTCTCACCTCAACAACCAGCAACATGGAAATAGGTATCGGCTAAAATAAAGCTACCAATCCCTTAACATAAATATAATCCATAAAACTCCGTAATTCCCAAGCAAATTGCTAGCCTCAGACGCGAATGTTTTATTCGATCCAGCTACTTATCCTCCCATTTGCATATCGATCATTTATCACAATCCCTCCAAGAATTGAATGATGTTTATAGCCTTAATAAGGCGGTATTACAACAAAAAGTCTAAATGTATGTAAGTGAAATTAAGTGAATTGCCCGGTTAGTGCGAGCAACGCGATATAATGTGACTTCGCCTCTAGTTATAATGTATCAAACATTGTGTCTGACGGCATTAACCACCGCTTACCTTTTAATAACAAGTCGTTAAAGGACTGTGCAGAGTAGTTTATGCACAGAGGCAACGCGAGAACGATGTCGAGTTTGCACATACTTGCGTGAATTAGGGATTTATTACTGTTAGTAATAATTTTAGCATTGTTATAGGGCTCCGCTCTTTATGGCTGGAAATATGATCGTTTGTTGTTTTACTGTATTTCATTAATTGCTGACCGCTTATTATGAATGACACAGACAGGTCGTTAAAAAACCATACCTATATAGTATAGTATAACAAGAAAGCACTAGGAAATGGTGATGGGTGGGCGTTTTGGGGGAATATATTATTTTGAATGTAGACAGCCTCTGTGGCGTAGCGGTAGCGGACGCGGCCGCTGCGCAAGGTGGCGCGGGTTCGATCTCCGCACAGTGCAAATATTTGTATGCATGAATATGAATATTTGCACTGGTCTGGTCGTGCCTCGAAAAGCACGTTAAGCCGTTGGTCCCTGTTGCCATACGAACATCTAGTGGCAGTCGTTAAAGGGTTTTTGGAGCCCTCAAAAAGTCCAACAATTGGTCAGCTGCAATGCTTCGATGTCGCCTTCGGGTTGTGGAGGTCAGACGGCAGTCGCTTCACGGAAAATGTCGAAATTTAGCCATATCAGCAGTTAGACTGGTAAAAGCGGACCTCAGACTCCAAAGCTGAAAAAGCTTCGGATGCGACTGGGATAAACGCTGAGATGATGATGATGATATTATTTTTGTATATGTTATTTTCTTCGCACAGTGTTAATTCTCGGCCTTAGTTAAAATCAATGACATCTGATTTTGGGCTGGAAATAGTTGCTAAATTTAAAAAAAAACTGAAACTTAATCGTAAATAGAATACACGCATAAAAACTTAAAAGCGGTTTATAACATTTTGATAGCAATTAGATACATATTTCTGTATCTCTCTCTAACCTTTCCCAAAAAAAATCATCCGTAACATGCATCAAGCCGGCGTTTAAACAAGACGTTTAACCGCAGTTTGATCTGTTCCACAAAGCGCTCTACCGAACCCCCAGCGACGTTGCTCCTCCATAATGATTGATGGCTCCCGAATCCCGCGCCGGCGGCGATCCCGGGATTTATGCGCGCGACTCCCAGCTCCGACGTTTGCATCCGCTGTGCGGGACGAGGCCGCGTGGCACATCACTATGCGACACGTACGATGTACATACATTACTAAGTACGTACTCAGATTAGTAAATGAGAAAGATGAGATTAACATGGAAGAATGTAGGAATGAGGATGATTATGGTAATAGTCGATCGCGAATCGCTGGTAACTTGATACTGTTTCTATGTTCATAGATATAACATGCATTGGCCATTGGCATGCAAATAGTTAAAATGTTAATTAAATCATCAAAGTTAGCTAGCTAGGTGTGTAAGAAATTAAAAGTAAAAGTGTGGCCTAGAGCTTTTTAATCCGGTGATACAGACGTTATGAAAATACTTACCTGGGATTCTGAAGTTGACATATGTATGTCTTTACCTACGTACAGCAGCAAATTTGTATTAATTTTTCTCGGTGGTAGGCCATAACATCGGCTGCCGGCAGAAGTTCACCAGGCCACCCACCAGACAAAGTCTTGCCGCCAAGCGATTCGTCGTGTTCCGGCATGATGTCTGGTGAAGCCGTACGGAGGGCGGGTCTGAGCAGTTGTGTTGCGATGTGTGGCGGGTACGATGCGCCAAATGTTGTTGTGTCGTGTTGGTCTTGGGTTTAACATTGCATTACCTCACTCAACTGCCGTCATCCTTCCTATTCCTTAGTTTTTTAAGTGAATAGGCTTAATAAACTAGTGCGCTTTACCATCAACGATTGCATCACTGTTTACCATCAGGCGGGATTGCAGTCAAGAACTAGTTTATAACTATAAAAAAAAATGTTAATGGGCTTCTTGTGCGCTTTGATGTATATATATTGTAAGTACAACAAGTAATTATATAAATAAATATCTAAGTCTTCCTTATAATTTTTATTACGACAATTTACTCTATACACTTTTTAACCAAACACTGGCCACCAATTACACCCATCAATGTGCTAATACGTACCCGTCCACATGTTAACTAAAATAAGGATATCCTTTCAATAAATCACACACTCAGTAATAAATTCCTCGCCCATACATTACAGCGATAATCTAAGCCTTCGCAAGTGCAGTTATTACGATAAGATTTATTGCACTCACGGCGATTATATCCCAAAAACTGTGATATTTGGACCCTTTTGTTTAACAGCCGCCAGCCAAACAATGAACAGGTGAAACGGTCACCGGCGGAACACATCGCGGTACAAATCAACCTTTCTTTACACTTTTTGTGAGGTTTTTTGTGAACCATAGGTAAGTAAATGGTGTCCAGATAAAGGTCGAACTAACACCAGCAGTAATTAGAGGCGATTAATAATCGGCTATCTTGATCACGGACTCGAATACCATAATAATTGAACGTATTCTGTTAGAATTCCGACTATCTTCTGTGATTGTACCTATAAATTAAGTACTGTACACTAATTTTCGGGAATTCGATGTACCGCTTACGTATAATAATAATCGAATAAAACTGTGCGATCAATCATTTGCTCACAGTGAGGTGCATTTTAAGTTACGTGTCAATTTATAAACGATAACATTGCGTTTGTTCCGACGCACACAACGCTACAGAGATCGGAATCGTCGATATGACTTCTATGTTCGAAATCAATTTGTTGGAATAAAGGCATGGTTCATGTCATAAGTGGTTTTTATCTACGATCGAGTTGCGTCGGCGGCGTTTCGCACATGCGCCGTGAAGGAGCGCGGGAATGCGACGGCCGCGCCGCAGCTTCTCCGAACTGCATCGCTGACCATACCTTTATTACATCGTCTTAACATATCGAGAGATGTGCCCCATAGTGTAATGCAGAACGTGTCATTATCGATTCAATTTAATTAAATAAATCATCATAACTTTCCTCATCTCCACTGTTGCCGGATCGGTTGTTTTCATACAGTCGATACAAGTGTTTATGAGATTTCGCATTTTGAATGGAAGAAAGTTCATATTCAAAAGAGCTAAAAATAAAATATTGCATACATTAAAAATGTCGACTGTCGATGATTTTATATAAAGAAACTCATGGACATCGATATTCGTCGTGGTAAACATTGTTCGTTCTGAAGGTAGAGTGACGGGACGGTGGCGGCCCCTTGCGGCGCTCAATTGATGCATCGCTTGCTCACCCACTGATTCAGGTTTGTAGCAATAATGTAGCTCTTAATACGTGCCCGCGACATGATTTAACTTATATCAGGTTTTTTTTCTCCTACTATTCAATTCATCGTGAACGAAGAAACCGAATATTTATGTGGGTATAATATTTGATATGCAGCAAAAACAGAGTATGGTTTTAATAATAAATGAGAGCAACTCCCAATTTTGACTATGGGAAATTTCGTAAATGGTGCAGAGATATGCAGTAAGAATGTCGCTACAGAGTTTTAGAAGCGTGGTGAGATAAAATAAGACTGTATATTTTGTTAACTTAGCTGTTATCTTTTTACAGAGGCACCTAGCAACGACACTAATCGGCTATAGGTATTTGTTCTTTATTCTTGAAGAAGACAACTGAGGCTGACCATAAGATTGAAGCCGATAACCTGATTTTTCAAGCTACTTAGATCACCATCATCATCCGTCGATAGCAGTACATTGCTGGACCTAGACCTTTTACAATTGAACACTATCAATTCGATTTTCTTAGTAATTCTTATACAAGTGCTTTGGTGAACTATACGCATGACATGGATTCGTCATCATCATCATCAACTTTTTTATCGTCCCACTGCTGGGCACAGGTCTCCTCTCATACAGAGAAGGGTTGAGCATAATCACCACGCTTGCTCAATGCGGGTTGGCGATTTCAGACTTAAAGTCCAGGTTTCCTCAAGATGTTTTCCTTCACCTTCAGTTATTGGTGTCCAAGATATCTTGGACACCAATACTTCTTTAATACTACTTTTCTAAATATAACTTTAGAAAAGTAGTATTAAAGAAGTATTGGTGTATTGTATTGTATTGTATTGTTACATTGGTTACACTTGCCTGACCTGGAATCAAACCCGCGCACTCATACTTGACATGGATTGCGATAGCCCAATAGTATGGGGTTTCCAATTATTTACTCCGAATTAGTCCTCATAAAACGGCATGTGGTAACGTAAACTTGTAAAGTAGTTCACTGCTAGGCCTGCTACATCATAAAAGTCCCCGAAAACAGTTAATGAGACCTCATTATAGGTTAAAAGGCGACAATTTTACAGCCATTATAAATAAACAAGTTTATTTATAGATGTTTTGTCTTCTGAGCAGTGTTAGATATATCCCTTGCATGTGTCAAGATCTATTACTTAATTGATACAATAAAACACTCTAGAAATAATTAGGAATAAAATAACACCCAAAATTTCTTAAATTCATTAACCATAAAACTTTTGAGGGATTTTTTCCGGGCTATTAAGCAAGCAAGCCATGTGCCAAAATGCTTTGAATGGCGCTGCGTAATTTGGTAAAAGTTTTTAGTAACAGCCACGCGACACCGTTTATAAGGTATGCGGTTTTATTGTGGTTTCCGAAACTTCGTAAAAAAGATACCTTACGCTTTTCACCCTTTTGATGTCAACTTTGCAAATCTATTAGGGCTTTGTTTCATTGTCACCTGTTCCTTCCAATGTGTCGTTTGTCATGTGCTTTGAAATTTAAAAGAAAGTTTTAAGCAGCCTGCAAGCTGTGCTTTAAAAAAAAAACAGTCTTGGCGCGTTTTCGTCATTAATCAGAACCATTTTTAAATGATTCTAGTGAGGCTATGATGTTGCAGCAGGTAATGAAGGAAATATGTAACGTTGGCCAGGTTATCAGACTCCATTAAAAGTCCACTTCGTGAATGTTCACCGTTGTATTCAACACGCGATCCGCGCTTCACGGAAACCTCAGGTAGGCAAGCGCCGCCGATGCAAAAGCTAAACTTTGCGTTCGGTGTATAAACAAAGAAGCTCGCTACAAGAAATCACAACTAAAGGAGAATCATGTCGTACTACAGAATCGAGTTTTTTCTTTCTCGCCCAGCATTTTAACTTGCGCTGAATTAAATAAATTGTTACGTGCGATTACACACACGTATTTGCTTCAAAGGAATTCGGATGCCTTAAGACAGAGCTATGAGTTTTTTTCTGTGGCCGCAGCGGCGGTAGGTAAGCCAGCGAACCATCGGTAGCTGACTCCGACCGATATTTCATGCGCAAGTTAGTTCAAACAAATCGTACGGTGTCCCATCGCATCACGTCATTATTTTTACGTCAACGGTCACGATCGAGATGAATAAACTCGTTACAACGAACCATGGACAATTGTATTGTTTGGGCAATCATGTTTTTTGTCCTACCTCCGTATGGCAATAACACATGATGCGTTTAACCATTGAGTAAAAAACTGTTTTGTAGATTTAATTTTTTATTACTTAAACCTCCATTCTTTTTGTACTGTAACAACATGATTAAATAATACAATACATTGAATAATCGTTTTAATATAATTACTAAGTAATAAGGAGTACACCGTGGCTTCCGACGATTAAAACAATTTCGTTCGAGTTTCGCTTTATTCTTTTTGTAAGAGGCCAACACGATATCACGTTTCCATAAAATCACCGAAGCGACTATTATTGTGTGTTCGTTCTTTGTTTCAAGTCCATACCATGCCCTTACTTGATATTAAACTTTAGGGTTGAATCAATAAAGGCTTATATTGTTTTGTTCAAGGTTATGGTTAGATCATTTCGCCTCGTCTGCTCGAAGATGCCCAGTAGCCTAGGTAACTCGATAAGGTGGATATCGCTCTGCCTCCGCTCAAGTATTTCGTACGATTAAGATGAAATTTGCTTTTGTTTTAGTTATTTTCAATTTTTGGGCATGTAGATGTTCATATTGTACAATGAACTTTTGAAATGAATTTGTTCTTGTTAGTTTATTTCGGGTTCTGTGCTGAGCAGTGACATGACATGAAAAAAGTTGTGCGGATAATGCGGGCAAAGTTAAAATACTTGACCTTTGAATGGAACGGCGAATTTAAATAAGTCTGACGTTTTTCGGTTGAAAAAAAGCAATCCAAAAGTTATTATAAGAACTACCAGCCTATAATGTTCCCGCTGCTGAAATACATGCCTCCTGTCTTCGAGAGAGAATGGGGTATAATCTAAGTACCACGCGTACCCAGTGAGGGTTGGTTGGAATAAAATTAAAAGCTCTCCGAGATCACAGAGCAAATAATGTTCTTTGATCATATGCTCTCTGATTATTTGTACTAAGAAAAAATCGATGGTCAACACCAACACAAAATTTTCAAACAAACATCAGCTCAAACTCTGAATACGAATTTTTTCTATTGTACACACCTACTCACCCTGAAAAACTGCAAATACCTAAATCGAATCACATAAAATAAAGATTTTCTTTCTTTTTACATCGCGTCTCTCCAAGAGCGAAGTGTTTACTTTTCGGTGCTTTGCTACTGAATTCCCAATTCTCGTTGAAGCATATATCATACGTGTCGACCATAATTATTATGGATATGTTGAAACAAGAAAATAGACCATCTGGCAATTTGTAACGGTCTGCCAGAAAAAAAGGCAAACCTTTTTCCGTTGAATTCAGTAGCTTTTACGCCTCACTGAGTTTGTTGTTGACTGTTGTTATCTAATGTACCTGTTTGTTGAAATTTTGTTTACACGTTGTTGTAACACTTTATCGCTGAAGCATTTCTTTTACTTAATTATGTTAGTGTCAAATACATTCTAATTATGCCCGTGCCTTTATAGTTTTTTACGTTTTTATTATACAGAAGGTTTGCTCTACCAGGCAATAGTAGTATGTGTTCAAGTCTTGTTAAATAAATATTATTCACAATAAAATTAGGACTACGATATTTTTATGGAAAGGTTATGCTTTCAAACTCACACCCACACTTTCTTTATCTCATTTCACATTAAAATATAATGAAATGAGATAAAGAAATATAATCTAAATCGGTCGGCGTCATAATGAGTCGTCCATTTGTCGAGCTCATACTTAATAAAAATTTAAGACTTAGGTACACGGTTTTCTAATGGATTTTCCGAACTGGATTTTCGGAACAAAGTGAAATATTAACACAGTGGAAGCACCAGCTTTCAAATACAAAAAAAAATGTCATTCAAGTCCATGATATGAAAGGTCCATACATGAAATAATTAAGTATCAAACCAACACACACTCACTCAGCGGACATTCTTCGGAAAAGGAAGTTTCTCTGTAAAGCATGGAAGCTAAATCCAATGGGAGATAAAACTAAATCACAGCAGTAGCAATTACCCGTGAACAATACAACCCAATCCGAACAATCAAAACGATTAAACGTTTTTGATATACTCCCAATCTTAATCATAAAAAAAATACATAGAGCAACTTTAAAAATAGTCTCTGGTCCCACCTACGGCGTTCGTATATTCCCACTGCACGTCACTCGTCCACGTAACCAAATACAGGATGATATTATAGGACGCTTTATCGGAGCATTTATTTTAATTCGATCTGTCAGAGATGAGACAAAAAATGCTCGGCTCGGGCAGGCATCGCTACTGGGCGCGCCGGCGACTCGTAACGTGATCACGGCATACGAATTCCAACTGTTTTGATTGTGAGAAAATTGGATCAAAGTCTTATATGCAGGTAAGTAAGTATAGTTTTCTTTAGATACTTCTACGGTACTTAAACCATCATCATCATCGTCATCTCAGCGTTAATCCCAGTTGCATCCTAAGCTTTTTTCAGTTTTGGAGTCTGAGGTCCGCTTTACCAGGCTGATTTTGGCTAAACTTCGATATTTTCCGTGAACCGGCTGCCGTCTAACCTCCACAACCCGAAGGCGATATCGAAGCATTGCATTTAGATCAATTGTTGGACTTTTGAGGGCTCCAACAACCCGTAATGACTGCCATTAGATGTTAGTATGGCAACCAGGACCAACGGCTTAACTTGCTTTCCGAGGCACGACCAGACCAGTGCAAATATTCATATTCATGCATACAAATATTAAAACTGGTTCAATAAGCTTCATCTTCAGTTTTCTTAAATTAAAGTAACTAGCTGAAATCCTAAGTCCTCTGACCTCTAGACAACTGTAAACTTGTAAACTGTTGTACAATATTGTGAGGTTTCACAATAGAATCTGTACAGACATCTCGTTTGAAATGTCGAAACGAGATGTCATTATAAATCTTTATAAATTTTCTGATACTCGAAGCGTATGTAACGTTAGCAATACTGAATCATGACGTCATATAGGTAGTGTTTGCAAAGTGTAGACTGCTGCGCCTGGGCTCAAGTTTCGCGGTCAAGCGAAGGCGCGCGCGACCGCGCAATTTCGTCGATATTATGACACCCAGTATGAGAATGGAAGAAGAAAGTAAAGTCATAATTGATGTGATCATTATGGATACGTTAATCATTGCGTAAGTATATTGTTTCCTTTAATGTGTATGTATATTGATACATTATATATAATTCGTCTATAATGTTCGTACTCCTGGGACACAGCCCTGTGGCCCAGAAGTGGGAACCTGCGTGTGACCTCTTTGCCTCTAGGACAACTGTTCGGCCTTTTCCTTCACAATGTTTTCCTTTACCGTTTCATTGAGAGCAGTATTAATGAAATTATTTACACAAATTAAAGCGCCTAATGAGGTTCCAACCTAAATGAGGTTCGAACCTACGACCTACAACTTGTAGTAAGTCGCGGCTGACACCACTAGGTCATCACTGCTCTCTGTACATCTCATGTGCTCATCTGCTTTCTGCGCGTACTTTGGAATCATCATCATCATCAGCCTCCACTCGTCCACTGCTGGACATAGGCCTCTTCCATGGCAGGCCAACAAGCTCGATCCTGAGCAGTTCTCTGCCAGCCACTACCAACCAGCCACCATTTTGATGTCGTCGCTCCATCTCGCCCAAGAGCGTCCTACGCTACGTTTGCCGAGACGCGGTCTCCACTTGAGCTGGTCATATATTCCGCAGGACTGACAACCGTTGGGCTAAACATGGGAATACCTACACATTATTTATTTTAGGTAAGTAATTAAATGGTCCATCAGAGTTCTTCGTAAATCATACACTATTTTATATCTACGAATGTACGCATTATGTTAACAGCTTATTACAAGCGTGCACTATTCTTTCTATTATAAAAGGAACCCGAATGCTACTGACTGTCTTAGGAACAATAAAAACATGCCCGTAGCTACCCATTATTAAGCGATACGCCTGTATAATTTATAAAATTGTCAAAAATTATATTCCGGTAGTCGCTGGCCAGTTATAATATTTTTTGTGCGTTACACCCCCGAAACACAAACCGAAAAAAAACGTTGGAGCACGCGACACGCGATCTTTGGCGTCCGACGAAAAAAATACTACATCGATAATCAAATCTCTGCGAGTTCGTTGGATATTAAACGGCTATAAATTATCCTAATAGCTACAAACTATTATTCCAGGAGAGGTATTCAGTAAGCACCTACCTAGAACCTTTGTCCAGTTTTTTTTTTTAAGGATTGGCATGAATATAGGGTAGCGTACTAAGTGGTTGACCACTAAAGATGGGTCCAGATATTTAGCAGATAATTATGTCTTAGAATAAACGTTTAAGTAAACGGTTTTTGACTATTATCTATGTAATAGATAATAAAATGTCTAGGTTAAGAGCTTATTGGTTCCGCTTTTGTTCGTTTGAGTAATAGGTAGGTACTTAGGTTGCAAATTAAGTACTGGAATAAAAAACTTTAATTTGTAAAACGTGACAACCTTTTAAATGGTTATGTCAGAGAATAATATTGACAGGACCCATCCAATTTCTGGTTGGTAGACTTGCCAGTCAAGTTGGAGAAGGTATTTTCAGATGACCGATTTCCTACGAGGCGGCTTGCGTCTTGGCCGGATCCCCGCCCTGGGACCTAGGGGCGAAAGTACTCGCGTCATTGTACCGATGGCGCGAGGAAGAGCAGACACGGGGCTCCAGTCCGGCGCAGCGGCAGATCGAGCTGCGCCGAGAGGAGCTCCGTCAGGTCCTGGTGGCGGACTGGTGGCAGAGGCTTATGCGCCCTACTCTAGTCTACTATTACACGCTACTGTCGAGGCGATCCGGCCAGTACTCGACGACTGGCTCGGGAGAAGGCACAGCTCCCTATCGTTCAGGGTGACGCAGGTACTGTCGGGGCACGGCTGCTTCGGCAAGTACCTGCGTCGTAGGCACGGAGCCGGACGCTCGGTGCCACCACTGCGCCCAATGCGGGGAGGACACGGCGCAGCACACGCTCTCCGAGTGTGTAGCTTGGGAGGAGCAGCGCGGTGTCCTCACAAATGAAGTAGGAGGCGACCTGACGCTGCCGGCAGTAGTGCGGAGGATGGTCGGTAGCGCAGTGTCGTGGGACGCGGTGGTGTCCTTCTGCGAGGACGTGATGTCGCAGAAGGAAGCTGCGGAACGGGAGAGGGAGATCTCAACTCCCTTCCCGGGCCGCAGAAGACGCACCGGGCGCCGAAGAAGGGCGGGTAACGCCCTCTTCCGCCGGGCGGAAGGACGAAGGGGCGAAGGACTTGGACAAGTCCCCACCCCCTATTCGATGGTCCCCGAAGCGGAGGCGCGCGCGAGTGTCGGCGCGCGCCTCTGAGGCGATGCACGGGGTAGTATAACACCCCACTACCCAAATTATTATTATCTTTATATATATAATTCTACTGTACGTGTGTATGTCATTGAACTCCTCCTAAACGGCTTAACCGATTTCAATGATTTTTTCTGTATGCGTTTGAGGGGCGCCCTGGATCGTTTAGATTCACAAATCAGCCCGGCAGATGGCGCTGATTGCTTGAAAAAGCATGTGATCTCGGAAACGGCCCTAACGATTTCGCTAAAATTTGATATGTGGGGGTTTTCGGGGACGAGAAATCGATCTAGCTCAGTCTTATGTCTGCGGAAGCGCATGTTTTCGAGTTTTCTCTTTCGCAATATTTCACGCATAATATGGGCGCTAATTTCGCGCGGTTTGACATTGCGGCTGTGGCGTGGTTGATAGAGGTATGGTGCTACTCGCGATGGCTGGTGTTCCTCGGTTCAAACCCGGGCAATCACAAGTTTTTTTTTTTTGTTTTAGACAAGTTTATAGTTTTTTTTTTAATTTTTGTAGTTACTTAAAAAGAAAATTGTACATAAGAACTAAAAGGGGAAAAAATAAAAAAAATGTTTTCATTTTTTTTATTTAACTAAAATTGTCCCACTTATGAACTAAAAGAGAAAAAAATAAATAGAAATAAATAAATATTTAAGATTTTTTATTTAACTTTAAGAGACTGAAACAAGAGCTCTAGGGGTAGAGAGAGGTATGATATCTTTGTTACAAATGTAGATGACAATGCTTTCCATGGGTATATTTCTAAATCTGCTGTACCTGTGTACGTCACTGAATTCCTCCTAAAGGGCTGGTCCGATTTGAATGAAGTCTATGTATATAAATGAAAGTCGTGTTAGTTACTCTATTTATAATTCCAGAACCGCTTAACCAGTATGGCTCAAAATTGGTAGGAAGATAGATAAGAACTGGGTGAAGGACATATCACATAGGATACTTTTTATCCCGTTCCCGTTGTTCCCGTCGTTCCCGTGTGACGTGACATGGAATAACAAAACAACTCAGTCAAAATATAAGTTAGCGGTTCATTTGTTAAAAATGGTACAAACACACTGCTGCACTACTCAGCATATTAAAATTTAAAGCAAGGAATATAAATACCCTCTGCCGGTTTAATTTTTTTAATAAAAGCCCCAAAGCAAACTTCAACTTCAAAATTTCTAATATTGTATTGCTGTGCCATTTACCACTTCACTACATACTATAAAACAAAGTTACTTTCTCTTTCCCTATGTCCCTTTGTATGATTAAATCTTTAAAACTACGAAACAGATTTTGATGAGGTTTCTTTTAATAGATAGAGTAATTAAAAAGAAACGTTTATATGTATAATAACATCCATTAAATTGTGTCCATATCCAATCCATAAAATCGCAGTACAGCGGACAGAGCTCCGGCGGGATCTCATGGCGACATGGAAAGTGTGATTGTCGCAATCCAGCACAGAGCACGCCACAATAGCGGCGGTAAGTCCTCTCTTTGAGGAGTAGCTAGAGAGGCGCCACGGCGTCCTCACCTTCCGACTGACGTAGGCCCTCACCGGACACGGCTGTTTCGGGAGGTTCCTGTTCCGTATAAGGCGAGAGGAAACGCCAGGGTGACCACTGTTTGCATCGCCCTGAAGACACGGTGGAGCATACGGTGGAGGTCTGCCCGGCTTGGGTAGAGCACAGTCGTGTCCTCGTGGCGGCGATCGGCGGCGATCTCTCGCGTCCGACCCTGGTCCGGGCCATAGTCCGGAGCAAGAGTGCATGATGGCAAGCTTTCACCTCCTTCTGTGAAGCAGTGATGCTGGCAAAGGAGGAGGCGTAGCGCGTGAGGGAGCGGAAATCCTACTCTCACGCCTCAAACCGCCGCAGGAAGCGCCCTGGTCGGGTGGCAACATCGGACTCCCGACCGCCGTAGGCGCGGGCTTGCGGGCGGCGAGCGATAGGCAGCTCGCCTCCTGGTAAGAACCAGGCCCGAGTTGACGGCGCGATGTGTTTCACACGCGCCTCAAAGAGATGTCAGCACACCTTGACGGGGTCCACGAGGACTGGTCCACAAGGTTGCGGGTTGGTTAAAAAAGAAACCATGGCACTGGCCGTTGCACAGGCAAGTGAAGGAACACGGGTGGGTTTTAGTCTAGGTAAAAGTCTGACCCGCCCTTCCGCTGCGCCCAGAGCGGGAGAGGTCATTTGATGATTTCCCATCCAAAACAAAAAAAAAAAAGAACTGAAGAAGAGCAAGAAATTGCACTTGAAGAGCGCAGCCTTAGTATGGCTCGACTTCGTGCTTCTCACTCACCAGAGCAAAGGGAGGCAGCCCATGAAACGGCTCAGTTGGCAATGCGAAATCGTCGAGCAAACCTCAGAGATCAAGCGCTAGATAATAATTTACGAAGCACAAGAAGAAATTCATCAAATACTGATTTGAATCGGGCAGCGTTTCTATACGCATATAATATAGCGCAATGACGTTCGCATTGGGCCAATGGATGTTGTTTCCGAGTATTGTAGCCATAGATGTAGGATTTTTTTGCTACGCAATTGTAGCACATTAAAGATTTCCGGAGAACCGTCAGGATTGTGCTCCCAAACAAAGAATCATTGAATAATAATATTTATTTATTTAAAATTATCCTAATTTAAAAAGTAGTCATGTGATATTGCCTTTAAGGCGGAACGAAGTTCGCCGGGTCAGCTAGTTAATTATATTATTTTCCCGTGCAGGAGACGAGGCCCGGACGGACCAGGCCAGCACGAGAGTCTGGGGCGGTGGAAGAATTTAGACTACCGCGGCTCCACGCGCGCTCGTGATAGAAGAGACACCGGTTTTAGTCAGTAAAAGTCTGACAGACCCCGTCGCTCACCCCAGGGCGGCGGACATCCTATGAGGATTTCCACCCCGAAAAAAAAGAAGGTATTTTCAGACGACAGCCCATCAAGCTACTATAATCTGTCAGATTTCTCTTTTAGATTTTCTACTTCATATCTAAAGCATTAAGGCTCAAGGTTAATTGGGATTTTTTGACAGTTTCGGGTAGCTTGACCTGCACCTTAATTGCGAAACACACTTACCTAGTATCAAATTGAATCATTTTGAAACCAATTGGTAATACATTGCTGCATTAAATAAAAAAAATGTGTCGGCTCAACAACGAAATAACGCAATGAAAGTTGTTGAACTGTCAAAATGAATCCCATTGCTACTAATAGTGTGTTACGCAATTACCCTGCTGCTGCTGTCGTCCCTACCTTATTATTTTGGTAACTCAAGCCAACCTACTCCACGCCGTGGCTAAATAAGAACAGTCGCACAGGTTGATCAGTTTGATGAAGCTACGCTTGCCGCGGTTGGTCGGTGGATGGGTGACCATATTTACATACCGAGACCTCTCAGTGCCTCGTAAAGCACGTTAAGCTGTTGGTTCCGGCTGTCGTTCACAGATCGTTGACAGTGTTACGGGTCGTGAGAAGTTTGAAAGTCTGACCACCAGTCTTCTTCTTCTTCTTCTTCAGCCTATAGACGTCCACTGCTGGACAAAGGCCTCCCCCAAGGCTTTCCACGATGACCGGTCTTGTGCTGCCAGCATCCATCGGTTTCCCGCGACCTTCATCGGGTCATCGGTCCACCTTGTTGGGGGCCTCCCTACACTGCGTCTTCCAGTACGCGGCCGCCACTCCAGAACCTTATTGCCGCATCGGCCATCGGTTCTACGAGCAATGTGCCCTGCCCACTGCCACTTAGTTTTAGCGACTGGAAGAGCTATGTCGGTGACTTAGGTTCTTCTGAGGATCTCCTCATTTCTGATTCAATCACGCAGAGAAACTCCGTGCATAGTTCTTTCCATTGCCCTTTGTGTGACTCTGAGCCATCGTATGAGGCCCATTGTGAGTGAACACGTGTCAGTTCCACCAGTCCCACCAGTACCACCAGTTTTACCAAGGGTAAAAGGTTGTGAAGGTCAGATAGGCAGTCGTTCCACGTAAAATATTGGTATTCAGCTGTATCCGGTTAGACTACCCCAGGATAGTTGGGGAAAGCCAAGGCTACCTAAGCCTAGGCTACTAGGCTTAGGTAGGTACCTACTACCCCAAAATAAAATGAGCCCATTATTAAGCCTTGTGGCATACCCAACCCATTATAGTTTTAATCTTGAAAATGTAATATTGTCTACACCAATCCTGCTGTCTGTGTGTCTTGCTATCTTTTGAGATCTTATTTTTTTTAAACGTTATAAATTTGACCGCGATCTTGCCTGATGGTGAGCAGTGATGCAATTATTGATGGTATGGCGCGCTAGTATATTAATAGCCTATTCGCTCTAGATACCTAAATTATTGCAATCAGATGGAAAGACCGGCTCAATTAATACTAACTAGTGTTCGTCAATGAGTCTCATTCATAATCTAAACCATATTGTGGCCGAACCAATCAAAAACTTTAGACAGTTCACAGGAGATACTTACATTATGCATCAGCAAAAAAAAGGTATAGAATAAAATCATATTGCAAACCTTACTAGCGATATCTCTTAAACACTCTATCATGAACTAACTACATATCCGCGCCTAATACAGCGCCATCTACTATAAAACATGTGAACTGTTTTCCTGTAGTCAAAACTGATTTCATGCGTTTTCTATGTGTTACAATAGATGGCAGTGTGATCGATTACTGCAACTGGCTTCCTAATTAAATTAGGTATTGTTCCACAGATGTCTCTTTGACTCTTATACTATGTATATCTGATAGATGGAGTTAGCATCGGTTTAAGTTACATAATGCCGCTAAACGCTAATAATTTCCCTTGTTCAGAAACTGAACTAAAAAGTCAGTGCATCATTTTTTTTTAAATTTCATTTAGAAAAGGACAGAAGATAAGAAATATTATTTTATTTCTGTAAAATTGAGAAACAAATAAGTAAATGAATTTGAAAACGCGTTTAAAAACCCACGACTAAAATAGGTCAATTTACATCAAGCGCTCACTAATTGAAGAGGACTAAACTAATATTAATGTTCTATCCTTTTCAAATAGACAGAAAATGCTGAACAGTCCCGAGGGCCTTTTTTATAAAAAAAAAAACGACAAAGACCTAAAGATAAACCTAAGCCTAAACCTAGTACCTATACAAAGACATTAAATTACATATTTATAATTGTACCTATCTTAAATCTCTTTGTACCTGTATGACCTTTAACTCTGGCGGCTAACTCCATAATCTCTTGCTTTATTGTTACTGGGTAGGTATTTCAAATGTAATTCAATTTTGCGAGACATATTAGGGAACACGCCAGGAAATAAGAAGTTCAAAGAGTTGTCTTTGTAACGTTATTTTTATTTTTAAGGACAAATTGACACTGACTCTAGCCTAACCCAAGAGAAAGAAGACAGGAAATTGGTTACGGTGTAAGCAATAAATAAACACGTAAAGCCTTTCCCTTTTTATTTACGACATTACAAGGCAAGGGTAGGTTGGGAAACAAAACTAATGACTTCGTAAATTAGGGTCTTATTAATACCTACATGACACACATGTAGGTCATTAGGCTATTACTACATCGTTCATTTATTCCAGTCGCAAGCAATACTGCGAAGCAATAAAAATCAGAAGTTTCAGCATTTTTATAGTTTAAGGTAACTAAAGTAACATGTTTAGACCACGTATGGCTAAAATTGGGTGTCGTGGTGGCCTAATGGTTTAAGCACCAGCCTCTCAAGTATGAGGGCGCAGGTTCGATTCCAGGTCAGGCAAGTAACAATGTAACTTTTCTAAAGTTATATGTACTTTCTAAGTATATCTTGGACACCAATGACTGAAAGTGAAGGAAAACATCTTGAGAAAACCTGGACTTGTAAGTCTGAAATCGCCAACCCGCATTGAGCAAGCGTGGTGATTACGCTCAATCCTTCTCTGTATGAGAGGAGACCTGTGCTCAGCAGTGGGACAATAAAAAAGGTTGATGATGATGATGGCTAAAATACTTTATTATTCACTGGCAGTTGCCTGCGACTTCGTCTACGGTTCAGGATAAAAGCCTATGTTCTTACCCGAGTCAAAGTTTGTCATCATCATCATCATCTCAGCGTTAATCCCAGTCGCATCCGTAGCTTTTCAGCTATCGAGTCTGGGCTCCGCTTTACCAGTCCTAACTGCTGATTTTGGCTAAACTTCAGTATTTTCCGTGAAGCGACTGCTATCTGACCTCCACAACCCGAAGCCGATATCTAAGCGTTGCAGTTAGACCAATTGTTAGACTTTTGAGGGTTCCAACAACCCGTAACGACTGCCACTTGGTGTTCGTATTGCAATCGGGACCCACGGCTTAACGTGCTTTCCGAAGCACGACCAGACCAGTGCAAATATTCATATTTATGCATACAAATATTCGCACTGTGCGGGCATCGAGCCCGCGCCTCCTTGCGCAACGGCCGCTTTCGCTACCGCTACGCCACGGAGGCTGCCCCGAGTTAAAGTTTGTCTATGTGCCAAATATAATGCAAATCCGTTAAATATTTATGCATACAAATATTCGCACTGTGCGGGGATCGAGCCCGCGCCTCCTTGCGCAACGGCCGCTTTCGCTACCGCTACGCCACGGAGGCTGCCCCGAGTTAAAGTTTGTCTATGTGCCAAATATAATGCAAATCCGTTAAACTGTAGCTAAGTTTTAGCATAAAAGTGAGACGACGAGAGAGAGGGAGAAGTATGGATTTTTACTTTGGCATATTTTAAAAACAAAAAACAAAGTAGTTCAAACGTGTCCTTTCAGGCAGATAAATATTAATACCGTCTCTCCGTCCTGAATTTGTTTCCAGAGGTCGAACGTAGCATTAGTAGGTTTGTTCGTTATGAATTTATATGGCAGTGGCTTGGAACCGTGCCCGGTGCATGACAATAAGCTCGCCTCGTATTAAAATTTTATATACAGTTTTCGTGGGTGTGAATGTTCGTGTAATTGAAGAAAAGTGGGTATAAGGCTGAAATGACATTATTTCACTTCTGAAGCTTTGCGGTACTGTATAAAATGAATCTAAAGGCCATAAGTTTAGCAACCTTTAGTAAGTATAGCTATTTACCCTTTTTTTTTGTTCCGTGATGGAAAATACTCATGCCACATGTCCGCCGCCCTGGTGTGGGGGGGCGGGGGTCTGTCAGATTCCTACCCCGTGCATCACCTCTCGCCTCACGCCGAAACTCGAGCGCGCCTCTACCTCAGGTCCATCCACTATGGGGCGGAGACTCCCCAAGTCCCTCGCTCCTGGACCCTAGACTGCGGACTGTAAAAACGGGCCGCGGTCTACCCCACCTCACTCCCTATTCATGCACTCTGCTGCTGCAGAGCGCAGATGGAGAGTCCTCGGGAGCAACTCCTCGGCTCCGGCAGAAATTCGCCACGGACAAAAATCCCCCTTGCCGGGAATTGTTGCCCGCGCCAAGGGTGAACCGGCCCAGCGTCTGCTCGTCCTCGGGGTTCCAAACCGAGGACCAGCAGCCACTGGGCACTCGGGGAGGTTTTCTGCCACCCAACCCTATTTACCCTACCAGAACTATACACTCTTTGAAATTATAAGTTGACATTTCGAATAATCAACGTTCCTATAGATGATGACAACGCACCGCTGCCTTACAATAGCTACTGCAAAATCCATAAAAACATCGAGAATTAGATCAAGTATGTACGACAGTGTAGACATCATAAATCGACCTCAATGAGTATAACATCCTCACGTTTTGGAAGGCTCCAGAATATGGATGGGAAAACTGCGTCATTTGGTGGCGACGTGAAATCAATGACGTAGGTAATTTGGATTGAAGTTATCAGAGCACATCTATCGTACAGTACCCATTATCTGATACCTACATGTAGTTATTTATGACTATGAAGCTTAATTAGCCAAACTTCACGAAATCCATGTAACGACAATAATAGATTTATTAATTGCTCTTAGCTACGTAATCAAAATTGGATACGTAACGAAGGTTGCATTTGCACAACTGATTATGGGAAATCAGAGTACCTCTTAGATTAGTCTGTCGCCATGGTATTTGGGTGCTACCGGTAATTAAGAGGACACTAACATATTTCTGAACCTAGCTGAGGCCCCAGTCTCCCACAGTTTATACTAACCTGAACCTTGTCGAACCTGATCAGTGTGAAATAATATTAATAACAATTGAAGAACAGAGCTTACCATCTCATCCTTGCCTTTAGTGTCCGGCTTAATAAGTGGGGTTTCGCAATAGCAAACGTGCTTGGAGATAGCAAGTGTTCCAGCAAGATGCTGCATGACAGGGATCTTGACCGTACTTCCGGGATTGTCCTGATAGTCGTGAAATACCGCTCTACTCCTCATAAGCACCTTAGAATATGGGTAACACGTCCCCCTTTTTGGTACAACACTATGTGCTAATAACCGTTTTCAGGATACACGATAATATTATTGAGTGTATGTATCACCCCCGGTCATTGCTCTCTGTAATTTGTATAAAACATTGATCAGGCAGGACCATAGTTGTTCCATCGTTCTTAGTATCTGGTCTACTTTAGCCAACCAATACATAAACCAAGTTTTTTATTTTCCATACGTCCGGTTTCCGTCACCCGGGGTTGTCCTTTGGTACACACAGGGATAATCGTCAATTGGTACCACATTTCATTAAAATTTCATAAAGGGCCTCTGGTCGCTACAGCCCTCGTACCCCTACCCAAGATCTGTCATCCCAGGGCCCCGATTATAGATGGACAGAGGGTGTAAACCTAATGTGCGGAAACGGGTTACAACCGGGTTTTCTTGGGTTTAAACGGGTTTAAAGCCGAGTAAAAACCCAAGATGCATGAAGTTCTTTCACTATCAGCATTGATCATTAACCTAACCCGACTTAGGTAGACCCGACGTAGGTCATCATCATTGCCTACTATTAAATTTAATAACGTTCCCGTTAAAAAACAGCAATCCGTATGCTACCTTGGTATGGTCTTAGAAAGGAATTTTTCATTTATCGAACATATAAAAATAGTTGGCGAAAAAGCTAAAAGGAACTTTTATGCCCTAACTAGAATATCCAAAGCAACTTGGGGTCTATCATTCCTAACTTTAAAAACTATATATGGAGCTACCTACTTAGGATGTATGTGCTACGGTGCACCTGTTTGGGCCGATAGGGCCAGCATAGGGGCGGCGCGACGTAAACTGCTTCAAAGCCAACGTTTGGCATTGATATTTTTATGCAAGGCGTATAGAACAGTCAGTACTGAAGCCTTACCCGTTCTGGCAGGTGTACTTCCAGTCGATCTTGAAGTACAGCGACGTGCTTCAATGTACTACTCCGCGAGGGGGGAGGCCATGGACACTAACTTTGTTACACAACGCGACCTCAATAGAATTTCTAGATTATTTAAACCTCAGACTGACGTCTGGGAGGACCTCTTATCCGAATGGCAAAATAGGTGGGATAATTCCATCAAGGGCCGGCACCTCCATCTGTTCTTTCCATCCGTTGGCGATCGGCTGGCTAAGACATGGCTGGAGGTTGACCACTGCGTTGCCCAATTTCTCACAGGTCATGGCAACTTTAAAAGTAAACTGTATTCTTTTAAACTTGTTCCTTCGCCTTTGTGTCAGTGTTCTACATCGAACTGTGAATTTGAACAGTCCGCACATCACATCTTGTGGGAGTGTATTCTTTGGCAGAATGAACGCAATATTATGTTGGATAGTGTACAAGTTACATCCGGAGTTGTTTATTATACGGACCTTGTTGAAACTAGAACTAATTTCCGTGCGTTCAGGCGCTTTTGCCATACCTATTATTGGAATCAATTGTAACAGCAAATACCTACTTAGGACCCATTAACTTGATCAAATGTTATTCCGTGGTGCTTGGCAATCTGGGCTTCTCCCAGTTGCAATAATGTCCCTTTGTGCCGATTGGCCTAGTTCTATTCTGTCTCCTGCTTATTATGGAGGGAAGTGGAAAAAATATCTTTTTTCTTACTCCTCCGCTATTCTTTTCTGATTAATTTCGTTGCGGGACCCAAGACAGTTGAAACGTTTCTCCGGGACTCGTCGAGCTTCATTGCTCGGCGTTTTTCTGGCGGTTTCCACTGTTGATTCTGGCTTTCAGGAGTTGCAGTGGGTTGGGAACAGTGTGGCGGGTTAACCCGACTTAGGTACTTCTAGTGTTATTGGAGTATAAATATCACTGATAGTGGTCCATTTAATCTCACATCAAGTTTGACAACTGACTCTTTGAACATGATATTTCAACTGCATTATCTATCTATACAAGTATTTCATCACAGTCCCTTGTATGATCAAGCATGTTTAAAATAATAGCTGCAGTAGTGTAACACATATAGTATGCTGCAGATTTAAGGTCCGTATTACAGAACGTTACTCAAGCATTGATCTCTGCTTAAGCATTACTAAAAACTAGTTTCAACCAATCAAATGGCTTGAAACGAGACTTATGTATAGCTTGAGTTTTGAGTGACCTTCTGTAATACGGACCTAAGATTCCACCGTATGAAGCGGAATTAACATTCGTCACTACATTTTTTAAGGGTATCCGTAGAAATATACAGTACCCAGAATATAACTTGAACCAAAATGGCGGCCGTTTCAGTTTTTGCAATCCGTTTTCTCATTAACCATTGCAGTTTCGGGAATAAAATGATGTTATATGGTTACGCGCAGTTCCTCGATGTAACTATATGTAAATATTAGTGAATAGTACTAGAATAATCCCAACCTTTTGACAGCCTCGGGTTCGATCCCCACACAGTGCAAGTATTTGTATGCATGAATATGAAAACTTGCACTGGTCTGGTCGTGCCTCGGAAAGCACGTTAAGCCGTTGGTCCCGGTTGCCATACAAACATCTAGTGGCAGTCGTTACGGGTTGTTGGAGCCCTCTTAGGTTCAACAATTGGTCTAACTGCAATGCTTCGATGTCGCCTTCGGGTTGTGGAGGTCAGACGGCAGTCGCTTCACGGAAAATGTCGATGTTTAGCCATTTCAGCAGTTGGACTGGTAAAGCGGACCCCAGACTCCAAAGCTGAAAAAAGGCTTCTGATGCGACTGGGACTAACGCTGTGATGATGATGAGTACTAGAATAATCCCAAAATATTGTATTCGGAAGCTGTGACAGCTTACAGCCGCCATGCACTCTTTTATCCCCACACGTACACTTCTTCACTATCTTGCACATCTATCATCACACAATCGAAGTCCTCAAAGCAGCGTCTATGAATAAACCCCTTAAACACTGTGGTGTTTATTTATAAACGATGATTAAAGTTAAATGACGTTAAAATGTCAAAAATGTATGGTTAAAGAATCGCTAATCAACAGTTAACTTTAAGCAGCGTTTATGAATAAGGGGAGGGAGTGTTGGACGAATGACTGCTTACAGGACCTTCTGCATATTTTTTATCAAATGTGGATTGCATATTAAATTTATACAATTTGGCATAGGCGGGCTCTTTGAGCATTTTTCTCTCTAATCTTTTGAACCTCGACATAGCTAAGCCAAAACTATCTGGAGCTTCAAATTGCTCCTCCTTCCAAGGAAGGGCAACTTCATATGTATCATCAGGTAAATGACAAGTAGTAGCTTCAAGGATCTTGATTGCCTTAGTGTCGTCGTCGCTACGGCACTCTTCTTTAGTAATTTCGAGCAAATCAAGTTTGTAATAAATAATTTTGAATGAGTGTGTTGAGGTCAGTACACTCACTGGAAGTACTATCATGATTGATTGTGTCAATAGCCTTCGTCCTAGACCTTTCGTAGACTCAAAACCATATAGAACCCAACCTGGACTAGTGTTTATTGCGACTGGTTGAAACCTGGTGCATTTGCGAGTTTACTTAGGAATTGTAAAATGTCAGTTGTCGAATCCGATAATTATTTTGGGCTCTGCTTCCTTATAACACAGAACGCTACTTAAGTCCCGCAAGTGACTAACAAGGCAAACGTATCAACACTACGTAGTGGTCCCGAAATTGTAACGGCAATGATTTTTAACAAAGGTTTCATATGGTTGTAGTTTTTGTCAGATACGTTTGAAAAAGACGTGGTGTGTTGTTGTTTATTCGACTCTTCTACCTGATTATGAATGACTACGGGTACCTGTGATTTGTAGAACATTAGAAACTGTCTTGGTACGAAGTACCGCCGGACCTTTGCGATAACGCCAAATTTCCTGGCAGCCACCTTGGCCTTGGGCCTAATGAAGCGCCCAAAGTTTAGGTTCGAGGAAATCTCAACTCCCAAAAGCTGAAGGCGGTCGGTGCACTCCAAGGATACATTCCGAAAAACAGGAATCAAGGTGAACTGGCTTCTTTTGGCGGTGAAGAGACACGTCTGTGTTTTGGCGGCATTGAATGCTACAAGATTGGCATTGCCCCATTCCGAGACTGCCTGTAGTGCAACATTCGTATGCTCTACCATAGCCTCTCTTTCGGACCGGATTGATTCCCTACTAGCCCGAGCATCCGCCGGGTACGTACACAACTGTCCTGTCATCTACATACCCATAGATACCGGGCATCAGCAGAATATGATTGTATAATGTAGGCACTTTTTGGCATTTTATACTAGAAGCTCAGAGTTTAAGAAAAGAGAGAAATATCAGAGTGCTGTTCTTTAATGAAATGTCACTTCGGTATTGATTATAATATTTCACTCAGAAATGAAGATTTTGAAAACGTGTTAATCGACTTTTGTTGCTTACTTGTACTTATTCGGTTGGTGGAGGATTAGGAAGTTTGTTCTGTGCCACTATAAAGTATGAATGTGTGTGGCAATAAATCTAAGCAATTTTTAAATGCTTATCCATTGCTTCTTATGTTCGACAAATTTGTCTGCTCAACAATGTACATTAGACAATGAATATTGTTCAAGTGTCAAAATTTAATCAAATCAATCTTTTAGTGGCGAACTAAAAATAAAAGATGTTTTTATGTTGAGGGATAAAATGGATACCTAAATATTACAAGGAGGAGTACAAGGAGGTAAGTAAATACTTAATAGCGCCTACAAAGACAAAGTACGACACTTTTATAAGGGCTTCTTTGACAAGGGCAGAAGAATAATGACGATACAAGGACACAATTCTGTTTGAGATACCCTATTTTACTTTGAGCAATAAAAGTTTAATTGACACTAAAGTGACAGTGAAGTTTCATTTCTAGAATACTAAGTGATTTATTTTAACTTTATGAAAGAGACAGGCAGTATCCCATCACTATAATATCCGTATTCTAAAGGTGCTTTATATACCTTAAGAGATACTTAATCTAAAGTTTATTTGCAATGAATGAACCGTTTTATAAGTAGGCAAGTCTCTATTTAATGGCTGGTCACGAATAATTGTAGCGTACCCTTCTAAGTATGCTTACAAAGTATTACTTAAGCTATTGGTTTTATCTAAATAAATATAGCCCCAGATTCTGCTGGCAGTCAAACGTAATCCTCTTTATACCCTCGCTGTTCAGTTAATGCCTAATGATAAATTTAAACGTGGGCGCCATTCAATTTGTCTTCGATAATTTAAGGTGAAGAGTTATTATTATAAATGGCTCTTCCGGTGTTTCGCTGATGGCTTTTCTGACCTTTCAAAGCTTTCACATACCCTTTATGAAATTACGAGTAAGGGAGGTAGGTAACATGTTAAATAATATTCCAACATAATGTCTCTGTGTCATTTCACTCAAAACATCAAATACATTTTCGTGGAAAATGTGTATTTATATATTTTGTTATTTATGTACGGACGACAGTACGTCAAGCTACCTGAAACTGTCAAATATTCCCAATGAACCTTGAGCTATATAGCTAATGCTTTAATGATAAAGTTATTAATCCAAAAAAAAACTAACATAATATATTGTAGTAGCTTCATGTGCTCTCGTTTGTAAATTCAGTAAAATATAAATAGATATGATAAAATTGAAATCTGAGTACCTATAAGTGTGTACAAGTCAGCTTATTTCGACTTCTAATGTTATTATTCTGATGGAAGTAAAACCGTCTATCGTAGGTCTTTTCCCCGTTTATCACCAGAGTTATAGTTTAGCGTTCGCTATGAAGCTCATTTTTTTCCTCGTTTTAAGTAAGGAATATTGTTAATATGTTTTTACGGTCTTGTAAATATTTTAAGGCGTTAAGGTAGATATTTTCAGAAACGTCGAGTGATTTGTAAACTGCTACAATGTTTTTTTTCATCTTCGCTGTATTTCTTTTTTCTTCAGTTTTCATTGTGCTGCGTAATACTGTAGGCGCGTTTTATTGGGACTAGTTTTCAAATAGTAGTAATAACTATAATAGTTTTGTAATCCCATTCTTATAATCTAGCAATTACATCAGAAGCTAGAATAAGTTATGGCAACAGAGACGAGACCTTGGCCAGACACAGCACCTATTTACGATGTTTCTGGGAAATGTGAACCAATTGATCCTTATGTTAATAAAGATATTTCTTGGAAGAATACATAGGCGTGGAATCCATACTAATATTATAAATGCGAAAGTAACTCTGTCTGTCTGTCGGTCTGTCTGTCTGTCTGTCTGTCTATCTGTTACGCTTTCCCGCTTAAACCTCTCAACCGATTTTGATGAAATTTGGCACAGGCAATCTTTAGACCCAGAGAAAGAACATTATCCCTGAAAAATTGATGTTCCCGAGGGAAATCTAAAAAGCGCGATATAACCGAACTCCACGCGGGCGAAGCCGCAGGCGGAAAGCTAGTTATTTATATATTAGTTTCGTATACCTATATCGTTCCAATGTTATCGGTTATTGTGCCCACTCTCATCATCATCATCACAGCGTTAATCCCAGTCGCATCCGAAGCCTTTTCAGCTTTGGAGTCTGGGGTCCGCTTTACCAGTCCAACTGCTGATATGGCTAAACTTCGACATTTTCCGTGAAGCGACTGCCGTCTGACCACCTCCACGACCCGAAGGCGATATCGAAGCATTGCAGTTAAACCAATTGTTTGACTTTTGAGGGCTCCAACAACCCGTAACGGCCGCCACTAGATGTTCGTATGGCAACCGGGACTAACGGCTTAACGTGCTTTCCGAGGCACGACCAGTCCAGTGCAAATATTCATATTCATACATACAAATACTTGCACTGTGCGGGGATCGAACCCGCGCCACCTTGCGCAGCGGCCGCGTCCGCTATCGCTACGTCACGGAAGCTGTTATTGTGCCCACTCTATTTTTATTTAATTTCGCGAATGCAATGTGGTTTTGCTCCTATATCTACCTCGACTGTCGTTAACAAGTTAAAAGGGATACAATCCTAACAAAATCCAAAGGATGATAGATACAGTAGCGTACAACTCGTATAAGTAATGTAAAATACGGCCGAGTGAGAGGTCTGGTGCTGCATACCCGTATCATAATTCATGTTACGGAAAGATGAACTTTATTTGTATGATAATTGAGTTGATTTAAGAGTGACTAGAATGATAGAAAATGTTATAAAAATATTCGATTTTCTTACGTAAACTGAATTTCATTGTGTAGAAATTAAAGTTATTGTTCCATTTGTTCATATTGTTACACATTTTTCGTGAATAGGTATGTCGCATTTACTTTGTAGACTCATTGACGCAGGTCCTTCACTAAAAATATTTTATGGTTAGATACATACTTCATAATGGCATTTTAGTTTTGTTTTACAAATTAATTTCCTCGGTTCTGTCCTATGGTCTCTTGTTGTGGGGTAACTCGGTGGATATCAATAAAGTATTTATAGTACAAAAAAAATGTGTGCGTGCTATCTGTAGAGCGGGGTACATGGATAGCTGTAAGCCTCTTTTTAAAAAATACAATATATTACCTTTAGCATGTATGTATATTAAAGAATTGTGCTTACTAGTACGACAACATCCTGAAAATTTTATTAAGCATACAGATGTAACCAAAAGGAATGTTGCCTCTAGAGACAGACATAGGCTCTGCTTGCCACAATGCAAGTTTAATTTGTATAAAAGAAATTCCTATGTCATGGCTATTAAGGTATATAATAAATTACCAAACGCATTTAAAGAACTGCCTTTGCTTATATTTAAAAAGAAATTGATACAGTGGCTAAAAGAAAAACAGTTTTACACTGTAAATGAATTTTTGACTTATGTTGAAAGAAAGTAATGTCAATAAATTTGTTTCCGATTATATTTTATTTATTCTAATTTGACATTGACTTAATAGCATTAATTTTGTTTTGACATCATAAAATCTAATGATTATGGACATTTCAATTATTATATATATACAATCTAACATTTTATAAATTGTTTGAGTAGCTAATATAATGTGATAAGTTTAACATTTTGTAATTATGTAAATTTAAATATTTGCACACCACATCTATTGGTAGAATGTAATTGGGACTTTTATTTTTCTGAACAGCTTACTATTTTGTACACCTACATTCTCGCAAATAAAGGATTATTATTATTATTATTATAAAAAAAAGGCATGGATAAAAACTACTCATCATCATCTCAGCGTTAATCCTAGTCGCATCCTAAGCTTTTTCAGCTTTAGAGGTCCGCTTTACCAGTCTAACTCCTGATTTTGGCTAAACTTCAATATTTTCCGTGAAGACACTGCCGTCTGCCATCGAAACAAACTACTAAAGCAGGTTTTTTTTTTACAAAAAGAAATAATAGTCTCTTTGTAAACTATTTTCGGTAGGGTTTCTCGCAGTTCACATTTCACCCATACCTTAGGCTCCTACTGATCTTATCTTTATTGTTAATCGAAACGTAATATCTCCGCAAGTGTGAAGGAAATTAGATTTTTCCGATACGGAGACACGTATTCCAAAATATTATTTTATGGGCGGTATGGTATGTAATATTAATGCGATCCGTCGGGAACTTTGACGACGTTATGGCATCTACCCTCATAAAAACATGCGGTGGATCATTTGAAATAAGAACAACGTGACTTTGTTAACCTAGATTCATCAGCATGACATCTAGTCTAGACACAAGATTGCTCAATTATAATCTAGCAAGAATATCAAAATCTCTTCATCATCAGCCTCTACTCGTACACTGCTGGATATGTCCAGCAGTGTACGAGTAAGTACCAGTTGGCGTGCCATGGAGGAGGCCTATGGGCCTCCTCCATGGCACGCCAACAAGCTCGATCCTGAGCAGTTTTCCGCCACCTTTCTGATGTCGTCGCTCCATCTCGCCCAAGGGTGTCCTACGCTACGTTTGCCAAGACGCGGTCTCCACTCGAGGACTCGTTTACCCCAACGGTTGTCGGTCCTGCGGCATATGTGGCCAGCCCATTGCTACTTCAGGCTTACTAATCCTCTCAACTATGTCGGTGACTTTGGCCCTCTGTCGGATCACCTCATTTCTGATGCGGTCTTTCAGAGAGATTAGTTCCTAACGTAAGTACATACATATATGCTTATCTACCTATATAAGACAAAGTAGTAAAGTAGTTGCTGCGACATGTTTGTGCTAACCACAGCCCGTTAGCACAAAACTATTTTAATTCATAAGTAATTCCACTGCAGACATCTGGGTAGGCATGCCATGCAGTTAGCAAACTAATTTCTAAGACAAACAAAAGTACATTCAAATGAAACAACCGGCTGCAATATCACAATTTAATGGACAATTATTAAAAATACAGAATATTAGCTATAATATTTTCGTAAATAACATTTTTTTAAATTTATTATATGATATAAAATAAGTTTCTAGAAGTTCGTAAATTCCGATAGCGATATACTTATTTTTATTTCATATATTTTCATTAAAGCGCATACTGACTTGTTCATTTGATAAAAATGAGAGCAAGAATAAAAACCGACTGCTGACACCGCTATGAAGCATCGCTGGAAACATATCCCTCTGTCACACGGAATATAAATCACAAATGCTACGAGTCAGTAGGCACCTTTAATTTGGAGCTTTTATATATTCCTATAAGTCAACGTCACGAATTATAATATGTAATAAAATATATTACCTATATAGATTATAATATAAAGTTTAGATTCAATTAGTAAATACGAGGCCCGCCTATCGCAGACCAGTGAAGATCATGAGATTCACCAGACCAAGCGAACAGTTACTCTTCGACTACGTAAGGTATAGTACATTAGATAGGTATTCCATTGATTTTAATGCGTCGTTTCTGGTAAAGATAGATTGGAATGCTTAATAATTGAGTATAAAGATATGTATACGAAATCGCTCTACTAATGACTAGAAACACGCTAAGACTGATTATTTTATTAATTGCAATTTGAATAACAAAATATAGATATAATAATATCTAATCGTAGCCCTATATAAGAAGAAGATTTATCATATTAAGGAACTTTATTTTAATAAGATCAAATATATTCCAATCTAAAATTGATGCAGGCAATATTTAGAAAATAGCACGTTACTACACTACGTATTATAAGATAATAATAAGTAATTGTGGCTACAGAGAAACACCAATAAAAAGTTGTAGAGTCATCGGTATCATTGTTCCCATTCGTTAATTGATTGCATCATGAAACATTCATAACGCACTTAAATATACATTTTTTTTTCATGTATTTCAATTCCCGATTAGTTCGGTTCAAGTTCAAAACACTTGGTTATATTGGCACCAATTTATAAATTTAGTTCTACGACATTGAACAAAGACAAAGTTTTGATTTATAGATTTGGTAACACTTTCAAAATAAATACTAGATTATGTTAGGTCGATACGAGCTGTTTCAATAAAGTATCAATTGTAACTAATATTTATCATGAAAATCACAAATTATCTAAGGATAATCTGATAAGTCAGATAATAAATGAATATAAAGACGTTTAGTCATACTTTCCAAATATAATCGAATATACATCACACTTTACACATAAGACAAAATACAGAATAAAAACAAATCTATACATAAATATTAATTAAAATCCAGCACAGCTAGAATAGGAGTGGCGAAATGTCTCTGTGGAACATGACTAATTTCAATAATCCCGTTAGACTCCAGCAGGCGGTGTAATGGGCCATGAAACATTTAGATATCGCTCTCGAGAAGGCCGGGCCGGCTGTGGCGCGGCGCCTCCTCGCAGTCTATCAACTCGATGTCATCCAGGTGTTGCGCCATGCCCACGCTCTCGCCCATCAGGTGGGCTTGTCCATTTTTATTACTCTTTACAGTTTTACTTTTATCATCGTCTTCCAGTTTTAGGATCTCTATTTGAACACCTGTCTCATCTTTATCGACCGCCGTCCTACTTGGGCGGCGGTCAAGTTCCTGTCAGGTAGCTTGTATCTCGGTTACCTCGTTGTCGTCGTACTGCAAACTCCTTTCAGCGAGACGGAAGCTCTCCAAAAACTCATTTAGATCTACCAATCCATCTTTGTTGATGTCCATTAAACGGCAAATGTCGACTAGTTGCTCCTGGGTCATAGGATTCGGCATGTACTTACCAATTAACTGACAGGCTTCTGAGAATTCTTCAAGTGTAATAAAACCTGTAATTGAAAATTTTAATTAGGACTGATCAAATATTTGCAGCAGACTGAATTAATTTCCAATCACCGTTTACCTGAATTATCTTTGTCCAATATTTTGAAAATTGCTTCCAAGCTGCTTTTATTTTTATAGAGAGTTTCAACGACATTCGAGGAGTCAGTTTTACGGCCAATTTTCTGAAAGGGAAATTCGATAACTTAACATTACATTCGATTGTGAAGTCATGTTCACAAAAGCTTATGGCTTTGTTTGATAGACTATACCTATTTTCCTGTATCAACTTACCTATATGGATAAAACTTTTTATTTTTATATACGTATTTGGTCCTTGGCGTATTTTTTACTAACTCGCACGGGTCTCGCGTTTTGGATAGCCCATTCCCCGCCACCGAGAGGTGATTCGTGTACCCCAGTAGTGGGTTACTACTAAACGTTAGTTATAACTACCTACGACGTTAGTTATAGGGTAATTATCCTATTCTTTCTTTATCTAGTTACATACACAAAATATTGCTTATGCCTAAACCTGTTGTATCTTTTAACGTGATTTTAACTGTACAATTTTATTTAATAACTATTGCTAAATCATAATTATTTATGCGATGAAGGAACTTAATATCAAGATTTTAAAAAAAACTATAAAAATAAAACTAATGACACTTACGCTGGTAGTGAGGTCAAATGTGTCCATGTACCGGACGCGCCGCGTGTCAGGGTCGGTACGCACAAGCTTATCCTTCAACATTCTCCAGGGAAGCCCCAAATGTGTAGTCTCCTCCATCACTTGGCACCAATCACTGACTGATATATAGCCTACAAACATTCGTGTCAGTCAATAAAGTTTTATATTATAACACGATAGCTGCATTCTAGAATCAGGAATCAGTTTGCCTTTGTAATCACTTTCGGCACGCAAATCCTAAGTGGAAAAAAAGAAATTCCTGAGAATTTAAGCATGAATCTTATATTGATGAAATCACAGATATTTTAACAAGCAATAAAATTCATTAATGAGCAATCATCTCACATATTTCATGCGGGATTCATAAGACATTAATTAGCAGAACACTTAGACAGGAAGATCGTTCAAATGTAACAAACCGCTTTGATCCAAATCCAGACTGCGGAAGGTCGCTTCCAAGGATCTTCGAACCATCATAATCTGGTTATGTAATTCTCGCATCGCCGAGGATTCGACCAAGCCTACTCGTTGCCTGAAGGTGAGGCGACGAGTACGGGACACTGCGGCCGTGTACTGAACGAACTGTCTCTCCAATGAGTTCCCACATAATTTCAAGTAAGCCCCTTTATTGGACCCCAACTCGTAGTAGTTCGATGCTGAGAAGATGGTTATCACCTGCCGCAAGGGAACACAATTTATGTTGTTTGCTTGACCCTGGATAAAGTATTGAATTTATAGTTTATAAAGAAGGTAATATATTAGAACACAAACTATAAAAGTCCCCTGATACATTGCTTTACTCATTGAATTACTAGTGTAAGTAATTAACATGTACAAAATTAGGTACTGAAATTATGACCATGACAGGGAGCACGTTTTTGTTTTATTGTGTCAGTATGTAACCTTTAACATTTCAGTTTTACCCTTCATAAATGTAATCGATTGTAGGAACACAGCGAGAAAATAATTACGGTTTTCAATTTTCTGCACGCGCAACCTGGCGCAACAAGATTATGTTATTACATAAAGAATCATGCAGTATAAACTAGATGAACCTTCACAGTAGACTTAGTATAGATACTATACTAATACTAATCTAAGAATAACGAGCTAACTTCCTAATGAAAAAACCAAGCAACATGATGCAAATAATGAAATGAAGCGAGTCCTTAAATATGCAAATGTGAGTTCTGCCAATTTCGGTTGATGAGTACCTACTACTCATCGTATAAGAAAACTCGTTGCAAACTAAGCTCAGGTTCACAATTTGATCAGCATTTTTGACGAAAATAACGAACCCATCAGAGTAAAAAAGATAGGTAGCATTAATGTTTTTTCGTTATTCTTACATAAGATGTCAATACAGATTCTATAATAAGTCTGAGGAAAATCAAATTGGTTTTTAATGATCCAATACTCTCCGCTATTACAACATTAAAAAGAAAACTCTTTTGATATAATTAAACCAATTTAGACCGTTTATAAACACAATTTTCGTAATTAATTACTCATAAATAAGCACAACCTGTTATTTTTTTTTAAGTATTGAACCGGAAATTTGGAAGAAGGTTGAAGTTTGGAAGTTGCCTTGGGAAAGGGCGAGAACACAAAGAACGGAAATGGTGAAGACTTACGTTTCCATTGTGCAGTATTTCGTATCCACCTGGTTTGCACTCATGGCTTCTAATGAGGAAGCTCAATTTATTCTTCTGGAGGAAATTCGCAGTCACGTCTGGACCGAAGTATGTCCCAGCACCGCGAAGTGCGTTCGCCACACAGCCGCCCGTGCATTGGGGGTCCGACCACAGGATATCAAATACCTGTAAATATTACAAGAATAAAGAAATGCCTATGTCTAGGTAACAACCACTTCGTCAAACCGATGTTCTTACATTATATGTATGTATTTGCCTACATAATTTAAAACGCTAACTCGTAAGAATGTATTTGCAAAAAACCTACAAAAGAAGGGAAATAATCAAAGGACATCAAAAAAATTCTTTCGCCTCAATAGGAAACGTGCTCAAAAGGCTGTCAGCTTTGTCACGTTGTGTGCAATGGTTGAGTAGTACGGTTGGCAAATTAAATGAGTAACCTGGGTCGTCGGATTTTAGTAAATTAAATTTAATTCGAAAACAGATAATCCATCGGTTTCTAATTATACTTTTTTTATATATACAACGTATGGCCTGTCGTCATGTACGACTGCGAAGCATGGACTCTGAAAGAGGACACTACACAACGCTTGCAGACTATATGCGCCTAAGGACCCAAAAGGTCAGAAATGACACCGTCCTTAAGCAAGTTCAAATGCCTCGAAAGTTGTGGCCCGCCATAAAGAAACGCAAAATAGATATCTCGGCCACGTGCTCCAACACGATAGATATGCATTACTCTAACTCATTATGATGGGGAAGGCAGAAGGAAAGAGGCACGCTAGACGAAAAAGTCATGGCTGCGAAACATCAGAGTGGACCTGGCATTACTTCCGTCGAAAAACTGTTCCGACTCGCGGTTGACAACACCGAATGCAAGCAGCTGACGGCCAACCTTCAGGATTGAATAGACACAGGAAGAAGATTTAAGCAATGACCTTTTTTTCTGTTAGTGAATGGAAGTCATCCAATGGCCTCTCCCGCTCTGTGCGGAGCGTAAGGGCGTGTCAGACTTTTACTAACTAAAACCGTAACTACACCCGTGTTTCTTCATTTGCATGTGCGCCAGGGCCAGGGTTTCTTTTATAACCAACCCGCAACCCTGACTCAGGAGGCGTCGATCTTCGTGGACCCCATCACAATGTGCTGACATCTCTTTGCTTTCCTTGCCGTGGGCTTGAAAAGTGGGAAAGCTTGCCGCCCTCAAGCCCGCGCCTTGGGTGGCCGGGAGTTCGATGTTGTCTCAGGGCATCTCCTGCAGCGGCTAGAGAAGCGAGGGTGCTGGGGTTCCAGCTCCCTCAGGCGCTCTGGCTCCTCCTTTGTCAGCATCACTGCTTGGCAGAACGGCCTGCCATGCACTCTCGCTCCAGACCCTGGCCTGAATCAGGGCCGGACGTGAGAGATCGCCGCCGATCGCCGCCACGAGGTCACGGCAATGCTTTACCCAAGCCGAGCAGAACTCCACTGTATGCTTCACCCTCCTCCCTCCCTCCTCAGAGCGATCCCCACAGTGGTGCCACCCTGGCGTTTCCTCCCGCCTTATCAACAAAACAAAACAACACAACAACAAACATGGAACAGAACCTCCTGAAACAGCCGTGTCCGGTGAGGACCTGCGTCAAGCGGAAAATGAGGGCGCCGTGGCGCCACTCTAGCCACTTATCAAAGAGGGGACATACCGCCGCTATTGTGGCGTGCCCAATATACAACGACTATGGCTACTTATCACTTCTAATGACTGTGCCTTAAAAAATGAAGTAAAAGAGGAATATTATTATGAATCTGCTTGTTTAGTTATATAAACAAAGTCAGAGAACACAGTAAATCACAAATTACAAAAAAAATCTCATCATCATCTCAGCGTTAATGCCAGTCGCATCCGAAGCTTTTTCGGCTTTGGAGTCAGGGGTCTGCTTTACAAGTTTAGCCAAGAGCAGATAGACTGGTAGTCTATCTACTCTTGGCTAAACTTCGATATTTTCCGTGAAACGACTGCCATCTGACCTCCACAATCCGAAGTCGATATCGAAACAGTGCAAGACCAATTGTTGGACTTTTGAGGGTTCCAACAACCCGTAACGACTGCCTTTAGATGTTCTTATGGCAACCGGGACCAACGCGTTAACGTGCTTTCCGAGGCAGGACCAGACCAAATTGCAAAAAAATCTGTGAGTAGGTAATTCAATCCTGAAACCTTTCATTCCGAAATTCTAAACAAACGTGTCCAAATAAGTAGAACATCTCCAATAAAAACATCTCATGTAAATTAAATTACTTAAAAAGCACAAATTACACGCGTTCGCTTTCAATCAAACTCGCTTACATACATTTTATTGTATCGATCGTAAAATAGCATTGCGGCGTCGCTATAATCAATGTGGTGTAAATAATTGTCAGGGAGTCGTTGGCGGATTGAATAAACGACAATCACTGTCCTTCATTCACGTCACGAGCGCGTACGGTACGTTTTCGGTTAATTAATTAACTAGCATCACCCACTATTTTTTGTGGTTGATGTTTCAAACTTTGACAAACTTCATTATTTTTATTTGAGTTTGTTTACAGAGATATTCTTTAAGCAAAGCCTCGCCCATTGGCAATTTCTTTGACTAACAGCTTTAAATTTTATTTTTTTTAAATTTCCAATTATTGTCAAAACAATACCCGTCAATTTTTTGCCTGTAATTCTACTAATGAGGAAATAATTAGCTGCTATGTATTGCATACCAGTCACGCTTAGGGTCTGTTCTAATCCCGATAAATATAACCTTCAGAAAAGAAATCGGTCATCGACTTGTCACCTGGGGAATGAATGAACGACAATCAATGCCGTTCGTGTCAGATCGCATAAAGGTTTAACCAACCAATTAATTAACCAACTTCAACCACACTTTCATTCACCGGGTGTTCTGCGATTAGGCGAATCAATTTATTATTTGGAGTGTATTCAGCCTGATTTGATTTATTTCTATGAAACCGCAATTATTATAGGTAACGAGGTGGTAGGTAGCGAGGTGTCGGTGTTTTTGAGGAGAAACGAATGTTAATGTTGAAGACTATTTATTGGCCAACACACAAACTGTTCTTATTGTAAAAATGTTAAGAAACGTTCCAATACACCCGGCTACCCCGTAAGACCAAAGTCACTGAATTTAATATCTACTACATTAATTTATTCTTGTAGGTCAACGCGTTACGCCGATATTGCTAATTAGAGTATTCGGTGAAAACACTGAACAGAATAAAAGTGATTTAATTCACATCTGTATTATTATATGTATTGTTCCTATTTTTAAACTAACCCTGTATCTTTGGGATTCGTATTTAGATTTGTAACTAACAATAGGTACAGAAATTGGTCATTAGGAAAAAGTCTTGAAACACGTTTTACAATATTAAAATTTGCCTAAAAGGTTATGCTTAAAAAATGTAACTAAATGTTTATACCTTATACATTAAGTACGGGTGATGCAACTGATATTATTTGTAAAAAAATAAGGTACAATTAATAACTGTCGACCTGTCCCACGCAATGAAAAATTTTCATAATGCGGTTGTAATAAATGATCATTCCTTTTCAGTATGAGATAAAACTTTGAATTTGCATTTCGAATGATAGTGAGCTTTAATTACATTGTATTTACATTTTGCCATAATAAGCGTAAGTTGGCGTGATTAAATAAATACAATTTCGACGACGCTGTTAACTCAGCCCTAATTTGCTCTGTGAAGTCTCTATCCTACAGTTAATTAAATATAACCTATATTAGAAGCCCTCTAGTTAATAGTTGTAATAGCCACATGGGGTGAATAACCGTCAGCCTGTCACCGGCAGGACGTCGACGTCGATTGAACGAATGAATGAGCGACAATCATTGTCCCCCTGTCATTCGACTACGTTTATTAAGCTTGAAGTTATTCATTATCTAGCATCGACCACAGTTTGAACTCGCATATATATGCTACTCATCTGTCAATTTATTGTTGGGCCATAAATATTTGATGACGATATAGATCTAATTGTTGTTTGTATAAGTAAACAAAAAAACAACGTTTATATCTACGTGCATGGAGGTACGGTTGGAGTCTATGTGAATAAATTCTGAAGCTTTTTAATTGAACCGTCGCGTCGCGTTGATAACGAAATAAACTGCGGCAGTAATTAATTTGTTTAAGTTAAAAAAGCTTTTTGCAAGAATGAAAAGAAAAAAAAATGAATACCTGCCTAATATTATCCCACGGAATGATAAAGGACACTCTTGTGAAGAGAAGCCTCGAAAATTAATCACTAAGCTTGCTCCAGACGGATAGGCGATTTCAAACTTACAGTGGCCTCTAAAACTTAGTTGACAAATTGCCATTTCAGTTGTGCCAAACATTATGATTTGAAATTCTAGTGATGCAAATAATTGATCTTCTGTAACGTTTTAATTGAATAATTCAACTGCCTCTGCCATAATTTAATTAAATAATCATAATGACATTCTTAGTTGAAATAGAAAAATTTATCTGACTTTCTGCTTCACTGAAATCAGTAAAGTGCAAAATAAACTCAGAAAATGCATCCTTACTAATATTATAAATCGGAAAGTGAGTTTGTTCCGTTTTCACGCCGTAACTACTGAACCGATTGCTTTAAAATTTTATAGATGTAAAGTTAGTAGCCCGGATTAAATAATAGGGTACTTTTTATACCGGAAAAATTTGATATTCCCGAGAAAAAACAAAAATATTGTATGTTTCACACTAGTTCGGTGATAGATGGCGCTGTGTGTCGTTTAAAACAAGGTTTGCAAACGAATATGCACATGTAAACTTAGAAGCTAAACGATACGATAATAAATTAATCCCCGAAAATGAGGAATCTAAAACGCGCGATATAACCGAATTTCACGCGGGCGAAGCCGCAGGCGGAAAGCTAGTATTTAAACAAAATTTCAAGCTATGTTCTATATTACGGGTTTGGTTTCTTCAATTACTGCTTCAAGTGGACCATTGTGACTTGTGAGTGTTAATTTCAACCTATTTATTATTCATAAAATTCATCTTCAATGTGATTCAATCAGTCACTAACGGACAATATTTTTCTCAAATTGGAATTTAAATTAATAACGATGAGAAACTCGTTTCAGATTGTAATTTTTAAGTTGCATACTTTGGGCCAAAACCCAAAAAAAGACATGAAAATACAAATAATAACGGACTTTCAAAACTACCACTTCAAAGTGAAACATAACTTTATTTCGGAAGTCGGTGTCGTTGAGTACGCATTCTCGTTGTTTGCCACCGACCCACCCCACTAAACCAAGCCACCACTGAAGAGTAATAGGAAAGCAAACGACGCAATTTCGTTTACTTGAGCACCAGTAATTTTGGTAGGTATATAATCCAAACTACACAACAGGTTTTAATGAAATTCCAATTCCGCTTATAAAAAAAATAATTTCTGAAGTAAGAAACCTAAAATAGACAATCAACTCTAAGAAAATCAAATTAAAAATAAAAGTATAAGGCATTGATAAAATATTAAACTAAGGTAGGTATGTCACTAGCGCACTAAAAATGAAGCGTACAAAAGGAGGTAAGTCCTGTATCTCGCTTTAGTCACTCTCAATACACTCGTAAAAACAAACGACAAACACTAACAGCGCAAACGACAAACACTAGCCATCTTTTTCTTCTCTATACTTTAAATTGCGCCCCATCTCACTCACACTGTACCAATGTATGCCGAATAAAAATATGCATGTGTGCTGCTGCTGTGTTCGGCACATTTTTTTTGGTCAGTTTGTTAGAATATATCGTATCTGTTTAATATTTTATCAATGGTATAAGGTCTCTGTACTCTTCTTAAAAACGGTTAAAAAAATAAACAGGTGGTAAACAAATATAAAAAAATAATTGTACAACGTAAAAGAAAACATAGTTTATGAAGTTTATGAGTTCTCGTTAAACTTAATTTTCCCACATGTTTAATAAACAAACATACCATAATGTTTACGTTACAACCTTAATAAACTTTTGAGTTTTCATTGCTACTAAAATTATAATCTCAAGTTATATGATCTCATTTTATTTCTAAGCGTGTTATTTATCAACACTATGTTAGTAATCATAAAGACAAAAAACTCAAAACGGTCTTAAAAGCCTAGCGTACACGCGTAGAGTAGCCAGCCTTTCGGTGTTCTATAGAATTCATTTTGGTGAGTGTGCACGGGAATTGCACGATTTAGTTTCCCCATCTCCGTTCCACCATCGGACGACTCGTCGCACGGCGAGTTTTCACCCTTACGTCGTCGTTAACACCACTATGATTCAAACGAAGCGTTTCGCCTCCTCTTTCATACAGCGTATGTACATCGAGGGACTGGAACAATCTGCCAGTGGCGGTGTTTCCGTCGGACTACAATTTGAGTGTCTTCAAGGCTAGAGTGAATAGGCTCTTAATAAACTAGTGCGCTTTACCATCATCGATTGCCTCACTGCTTACCATCAGGCGGGATTGAGGTCAAGCGCTAGTTTATATTTTGTTAAAAAAGACTGTTCGTAAAAAAAGGGTTTTTTTAAAGATAGACGTACAATATACACTGATTCTCTTTCATTAACTTTTAATCGGGGAATTACAAAAGGTCTAATGACCTGTCGTTTACTAATCACAAGTGACCTTTGTGAAGAAACACCGAAACAAAGTTAAAGGTGGCAGCTATCGCTTACAAGTTCTAAATTAAGCGCTAAACGAAGCGTTAAACAAAATAAGTACGTGTTGAATGATCGATGATATAACAATGTGCCAGAATTTTTTTAGTTTAATTATCTGATTTTCTGAATAAATTTTCACCATCCCCAGCAATGATTTATTAACGGACCTACAAGCTATTGAAGACAATATCTCGCTATTGAAATTTGCGATGACCATTAACGAAACGAAGATTAATGATCCGTGTGTTTCGATAATACCTACATCTTAGTAAATATTCAAGTTCGAAACACGGGAATATTCTAATAGTATCTACCGTTCGAACGCGATCAATCTACTTGGGTTTCTTGAACAATCAGGTTTGCGTAGCTAAAGGAAATAGTATTAGGTTCACCGTCTATATCGGCGCCCTCTAAATTGAAAGGGTTTATTCCTCCATAAAGCTGACAAAGTGCGGAAGTAGGCTGCCGTTCTCTGTTACGGTTATTTTGTCAACTACAGGTTTTAATCAATTTCAGAAGGGTAACCTAAATATCTACAATGTAGGTAGGGAAACCCAATTTAAACCTAAAGCAACAAGATATGCATCGCTCTGATTGTTTAAATCTGGATCATGTAGAACTTTAATGAGTTGTCTGTCGTTTTAATGATCCTACCTTCTGCACGTTTTATGTTAGTCGTTCCTGGAAATTATATCGTAGATTTTAAAATCCACCGCGTCATAAAGTGTGAAGGATTTTATGTCCGTATCTATAAAAGCGCTGAAGCTGTAGTGGTAGTTTAGTTTGCGTGAACCTAACTAAGATATTTTATATCGAAAACTCATGCTAGAACCTCTTATCAACAACTCACTCCACTAAACTTTTACTAGCCTACGCAAATACTTTTTATCTTTAATATCCTCAACGAAACTATTAAGATTTTGTGTTACAAAGTAACATAATTAAATTCAAAGTTAATTTATCTTTTTTTTAAGCACCTACATTTTCCCTTTTTAATGAACCTAACTAAGATATTTTATATCGAAAACTCATGCTAGAACCTCTTATCAACAACTCACTCCACTAAACTTTTACTAGCCTACGCAAATACTTTTTATCTTTAATATCCTCAACGAAACTGTTAAGATTTTGTGTTACAAAGTAACATAATTAAATTCAAAGTTAATTTATCTTTTTTTTAAGCACCTACATTTTCCCTTTTTAAGAGCCTATAGAAAAGTATTGAAAGGAAGCCTGTAAAATGTTGCGGAAAGCAGTGTAAGATGGGTGAAAGGGTGAAAAAAGAAATATAAATTGAGTCCACCCTTTTGAATTTTAAAAGGGTAAGTAGCTGCTCATTGAATAAAGTGACGTAATGAACGAGAATATTGCCAATGTGAAAATAATTTTTTTCACTAGCGTTTTCTCTTTACCCTTTTTAACCCACACGCATATATATAGGGACGGTTAAAAATAACAATTATTTTAAAAGTAATTTAATTAACATTAACATAATATCACGCCTGTTTTCCCCGGAGGGTTAGGTTGGGCAGATGTGACCTATAGTACACCCACCATAATTAACCTTGACGATACTAGGTGCCTAAGCCATTTATTTTTAATTAACATAACCCTTACAATAAAGAACTGCAACCTAATAGCGTAACATGTAATTATTCACAATTTGACTCTTTTTGAAGCGTATGGATTAGCAATCCATTGCTACATAATCTTCAAATAATGTGTCTACTCAACAATGTAAATAACTCAATGAATGTTGCTGAACTGTCATAATGAAACCCGTTCCTACTGATAGTTATCATCGTCATCATTCAGCGTTAATCCCAATCGCATCCGAAGCTGTTTTCAGCTTTGGAGCCTGGGGTCCGCTTCACCAGTCTAACTGCTGATTTTGGCTAAACTTCGATATTTTCAGTGATGTGACTGCTGTCTGACCACCTCCACAACCCAAAGGCTATATCGAAGCATTGCAGTTAGATCAACTGTTGGATTTTTGAGGGCTCCAACAACCCTTAATAACTGTCATTAGACGTTTGTATGGCAACCGGGACCAACGACTTAACGTACTTTCCGAGGTACCACCAGACCAGCGCAAATATTCATATTCTTGCATACAAATATTTGCACTACGCGGGAATCGAACCCGCGCTCCCTTGCGCAGCGGCCGCGTTCGCTACCGCTACACTACGGAAGCTGTCGCCTGGAGTCCGCTTTATGAGTCTAACTACTGATTTTGGCTAAACTTCGATATTTTCCGTGAAGCGACTGCCGTCTGACCTCCGCAACCCGAAGGCGATATCGAAGCATTGCTTCTGATAGTGTGTTACACAATAACTCTGCCGATTCAAAGTAGGAATCCACCACAAAATACTAAACATAACGAAACAACCTCTATTATGAACAATTTAATTTGAAATAAAAAGGCTAATACCGACAAATCAATTGTAATGAATTGAGCATTTTTTGGAAACAGAAAATTAATTGTATTACGTGGAAAGCCGCGCCGTTAGTATATTAATTAACGGTAACCTACAAACACGCTTTGCACTTTCAAGTCATAATTGGTTTATTCCTAGAGCTGTGCGCACCTTTGGCTCTACTTGGAATGTACCAATTAGCCGCTAATTCCATATTAGGAATGGAGAATAAAAAATCTTGCGTGAGTAGTGTGATGTAGCTAAGTTTTGCTAAATAAAGCAGAATTATTTACCGTAAAAAGTTTCTCAAGAGCCGACAACATGGGAATGTATAAATGAATTGGCGGTGTATGAGCAAATCCTTTTGAAACATTTTAATATCAGCTGATCCTGTTTCTCTATTTTAAATCTACTGTGTTGTTAAAAAATTTTTCAGTAATTTTTCGACACCAAGTTTGAAATTAAAGATGTTTATCACTTTGTAAAAAAAAATCAATTTTGTGACATGAATTTAAATTTAAATTCACATGCCGTGTTATGACAGTAAAATATTATTTATACGTACGCGGATGGTAGTGCCCTTGTCATCCATGGTTATGACTGGCCCCAGATATATCCATACTAATATTATAAATGCGAAAGTATCTCTGTCTGTCTGTCTGTCCGGCTTTCAAGCCAAACCTACTGAACCGATTGTAATGAAATTTGTTACACAGATAGTCTAGAGCCTGAGAAAGGACATAGGCTATATAACATCCCGCTATGATCAATAGGAAGAGAGCAGTAACAAAAAATGTTGCGAAAACGGGAGTGAACGTAGGCGTACATTTTGCTCCCATTATTTTAACAGGCGCTTATTTTATATTAACTGAGCTCCTGTAAACTGAAGTCCATGCGGGCAAAGTCGCGAGCAACAACTAGTCTACTATAATGCGGAGGGGCGAGGCTGCGATCTCTTCTGTGATGAAATGTTTGTCCGATACCTTACTCACCTTAAACGTTGATAAATCGACATAATATGTAAGTTCCCTTTGCCATTAGGTCAAATTTGTGTCCCTCAAATTCCCTAACCCTAACTGATGAAATGAAAAAGCAGTCATGCAGAATGTATCAGAAAATAAATAATGTAAATTTTTGTTACCCTGTTTTTTGCCCTATTTTAATACTTAATTTGCTATTCGGGCGGAATCAAATCAAAGATAAAGAGAAAAACGTTTCAGCCGTTTAAGTTCTAAATGGTCTGACGTATGGACATATTATACAAACGTTAGAGTCCTACGTCCATAGTCTAATCTGAAAAAAACGCCAAATTTTGTTTTCCTGGGATGTTTCATTTAACAGGTAATTTTTAAACATTGACGTCTGACTTTTTATGTATCTAGACTGTCAAAAAATCAAAATTATTTCTTTGATAAAATTATCCTATCCAATCCTCGTCACGTATCGTCAAAAATTTAAGAAGTGCATGTTATGCCGTTGAAAAAAGAACCCGTCAGCAATAAAATGTTCGTTTATTGCTGACAGGATCTTATGAGCGTATATGTATCACACGTAGAAGCAATTCGAATGCACCCCAATATGTGATAAGTTGACATCAAACCACTCTGTGATTTATTACTTTATAGGTTTTCATTTCGTTAAGAGCTCTTTAAAGCGATACCTTCGTATCTACCGCTTCATACCGCAGTAACGAATAAACCGTCAAACTAAGAGTCTAACTGGCGCACGAAGGGTCCCGTATAGGCATCTGTAACTCCCAAACTACCAAACTTATCTAAGCCATTTTAGTTTATATTCAAAGTTCATCATATAGACTATCACCATGATCTTCTTCAGATTTTTCGAGCCCGGCGTTTAGCTTTTAGGAGAACCTATTGTAACAAAATACGCTTTTAAGTTGAATATCTGGCAAACGCTTATCTAAATTAAAAAAACTCAACGTTTTTGTGAGACTATTTAATGACACCCCACAGACAACTTTCTTGGCTTGGTAAATACACATATACATGCAGAGTTTCGTATTTTTAATAATTAAACGGCATAGTTGGTGCAGAGGTTTACTTAAATGTTTGTAAACGCACCCGTTGTGGGGCAAAGTTTTTCTAAAAAAAACCCAGTTGACGGACTTAAAGAACAGATAAACCTACCGGTACCTATTGTAATGCAGTATCAATGTACACAAAAATTTCACTAAGGATTTTTTTGTCCCAATACATATTTGTATTTGTTCTTACAGATAGGACGAAACAATAAGGCTTCTGAGACGTAAACGACGTAACCCTAAAATGCATCGTATAGTGCAAAGGAAAATAAAATGGAAAGAGACCTATTAACTCACGCAGTAAAATATACGATAAAATGGAAATAATTACCCGTTCGACGAACGAATGAGGTTAATAGCGTAAATTGTCATCAGGTTATATGTAATTATTGGACCGAGCTATTATTACCACAGAATCAGTAAAGTAGCGAGCTTTAAAACGTTCAGTATCATTTATGCAGTTTGATGATGAGCCAAAAAAAGCATGGAACTGGTTTCATTGCATCAGTGTAATATCATTACATTTTTTTATAAATTATAAACCAGTGCTTGACCGCAATACCGCCTGATGGTAAGCAGTGATGCTATCGTCGATGATAAAACGCGCTAGTTTATTAGGAGCCTATTCACAAGGCTCTAGCTTTGAAGACACTTAATTTGTAGTCCGACGGAAACACCGCTGCCGGCAAATTGTTCCAGTCCCTCGATGTACGCGGTATTCAAATATGAGATCGAACACTCATCATCTGCCTAAACTTTTTCCAACTAGTATTGGGGTGGGCTTCCAGTCTTGGCGGTTGCTGCTGAATAGTATTGTTACGGGCTAGGGGTACGAAATTTATTGGCAACGAAGGTACAGTCGATCGTAGGCAATGACAAGTAGATCGTAGCGGGTGTCGCACCGAAGTCTTCTCTTATGTCCACGAGGTCCGTGTCGTAAACGCACAACAACACTACAGATGTTACTACACGTAGTCCTTAAATTGCTCGTTGCAGTTGTCGCTGTAGATGTTCTCAAAGATCGCTTCTTCCTTATCGCTTGTTTCGCTTCGATAGTCAATTGCAGACTGACTGCCGCGCTGATGTCACGTCTCTTTATACATATAGGCCAGCTAATCGAACATTCTAGATTTGTCTAGAAGTAATAATAATAGCGCTTAATTTCGAGTACGTTCAGCAGGTACTTACAGGTACTTCAAGGAGACGAATTTCTAGTAATTTTGATGTCGACACTTATTTGTTAATATTGATGAAGCCTGTTCTGTTCGATAGTACACCATAAGCCTAGCAATGCATTTTTAAATCTTACCTCTACTATGCCTAGGTCTCAAGATATAGGGCTTGAATTTTACGTAAGACATGGCACGCTATAATAAACCTTATGCTATTAAAATAAGGTGCATTGGAGCGACTTCCTAAGCTCCTGAACCCAATTAGGTACTGGGTAACACCTTAAACCCATTGATACTAATATCTAAGACTGTTGGTCAGACTTTCTGATGATACAAAAATAACGTAGCAGTAGAAAATTCAACTTCTACTTAATTATGAAATGAAAAAAAAAACAAATTATTATGTCTACTCTGCATGAGCTGCACCCTAATTGAGTAACATACTGCTACTATCAATTGGAATAATTTTGAAGCATATTGCTAATCCATTACTCCATATGTCCAAGAAATGTGTATGTTCAACAACGTAAACAACATAATGAATGTTGTTAAAGTGTCATGTTGTGTAATTGTCAAAATGAAACCCATTGCTACTGATAGTGTCACGCAATTGCGCTGCTGGTTTATGTTGTAGATACTGGCTAATCAATGTTGTGCAGACCTATTTGTTAGTTTGTTTTCTTTATTAGGAATATTCTTTTTAAGTATCCTATATTCTAATAATTTTTGTATTACCAAGTTCTTGATTATTAACACTCATGACAGTAACCTATATTTTCTATCTTTTATTCACAAATCCTTTATATTTACGGACCTTCATCCTATTATTCCAACAGTTCATAAGGTGGATTTTGACTGCGAATATTAACTCGCAGCCAAAAGCCACAAAGCCACTATTTATGTATACTTGGAACACGTATACAGAATAGCAATCGCTCGATTTAATACAGCACTGCATGCAGTGGTTACCTTCAAACAACCCCATCGACTCTATATATCCCTATATCGTGACTATAAAGATTGTAATCCCTTTCCCTTTACTAAAGGGATAATTTTAGCGTATATCACCAGAACACAAAATTCCTTCTCTACAGTATCATTTTTCCCAGGATTCTCTTTATGTCAACTAGAATAATAAAGCCTTTTCATATTGTCTATTAATTTTTCTTTTCTAAATATCATTGTAAATAAATGAGAAAAAAAAATGCTTTTCAATTTTTTTAATTATTTACATAAAAATATTATGACATTAGCTTTTATTGTTTTATTAAAAGCTAATATCATGAAAGATCCATTCCATATTTTTCAATAGGTAATAGACAAGGTGAAAATCAATTTTAGTTACATATGCTTTTGGCCTTTACCTCTATTCGCAGTGCGACATACAGTACCTACAATAGATAACAGCTTGACATATCCAATTCTTTTTATCGTAACCCAGAATAAAATAAACGAATGTGCCTTTTGTTAAATACCTATCGGGTTGTTACAAAGTGTGTGTCAGTTTTAGATTTAATATGCATTGCTCTAACAATTCCAGCCGGAATGCAGAGTATTGTAAAGGCCAGGAAATGTAGGTTTAAATACACACATCAAAAGTGTCTAGGGATCAAGCATTTTTATGCGGATTTCTTGAGATTGAGATGTGGCTTTGTAATAAATTTATGATTTTATAAATTTATATGGATCCTTTTTGGTGCATTTCATAATTTGAATCAGGAACTGTGAATCAAATTCGAGTAAAAGATGAAAATCAGCTGTCAATATTTTCCCTATAAAAACATACAACGCATTGAAGACATTATTAGTGCTACTGTTTCCCTACTACTGATTAAAACCAACGTTATTATGGAGCGGCGACGTCATTTAAGCAGGGAAGAAATGCTCAGAGCCGTGGGAATGATAGAAGCTGGTTCCCGGCAACGTACTGTGGCTTTAGCTCTGAATACAAGTCAGAGTGTTATCAGTCGACTTTGGACACGTTACCGAAGCACTGGTACCGTGGCTGAGCGCCATGGAGGACGGTATCGCTGCACCACACGGAGACAAGACCGATACATTCAAATCTTAACTCGAAGAGCTCCAACAATAACCGCCATGATGTTAGCCGTGAGGCTTCATCACTCTTCAGGGAACTTAATTAGCGACCAAACAGTCAGAAACCGCTTGCATGAAGTGAACCTTCATTCCCGAAGACCGCTACGGGTACCACCTATAGCAATGCACAATCGTAGGATTCGATATCAATGGGCTCTTGAACACAGAAATTGGGCAGAAGAACAATGGCGTTTCGTGTGCTTTTCTGATGAGTCTCGTTTTGGTATGAGACCGGATACAAGACTTATACGACACTGGAGAACCCCTGGACGCCAACAGCGATTAAAATCCTGCCAGGAAGTCCATCCTTATAGTGGTGGAACCATCATGGTATGGGCGGGTATTTGGATCGGCGGAAGAACTGAGTTGATTTGGATCAGAGGCAACCTCAACGCTCAAATTTATGCTGAAACGATTGTATCAGACGTCATCGTTCCTCTACAAGTGCAAATCGGTCCCTTATTTCAGTTAATGCATGATAATGCACGACCGCACACCGCAAGAGTTGTAAGACAGACTCTCGCCGCAGCTAACATCAATGTCCTGCCCTGGCCTGCTCAGTCGCCAGACTTGAACCCGATTGAGCATGCATGGGATATGCTACAGAGAAGAGCTCTGCCGAATATGGAGGGTATCCAGTCGCAAGAAGACCTTTTTTTGTTGTTGCAACGAACATGGGCGGCCATTCCACAGCGTGATTTGGATGAACTCATTTTGAGTATGCCAAACCGATGTTCTTGTGTTGTTAGTGTTCGCGGTAGAAACACGGATTATTAATTGTTTAAGTTACCCAATAATATTTTAGAGAAAACTGTTATTTCAGTCTTTTTTTCGAACTTTTGTGTTAGTGGTTCAAATGTCAATTATCCCTTTATTAGGAAAATGGCAAATTTCTTTATTAATGCAAAGGTGACTTGGTTTATCGTTACTGTGACAAACGAAAACACTTTATTTGATGAATCCTTAAAGAAAATTTTAATTAATATCAATCAGGAGAAAAGTTATTGCAAAAATATATGTTGATCCCTAGACACTTTTGATGTGTGTATTATCATATCCACGTACCTATTCATTCCTTGTTATTTGTTTGAATAATATTTCACGTAAAATATCTTGCAAGATATATTGTATGTAAACGTTGGTTCGTATAAAATGTATGAAGCTGGCGATGAATTGTGAAAAAGCCATCCTTTTGGGAACGAACTTCAGAAAGCGGTCGTGCAACGTACCCAAGATTATCTCGCGGCAATCCACGGGGATCCAACCCGGGCAAATTGTATTACGACCAGGATGGTGGTGGCTGAAATTGCTTTCAAGCGTAAGAAATAAGATAAAATCATTGATATACCTAATAAGGGACACAAAGCCACTCAACGAGCTTTAAGAGATAAAAAATATTAACCTCGTAGGCGGCGGACGATAAAACCAAATATTAACCCTTATAAAAGGGATGATACTTTTAACTGCGCAGCGTCTGAATAGACCCCTGCAAAATCCAGATGTAATATCATGGTATATTTATGTTAAATTTTACGGTGTGGTAGGCCGACAAAGCCAGAACTAGGCCGTTTTACTACCAGGCATATCCTCATAATATGTGACCTAATACATGTGCATGAATAATCCCGAATGAATATATTAAAGAATATCTTGGCAGAAAAAATATCAAAAGATAAGTAATTGCCTCGACCTAACTTTGAATAAAGGGTTTGAGTAAATTTATCTAGAACCACGATCTGCTAACAACACGAAGCAATCGCCAATAATACAACACCAATAATACACATACTGCTAACAACACGAAGCAATCGCCAATAATAGACCAATAGAATGATAATATGCAGATCAGCGTATCTTTCAAACATTTCGTACTTAGGACAGGTACATTTGTAACATTTTCTGGCGAAACTGATCCAGAATCCAGATGATTTGCCAAAACGTGTTGAACCGATGAACAAAGGACATTTTTGAAATAGCTTTCTGATTGAATCCAGCCTAGAAAGTATTTTAGGATTTTCAATTATGCATTGCACGGACATATTGTGTTACATAAATATAACGCAAGAATCGGCAAGACAAGGTCCACGATTGGTCAGAACGCTAGAATATGAACAACCGGTTTGTCCTACTTTTAATAGTAGACTTTTTCATCAAAAGGTCGTAATAGTGAAATTTAAAAGCCTTTCAGACTTTCATTTACAACTTAATTGCTCAATTTTAACGTAGCCTTTCATTTACCTCCACGTCGATACCAAATAACTTTTGCAAGAAAAAAGGTAATAACATGACATGCAATAACACGAAACTAACTAACACACGCAGAAGTTACGGGAATTGACATATCCAGAAATTGAACTTTTAATTACTTAACTAACAACAGAATAATTACACAAAAATTCTCTTGGATTCATCATTCTGTTCTCAACATCTAAAAAAACTGCCTTCATTACTAAATATGAAACGAAACCATTTATAATTTGATGAGCACCGCTTTTTCAGACTGAAGAGCGTTTTATACCCAACATTATACATTCTGAATAAAGTACTTAGGTTCCCATCATAACAAGAGGGGAAGTACATGGATTACCATAACTCATAATTGCGATAGAACGATATTGGAAGTTTACTGAGAGATGAACACAACAAACAAGCATACTGCTCAGGTATGTTGACTGAATCCGCCCGTCTTCTTGTAGTCAGCCAGATAACGGCAGCGAATCATCAGATGGGCACTTTCATAGACATCGCAACTCCAGCTTGCAGACACTAGCCCGTATTACGTATTATTCGACGTTCTAAAGATAGTTGAAAGCAAAAGTTTTGATTAGTTGCTGAATGTTGTATCAGTCTGTGACGTAGAATTCAACTAGAAAATGTTCAGCCAATCCCGGAGTCAGGTGTCGAAGTATCCTGAACAATTCATTCATCAGAAATTGCTTCTGAATAAAAAATTGTTTGTGAAAACGTTGTTGACCGAATTGAATATGGTAATGATCGTGTATATTAGGTATTCAAATATTTTGTACGCAGCTTCATTCATCACATTCATAGATCAAAGAAATTGGCAAAGACTTGACGGGTCTTCGTCGATGGATAAAAATTCGTGATGCCAAGAAGCCGGCAATGAAACGATCGATAACCTTTAGATTGAATCGTGAATGATTGATTACTAACGACTAACCTGTTTCCACTCCACTTTGTCTATAGCTTCGCCGCCTGCCGCCGAGCCCTCGGTCACCGGAGGCCGGAGTAGAGACACGTACTGAAACCAAGTTACAAACGTTCACAGATTTATTGCTAATGTTGAAACTTAGAAAAAACTTAGATTTAAGATAGATTTAGCACTAGTTTATAACTAATAAAAAAAAAAAATTAAACTTTATACACTTAAAAGAAGATGGTTTTGATAAATATTTGAAATATTTTAATAAAAATAGAACCATTAGATAATGAAGAACTTAATAATAAGGATAGCGTCTTAAAAGAACCGCTGACAATTAAATATGTAATATGATAAAAAAAAAATGTAAGTACTTTAAAATAAAAGAAAAATGCGCTTTAAGTAATGATGAATTAAACTAAAAGGCAAAAATAATGGTTAATAGATTAAAGAATTGTTTTTTGAAAAAAAAAGCCTATATTGTAGATCTCATAACAATACTATTTACTGTTTATTAATTTATTCCTCAATTATTCTATCTCTATTACGTGACACAGTTACAATTTGTGTGATGTAGGATTTGACTATCTAAGCAAAATGCATTCAATATCAATTAAGTTATCATAATTATATCACAAAAAAGTAATTTAATAAAAGCCCAAAGAACACTTAAGTCATACCTTATCTCGTTCAAGACTTCGTATCATGTCGAGGTCTGTAGTGTCCGATATGCCACCATGGACTACGAACACTCGATTGTTGATGATTGTGCCCAACGGGAGCCAGCGGTACACGCCTTCTATCAGCTTCAGTAACCGCTCTGCATTATGCTAGTGTATAAAAAAACATATTATAGCGGCTAACTTTTTTTGCCGTCTGAACAAAAACAGAGAACTAAAAGTAAAGCTTGAGTAGATATAGATTAACACGAAATATTTTTAAGCCTGCCTAAAAAGTACACGCATCTATTTGTGTGTCCTAGAAAAGCCATTACCTACAATGGCAACTAAAATACAGACACAGCTATAACCCTCGAGGAAATGATGTATTAAGTGCACACAAAGCCGAGCTCAGTCGCTAGTATAACTATAATAACTTTGTATTCGGATAAAAGGCGAATGGTGATAACTACGGAGGTACACTTCAGACACAAAGAAAATCAATCTTCCTAAGCGTGATTTGTAAGACAAATATGTTCACGACACTCTTTGTGATGTTGTAAAAATCTTATTTCGAGAACAAATACAAGTTTGCGAAGAGAGTAGAATGTGAGCTCATTGTGCTTAGAAAGGTTCTTCAAAGCATATATTACGTGAATATGATTTAGCTTCCCTTTGAACGACCGACGATTACATCTACGTTTCATAGAAATCATTTACTCTACTATTAGAAAATCATTGGGAGCAAAGAGTAATATAGCAATTTTCTAGTATCGTCGCATCTGCGACTAAACCATGACAAATTGTGTAGATTTAGGAGTTTTTATTGTTTCCATTGTCAGTAAATCAGAGCTCAACAGCGACCAATCCTGAAGGATAAAATCTGATCTGAATTTTCGATACTCCAAATTAGTTTTCGGTCCGCTCACCTTTTATCGAATTTATGAACGCCGATTTGTATCCAATAGCCGTTACATATATGTATATAATCAAGCTCATATTTTTACCATTTTAGTTGGGAAATATATTTGTGGACTATTGTTTGATTTACTCACCCGATATTTTTGCTGGACTTCTTTTATGAAACCGTACCTAAAAAGAAAACATATGTAGGTATTAGTAGAGGTATCTACTTTAACAAGTGTAGCAGAAACACTAAGGCAACTACTAGGCCTGCCAGGCATTCCAAGATTTAATCAAAAGGATGATTTATGTATGCATAGTATTCAAGGTGAGCAATAAAATGAAACAATAGCTTTTGTTTACTAATTCAACGCTTCACTTCGAAGTTCGCAATTTCGCCAATTCAAAGAGTTGTACATTCAAGTTAGCGAATTATATACCGAATTGACTCTCAATGTAAAGTGCCAAAATTATTTAAAATAGGAAGTATGTTATTAAAACTTTTCCAACACGATAGACTTCTTTGGAAAGGCAGCATAAGCATTTGCTCAAACTGTTACTTTTGTATCATCCCATAATGTCTTATTATTTACATTTAAATTGTAAACGTTTTGCATATCAACAAGAGATCATCAAGATCATTGTTCCAAGAAAAAACGGTCCAAAAAAATCACGTAAGCGTACTCTATATAAAGAGGAACACGTGTGTGAGACTAACCTAGAATTCATAATGAGATCTTCATGGTTCCCGCGATTTAAGAACACTCCACCTGGGAAGGCCAGCATGCAAGACAGCAGTAGGAGGAACACCTCCAACCCCTTCTTGCCTCGATCCACGAAGTCGCCGTTGAATATGTATGGGTTCTCGGGAGACGGCAGCCCATTCTGTTGAAGTATCAAATATAATGGGGGTTTATATGCGGAGTGCCATTGGAAGTGACGCCGTCAACACTGAACGTGAACGATATTGCTGACACACGAGTAGTGTACCCTTGTACACATAGACCGTTCCATGACTCCACCTATTTTTTTTTTATTTTTTTTTATTCTTTATTTTAAGAGCTTTGTCACACAATGACAATGTCGCTCTGTAATACAGCTACATGCTAAGTTCAAATTACAAAATACAAAAAACATCAAAAACCCTTTCGTCACCGAGCCTCCGCCCGACGGCGCAAGCCAACCTCAACTATTTTGTAAAGCATCCTTGCTTTATGAGATAAAGGAAATGCTAAAAAACTGTTGCATGCTCCAACCTCATTAGACCTTAATCCGATTAATACAAATCTGATATGACTTCACCTATTCCGTGTCGTCATGCTAGCTTAATTTACGTCTTAGCACGTGGACATTCTGTCATTTTAAAGTTGGTCGGACATTTATAAGGTTAAATAAATCAAGTTCATATGCATTGTAGTCAGCTACTATATGTATTGTTATGTTATAGAATAAATAAGTGATTTTTTGTAACATATAAGCAAGCCGGAGTCTATTTATCTTCTGCATGGTTCAGGCAAGAAATAATCGTATTTCAAACATAGGGCACTGTAATTACAAGGAACGCATTCAAGAAAGGACCATTACTCACTTGGGAGCCAATCACAAAACCTTTAGCACATAAAGCCTACGACCAAAAGGAACAAACTTAACGATCGTTAAGAAACATTTTTTTACATCAAAAGGTTCAGATTAAGTGGCTAAAAATAAAACTGAAAAAACATCTTCAATTTGAAATCTCTGAGCACTTTTTAATTTCCGGAATTAACCTTTTAACCGCCACCGTCATGGTTAAAAGCGGGATTGATAAATTATCGATCCGTGCGACTTTCAAATTAGTATACGGCCAACTAGCCAGTTACGCGAGCCGAGAAAATATTAATAAAGTTCAGGCTGGAAGGAAATAAAATTGGAAAAATTGATCACGAACCGAGAGTAGTAGACTACCAAATTTTGTGAATCCTTATATCTGCAGCAGTGACCACTTTGAAGGTCGCTTACGCAATAAGTGCGTCAGCTGCTAATCGATACGTAGCCGGTTACATAATCATTATCCTTTAGCCATTCTATCTCTATTTTATTTTGCTTCGGTTAGATAAGACACGTCTGATTTCTGTTGCCCTAATTGGTGAGTATCGTGACGTGAAAGGGTTCTAAATCATTTGTCAGTTGCTTTTAATGACGCGATTAGCCTGGATTATGATAAATACCGGCTGTTATGATACGACCCTCGTGTTTTTATAAATCGCCTGTTTGTATAAACTCAATTTAGGCAGCCCTTTTCATTCCCACTGAACCCGAGCGGTTTGTATGTACGACGGATAATGTATGAAGGTTCGAAAATATATTTTCGGTGGTTTTATACTTACTGTTTTGAGTTTCGCCTAGATTAAGTAAAAGTCGTCATACGTGGTCTGTTATTCCAGAAATAAGATTATTATAAATATACCACCAATCGATGAAGTTTATAGTAATACTAGCTTTCCGCCCGCGGCTTCGCCCGCGTAGAGTTCGGTTATATCGCGCTTTTTAGATTTCCCTCGGGAACATCAAATTTTTCCGGGATAAAAGGTAGCCTATGTTCTTTCTCAGGGTCTAAAGGTTGTCTGTGCCAAATTTCATCAAAATCGGTTGAGAGGTTTAAGCGGGAAAGCGTAACAGACAGACAGACAGACAGACATAGTTACTTTCGCATGTATAATATTAGTATGGATAAATTAAGATCCCAATAATTCCCTATAAGATTCAAAGAATGTGCTCCTCACTAAACATTTCTCAATACTAGTTACATAGTTACATAAATATATAAAACATTATTAATTAACCAAATAGTGTACATAATATTTCCTTAATATTTGAACTCGTGAACTCCACGATAGGTCAAACCTGCCTCGTGGGTTAAGTGGGCCATTAGGTTATATGCTTGTAAGACGGAAATAGCAATAGGAAAACAATATCAGCAAATTAACGAGGTTGTCCGGCGTAACAGGCGGTCTATCAATCAAACCGCGGAACGACCAGCGGCGGCAGCACGGCGCGGGCGGCGCGGCGTCACCAATTAGATGACGCGTGCGCCGCTCCCTGCAATGTTTACCGAGGCCCAAGCCGACTTGTCGCCCTCCTGACGTCACACCTCTAATGACCATCGCGAAAAAGAACTCAAAGGTAACCCTACTAATATCTGACTTGACATGGCCACTCCACGTACAAATTTTCCACAACGTAAGCAAAAATTACATACAATGTTGCCGCTTGCTGATTTGCGGCACAGTTTTTGGAAGGGTTTTCTGTTTTGTAACTTTTATGTAATAATCTAAAAACATAAAATACCTACACTTTGTTGTTCATCATCATCATCCTTTTACGTCCCACTGTTGGGCACATGTCTCCTCTCATACACAGGAGGATTGAGCGTAATCACCACGCTTGCTCAATGCGAGTTGGCGATTTCAGACTTAAAGTCCAGGTTTCCTCAAGATGTTTTCCTTCTCCTTCAGTCATTGGGGTCCAAGATATACTTAAAAAGTACATATAACTTTAGAAAAGTTACATCGTACTTGCCTGACCTGGAATCGAACCCGCGCACTCATACTTGAGAGGCTGGTGTTTTAACCACTAGGCCACCACGACTTATATTTTGTTACACTTTGTACTTACTTATTCCACTTTGTTGTCAATCCCGCGGAATAATTGAGTAACGCACTATCAGTAGCAACTTTCATTTGTCTGTTAAACGACACTCGTGGTTCGTGGATTAGGTACTTGCGTTGTCGAGTAGATAAATTTTTCGGTCATGGAAGTAATGGATTGAAAATGATTCGTGTAAACTGTAAAGGATTGAGATTGATAATGTGCTACGCAATTAGATTACTAGAGTAAGAAAGAACTGGTTGCCAGCTGCTTATTTTCCCGCGCATGTTGAGAAAGGAGTAGATAATTGAGTTTTTGGATATAGAGCTAAATTTCTGGTTCGCAAACTACATTCAGGGTATTTTTTTCTTTCCATTTAGTTAAGTAAAGCACAGAAGATAAATATAATTTTAGACATGTTAAATTAGTCAGCGCCTGAAGTAAATTGACGTATTTTTAGACGCCATCTTTTTAATCGATAAATTTGTACATGGACTCTCTTAATTGGGTAGGACTATTATTAATTATTATATTTATCTTTTGTCCTGTTCTTAGTGAAATAGGTGGAAAATAATGTATTGAGCTTAAAGGAGATGTTTCAGAAATGTATGGAGCCTGGGCCAGCACATTGTACACTTAATGCTAGGTATAGGTACGCTATAGTTACCTAACTGTTTTTAATGTTAATTTCCTATATTTTAGCTTAGTTTTTATACAGATTCAATTTAACTCGGCCAAGGAGTGCAACACAACTACTAATAAATATGGTGGTCAGCAATAAGCGTAATAAGATTTTGACAGTGACATTTGATTGACGTGTCATGTATCTAGGGCTATCGTATCCATATTATCTACCATATGACCGCAAAAAACACAAAACATGAATTCCGAACATACGGCCAATCAACTCAAAGCAGCACTCGACAAATACACAACGGGAAAATAGAACTGTCAAAGTCGCCAATCAAATGTCATAACCATTGTAATGGCTGCCTTATTAAAGGGTTATCTCACTAAAAAACGTTTCAAATAATTAATTATACAATATGTAAAGAAAACCCTGTCCGACCCATAAGGATAAGGATAATAAAGGTTAGGTAAACACTTGACCAAATATGATATAAAATTTTAGATAATCGTCATAGTAACAATACTAATGAATTTTGAAATAATCCTTTTTTCCCGGGAATTAATTCCACTTCCCGGAAATTTGGTAATTTTTAAAAAAGTGACAACACCGGTATTATTATAAGCGAATAGCGACGCTACCACGTCACAGGTTCCGCGTGCCCTGCCCTCCGCCGCCCGCGGAAGAGGTTGCTTACCGCACATGTATTAAATTACCTCTTTTTGCGAAATAATATTTATTTTTTTAGGGGGATTTTTTTTTTAGTTTAGCTTGTCTTTGTGGCCATTAGTAGAATCAGTTATCGATACCTAACAATACCTTCATGGATCGGACAGGGTTTTCTTTACATATTGTATATACTTACTTGTATTTTTATTCAAATTAATATTAGTATTTTTATGAAAATCTTTTTTTTTTCCTTTTCTATATAGCGTACACAGTGGTGGTCCAAAATGAAACATCTCCTTTCGTTTAGTTTGTAAACATGGAAATTGTCACTTTACCTTTAACTACATAATATGTTTAACGTGCTAAAAGTTTAAAGCTTGGGATGTTCATGCATTTTAAGCTAAATTTTAAAAGTTTACAAAAGAATAACACATATACATAGCAAGTAGTTGTATCAGTAAACCAATACTTACCTATCCTAAATAACGATAGAACCAAGACAAATGTACGGTCTACAGGGTATATTAAATTGAATTCGTACTGGTGCTCTAAATGCAATGGTTTGTGATTAATTATTTTGCGCATTGTTCGTTCAAGTATGCATCATGAATTCAATGAAGCAGGACGGGACCCATTTTAATATTTTTGTAACAACCTCGTTGAACTGGCAACTGACCATCTTGGCGTTTTTGAACTGAGTTCAAACGTATTTAAGATATCCTTTTTGTACTTATTTCCATTATCCGGGACTGCTACATAAAAACTTAAACGTTAAGAAAATAGTTGAGCAGACTAATTATTTAGTAATTAGTCTGCTAAACTATTTTCTTAACGTTTTGGAGAAAAAAATATAGTTTATTTAAATATATACATTAAATAAATATATATATTCTATTGACAAATATTACAAATGCAGTTTCATCAAATACCGTCAACAGAGATTTCGACTTATTCGTCAACTCGCGTGCGTCCGAGCGAAATGGCACCTTCTAAGTTCACCTGTTTTTTGTCGTCAACTCGCGAGCGTGTAGTACAGTCAAATAAAAACGGATTGTAACCAATAACTATGAATAACTAGTTATAGCCCACGGTTTTGCTCGCGTTGGCTGTTTCAGTTAAAGGTTTTACGTATAACACACTTCCATGTTTCACGATACGTTATGAAATGCAGTCACCTTCAGATACGCGTTCTAAATGATGAATGTTGATATGCAGAAAGTTTATTCACTATCAAGAACGCACGACGCATGATCTTTAGGACGTTATTAACTGTCAATATACGCGACGTTCTCGGTGGCGGGGGCCACTCGCTTGTGCAAAATTGGTCATGCTTATCTAGCAGGTACGAGGCGCGTGCCAAAAAAACTAGATACTCAAAAATTATAAAATTTATTAGGTATTTATTACTCATGTCTATCTTTTCAAAGTATTCACCCTCGGCGTGTAAACACTTATCCATACGTTCAAACCATCTTATCTACAGGTCTCTGTCACTTTGGTCGCTTGTCGCGCCATGCTGAAAAATGGTAGGGACACAAACTGACACATACCATTCAGAATTAACAATTTTTTTTTTATTTTCGAGCGCAACAGTTGTGATATGACCGGTCTTATAAAAAACGAGTCGATCATTATTTTGCTTCTGCGTACTGTGTGCACGGTGACATTTTGTCTGCGTTCATTCATTTTCAAAGCACCACACAATTGATTGTGGTTTTATTTCGGGATCATAATTATACAGCAATGTTTCGTCACCGGTAAGTTAATCGTATACATTTTTTTTTTCTTGCCTCCGTCAAATTTCTCAATCATAAATCGGCACCAATCTACCCGGCGGTCTTTCTGGTCGTCGATCAGTTTGTGCGGCACCCATCTTGAACAACGCTTCCGAAGAGAAAGGTGATCATGAATAATGGTTTGCAGCGCTGCTGATCCAATAAGCAGTTCAAGCTCAAGCTCTACGTATGTAATTCGGCGGTTTCCCCGATCAACTTTTCAACCACTTCAAAGTTTTCTTGAATGACTGCTGTTGGCGGGCGACCCAACCTTGCTTCATCTTCAAAGCTTCTTCCCCCTCTCTTGAACTCAGCATACCAATGAAAAACTGTTGCTCGTGAACAATCAGACTTACCAAAAGTAGCAACCAACACTTAAAAACATTCAAAATCAAAATTGTTTATTTCAAATTAACCATCACTTGGTACTTTTGAATAGTCAATGTCGATTAATCCAAGATAAGTGAAGCTAAATTGCACGTTCCAAAGCGTAGATCTCTATGGAGAAGAACGTGCAAGAAACTCCATGGACACTCTTTTAAAATCATAATGTATGGGTTACATTTCTTCGTTATATATTTATGTTGCTTCTATCATGTGAGCACAATGTAAAATTAATTAAAATATAAAAATGAATTAAACAAAAAAATAAACAGTAAACCCAAAAGTATCGCACTTTTTTTAATTAACCATCTTACAGGAAGAAGATAATTATTACCAAACTTTATACGTCAAAGGGCCTAATATAACTGCAAAATTTAAAAAAACCTGCGCGATCGATGAACACGTTAATTTTACTGTTAACGAATTTATCCAGAGAGTTATAAGTATTGATATATGTATCGAACTGCTAATATTGTGATTTTATATTTTTGGATTTTTATGTTTTTTTAAGTTTCCAAGTTTAATTTAGTTTTTTTTTTTTTTTTATTAGAGTCTGCTTTAAGCTAAGCAGACGATAATTAACGAAATGCCTCACTGACATAACGTGATATTGTTGACTGTTCTTGTTTTATTTGCTTTGCTTTAGTTAATTTACATAATAATAAGTCAAATTCTTGATTTATTGTTGATATCCGATATCACTACATAGTATAAAACAAAGTCGCTTTCTCTGTCCCTATGTCCCTTTGTATGCTTAAATCTTTGAAACTACGCAACGGATTTTGATGCGGTCTTTTTAATAGATAGAGTGATTCAAGAGAAAGGTTTATATGTATAATAACATCCATTAAATAGTGGAGAATTACTGTTATTTTTGAGGTTTTTCTAACACATGTCGCAAAATAAACCCATTTTTTTGAGCTTACATTGCAAATGCTGGCTGAACCCTATGAGATAGATCAAAATAATGTACTACAGTATTGTAGACCTTAAAAATGCCTACAAAAAAGTCAGCGACACCATATGTCTACCTACTATAGTTTATTCATAATGATTACATTTTTATGTGTAAAAGTTAAATAAAAAAGTTGAAAAGGTACCTAATTAAAATGCCAGTCGAAATCAAAGCCCACTAATTGTTCCTTATTATTAATCCTTATCCAAATAAATTACGTCATATCAAAGGAAATTTCAGTGGCAGCAGATTTCTTTTTGAATTATTGGAATTGGTTGTTTCATTTAGGAGATATCACGATTTATTCAAAACTAAACACCAGAAAAAATCAGCGTGCCGCTCGCGCCCGTTCCGGTATGGTGTTTCTCTGCCTAAACCGCGGAGGGAGTGGGCCGGAGCGGGGGGCCATTATTTCGAACAAACTTGCTACGTACCCCAGTAGGCTTTTATTCTGTTTGAAGGTGGTGGAACTGGCTATGCGTGGACAATAAGGTCGATGTATCTTGCAGAGTCAGATATTGGCTGATATGGGGCACAGTAGATATTATTTTTATTGAAGGGCCACCGTTTCTTGAGGAAGGGTTAGGTACCTATATCATTTGTCCACGTGCGAAGCCGGGGCGGGTCGCCAGTGGTTAATAATTATTAAGTTAATAAGCAGTTTTATGTTATTGTTATGTGGATATATATTAAATATCTATCTTCAAAACAATATTTGTTTTAATTTAAAGTAAAGTCGTTTAAAATGTTTTACACATTTAAAGTTCTTATATATTTTATGCATAAAACATGCAGCTGATATTACATAAATCTGTCAGAAGTTCACGTCCGAGCGAGTTGACGACGAAAAACAGGTAAAATTGGAAGGTGCTATTTCGCGAGCGCTCGAGCGAGTTTGACGCACGCGAGTTGACGAATAAGTCGAGATTTCCTATTGATACACGTGGATATCGTAGGACGTAGAAACCATTCATAAAATACTTAGTCCGTATTTAGCATACCTAGGTACAAATAATCGCTATCAACCGTACAAGGACCACAAAAATAGAATACCAATGTTCAGCTATCAGTGATATGTTCATATGTCGTATTAGTTATTATATTCCTAAACCAAAAACAGTTTAAAACAAAATTACCTACTATACAAGCAAACTTAATATCACTGAATTTGATGTGGCGTGTGTTAGAACTTAGTGATTACCCAAGTCGTTATTATGTTGTCAGTTTCTGATGTTGATTTTAAAGACTGAAAGTACTAAGTCATAAAAGAAGAAAATTACCCTGTCAAAAATCAGTACCTACCGACATAACTTTCAAATAACACTGAAACTTGAGCCGACGTTTGCACGAACGTAAAAACATAGTGGCGGCATTTTATCGTACATTGTATTTCCGATCGTCGGTGGATTTAGAATAAAACAAAATGCATCCCATCACGTCGAAAATACACACTGTTGAATTTTCAACTCTTAGCGTTATCAGAGCGTTGAAGAACCTGTCAAAATCACTCATATAGAGAGGCTCGTGATAAAAATAGCCCAAGTACTAACCTGCCCCCTAATCGGCGAACACATTTTTGTCAAATGATTGCGACTAGTTGGGATCGTTTGAACCGAACGGCCCAATGGGCGGTCCAAACGGTCCCTACTGATCGCAACTAGTCACAATCATTTGACAAAAACGTGTTCGCCGATTAGGGGGCTGATCTAGGTTTCAACATGAGCCTGTCCTTTTAGGTTCATTGTAGTGACAGAAAGACTGTTTAATATTCGAAGTTAATTAATATAGGAGTGCAAAAAAGTGTGTGTCATATGTACCTTATGAAATATAACCAGCAGGTCGTCCAGTTTCCCGTGCAAGTCACCACACACAGTTATCTGGCTGGAAATAGAAGTGGTCGCCACGTGGATATTGGGCATTCTCTTCAGCACTTGAGTGGCCTCTTTTAATATCTGCCCGACGTGTTTCGGATGAAGGCGGTGCTACAAAAATAAATTGGTTTTTAGATACAAAATCAGTATAAAATGGAGAAAACTACATGTAACATTCCATAGCAGGAGTTGTCAAATGTATGAGTAACTAAGGAATGTGTCAAAAGGCACCAAATTTCTTGAAATATTATGATTGACGTCTATTAGACGTTGTGAAAGAGATAACAAAATCATCAGTAAATTTATATTTCCTTTAGAAATAAATATTGTGATAATTTGAACGGTATCACTAATATACGAAATAAGTCATCTAGTTTTATAAATGTTATTTAAATAGGTACACAATAACACAATACACACAGATACATTAGTGGACCCTCCAATAGATGAAATATAGGAATTAATGGACGGAATCAATAATAAGATGTTCAGGAATATTCGTGAATGCTCTACCTATTTATTCTACTTGTTGTGTACAAATAGGATCAGCGCGATCAGTCCAATCAATCCATCTCTACTTACGTCTGTCGTAAAAGGGTACTGAGGGATTATTCTTGCACAGCCGTATTTGCCCACCTACCGATAAAATCGTTGATCGTTTCGTACTGAGATCCGACCCGAATTTAAGTTTGATGTTCTGGCTTTTCCTTAAACTGGCAGTACTAGCGTCCTTGACAATGATGGATGGGGTCTTCAGTCTTCACAAATGAGGTAATCATTACCGTTTACCTCGTAAAGAGAAGTAATCTCTTTAATCTGTCTTATATTTCATAGTGTCATAATTCAGTTAGGTGTCTAGTAGGTTTGGGTGAACAAAAATGTAAATATAACGTATCTGATTACCTTCTTCTTCCTAAATGCCTCAATCAGTAGGTCGATGTCCTTTCTTTGCAGCGGGAATTCGATGTCGGGGCCACGGGAATTCTTTGGGGGAGCCGTCTCGTCAATGCCCCCTCCCTCGTCCGACTCCTCAGAAAATACTTGCTCTACTACAAAATAACATGAAACATTTTCTTTACATCTTATTGTAATACAAACACTCATCTTAATATTTTATTCTCGTAAGTCGCTCACTGAGCTGGCTTACAAAGTTTTTAGTATTATTAGCACATAAATATTGGAAACGCGACTTAATTTTGCGAAACCGTTTACTTACAAACAATGCACAATATACTAAAGTGTGTGACTTATTGTTAACAATGTACATATTTTACTGTGCAGCCGGGAGTAGCACCCCAGATATTGATATTTCTGATTTGGCTAAACATGAAAGCTAATATGCATTAGTGGCTGCAACTATGAAATGATAATAAACCTACAGAGTATTTGCCGTTTACACGTATGTACAAAGGTTTTTGAATGCATTCTAATACACATATTAGCTTCAGGTTCGCACTTCAAGATTGCTTACATTGCAAGCAACTGAATGCGTTGGTGTAAGTGCTTTCGTGCACACAATACTTGAATGAGCTTCATATTTCGAGTCAGCTCGCGGCAAATACCGCAATTCGTATGCAATTGTAAGAACAGCAGGTGGATTGCCTTTTCGAGAACTATTTTCTCTTTATTTTATTTAAATCAACATCATACTATTAAAAACGCAAATACCACCAGTATTTTCTGAAAGAGTTCAATTTGCTAATCTAAATGTTTAATCAGATGAATATTGCCGGGAATAATTCGGCTTAACGAATGAACTGATCACGAGATCATAGAGATTTTCTGTCAGACCACTCCGAGAATAGCCGAGACCTAGTTTTGTTTTGCATCGATGGCAGAGGTCACTGCAGTTAGCTGAATGTTGTGAATAGATCGTGACATATGTGAAGATACCGCAACGTTGCGTGCTCAGAGCACGTTGAACAAAGAAAAACAAAACGGGAACGTAAGGAATGAACTGGTCGGAAAAACGGACGTGCTGCATGTTCAGGCTAATGAAATTACCTCGACGCGGAACAAGATTGTGTTTCAAAACCAACTGCACCCCGTATGACCGATTTTACATGAGTATTCTTATAGCTAATTTACTTTTAATGCCTTTATGTCGAAACTCCATTATTTTCTTCAGAACGTTAAGTTACAAACTTTTTGTTACTAACAGTGTAAAATGTAATCAGAGATTATGATCACAAAATCGTTAGTATTCTGCTAACGTGTTAAGTTTCAAACAATAGAAATAATAAGAACCGACTTTGAACAACGAAACATCGGATTTAGTTAGAAAGTTGGTCAGCAAAAACTTTCAGACGTTTCAAAAAGTCGAGAAACTAGCGTGTATAACTGTGCCACTCGCAGTTTATAACTCTGTTATATCTGCGGTCCACAGAAACTCGCGACTCAAATGTGTTCATTAGCCTAAATGATGAAACCTTAGTTGTTGATATACAACTCAAAATAAACTTACCTAATGTTATTTACACACATCTGTATCATCATACTTGTACGTATATATTATGCTCCTTAAGCGTGTTTATATAAGCATCATGATTACTGTAACGTGCTCTCACCCCTGGAAAGCGGGTGGCAAGTACACGCGAGTCATCATTAAATTATAATCTACTCTGCTCGTGAAAATGCCAAGGTAAGTACTTACAAACGGAAGCAGTCCTCGAGGTTCGCTCAGACGAGGGGCGCCCATTGGTGTCCTTCATATGACTCAATAAGGCGTTGAAGAAGTTGTATAACTGTAATAAAATGAATTAAGTAAATGCATCTGCACCCACACCAGACATATAGCCTTGCATGTAAATAATTGACAACATTTTTAAGGGACGACCTAAACCTGAAAATTCCTTTATATTGTTACGAATGGACCTTATGTCGATGGCATAAGGTTCAATATCGCGTGACAAGCAGTGTGTCACTTTTAAGTCCTATTTCCCTAGATCTAGACATTTTCTAGGCACAATGTAAAAACGCATTACTAGACTTAGGATGGCCTATCGAATGGTACAGGTCTCAACAGTTTTGTCAACAAAGTGTCGACATCGAAATTTCTAGAAACCCGTTTCCGGGAATTATCGTAGGTACTTACTTGGCCGGTGACCTCGAAGTTATGCAGTATTATTATTACGTCTAGAGGATTCTGGAATGTTCGATCAGCTGGCCTATATATAGCGCCGTGACGCCGGCACAGAGTCAGTCTACACTCGACTAGCGATACGAAAACAGCGACAGTTAAGAAGCGATCTTTGAGAATACCTACTGCGACAACTGTAACGAGAACTGTGAGTACTACGTAAAGTAACATCTGTAGAGTTATTGTGTGTTTACGACACGGACTTCGTGGACGTAAGAGAAGACTTCGGTGCAACGTCAGCGACATTCTACTTGTCATCGCCTACTACCGTCTGTACCCTCGTCGTCAATAAACTTCGTAACCCTTAACCGGCGTTTTAGTACCCCTAGCCCGTAACAATATCCAACTTGGAGAGCCTGCTAAGTAAAATGTCAAGGAATGCGTAAATGTACCTACAGTGATGGATCTCAGACATTAGGGAAGGTAATTTTACGCATGTGCGTTATCTACAATGGCAACTACAACGAGTAGACGAGTGTCGTCAGCAGTCGTTAACAGTTGTTGATGCCCGACGTAGACGCGTCAGCGGCTATCTTCGAGACTTCGAGAGCGTATTTCTCTGATCAACGGCAGCCGTCGACGGTTACGGTTGTCTCTGTCAGACGCGTATCACACGTGTGTACAAGCCTTATATGTGTAATTGCCACCGGTATGCTTTGGTGTTCATAATTGTATTATTAAAGTTTCCCTTTTCAACGATATTCAACTAGCAAAACTACGAGCGTTTATTGTTTAGAGAAGACTATAATTTACAGCTTTAATTAGATTCAATACAATGTCCGTGGATACTAACCAACCATACATTTGATATTAAGATGGTTCGCGTTTGGGTTTTGTCCACAAACTACCATACACCGCAAGGACTTCCCTTTTGTGTTTGAAATTGTGGCCACATTCCTATTTAATTAAATATATTCGAATGCTTACTTACGAAGTAAACATAGGTACCTACACTAACTTCTAAGGCAAACAAAATTTAAACTATTTACACGAGAGCCTGGTAAGCGGTAGCACTGCAGACAGACAAACAGACAGACGTGTAAAGTAAATCAAGCGCTTTTAAGCGTAATTAGTGCCTGCTCGAACTCATTACTTATGTAAGGCCGCAAGCGAGTTGCGAAATGGCCTGCAAGGTGCTGTGTCGTTTACTTTAATGCCTAGCTTCACCCATAGACATCAAGTCACGACTTTAGTGCAGTCATTAAAACACGCCATCTTTAATCACATCGGTAAAGAAGTGCAGGTCGTTGTCATTATACTGAGCTTTAGTTAGCAGAAAAAAAGATATTTGTAGATAAGTGCTAAAAAATCAATACCTATACCCATTATAACTATTAGGTTCAACATTTAACAGTTAACAAAATTCCCCTTATTGATGATCGTATGATTATTAAAATAGAGGATTTTGCATCCTGCAATTTGTATTCTGCAATCTTAATGTATATTTTGTGCACTAGTGTAAAAATAAGCGTATTCTTCCTCTCTCACTATCTCTGATTACCTATATGTAATTTATCGTTGAACTGTATTTGTTTTTTTTTTTTGTCAATACATTAAGTAACACAACCTAATTTTTTAAAACCATACGCATAAAATAAGTAAAATATGTTTTACATAAGTGATTAGGTAAATATATTGAAAACACGAAAGAAAAATGTTAGGCCTTTAAAAAATGTTACCATATTTGAACGGTTAGCCGGTTTATTCAATGGCCATGCGTACCTGCGTACATTATTGTGCATTCGCGTGAATACTTCATAATTATCTGGGTGCCGCCGATGCACCACCTGCGCACTCAACTGTACAACTGTCGAGTCATATACATAACCTTCACTAAGGAGACTATTAACCCCATTGGCATAATTTTATCGTTACCTAGAGTACCCATAGAATTTAAATAATAACATCATAATAGTAGGTATATTAGAAACTGAGGATATGGAATGCCCTCAGGCTTAAGCAAGTTAAGCACTTAAACCGTCCTTTAACCGGCTACATACCCCGTTCCGCCCCTATTTTATTAAATTTCCAAAGGCAGCTTAAACTTGTTCTCAATATAATAAGAGTTCGCAGTTTTGCTGGACACCATTTACCATTTACTTGTAAAGGCGCCATATTTTCTGTGAAACTGCTCACTTCCTCCACAAACCAATAATAAAAAAATAATCCAGAGGAACCATCAAAACAATAATATGGTAATGCGGTTTGTCCGTGCGTGGCTTTGCTCGCTGAAACCGAATGATCGCACTGAAATGTTCAGTGAACACATTGAGTCAATGGATCCGACACCTCTTTGCCTCGGGCCAGATTGCTTCGTTCGTCTTAATTTAATATGACAGCGACGATAAATCTATGTGAGGGGAATATAATCGAGTATCATGCATTTTAATAACTTAAACTGAACATAATCCAATTAATATAAAAGCGAACTATAGGAATTAAAAGAGCATTCTCACAATTACCATTTTGGAAAGTTGGGCGACCCCCAAACGATAAATTTAAATTAAACGGCAACGTTAATCGCCTCAGAGTGTAATTTATTCCTTTATCTATTTAATTATAAATCATGGATAATGAACGCCTTTAAGCGAAGCTTTCCGATATTGTTTGTAATTTTATAACTTTTAACAGTTAACTTAAACAGTCTGAAACAGTGAGAGCAATTTGAGACATGCTGTAATTCAGTTGTGTAAAATTGCTCTAGCTTTATTACAAAATGAAATAGTCGGGTGTCTGCTTCTGAAATACTGGTGTTACCAGGGCCGCGCCGACCCCCGGCTGCGCCTGTGTGCGGAACCTATGAAGCGCCTCTTTTTAACCGACTTCTAAAAAAGGAGGAGGTTATCAATTCGTTGAAATATGTTATTTTTATGTATGTTCCCCGATTACTCGATGATGCCTGGACCGATTTGCAAAATTCTTTTTTTGTTTGAAATGGGTATACTTTCCAGTTGTTGGTCCCATAGTCACCAGGTCAGGATCTGATGATGGAAGAACAGAGAAATCAAGGGGAACTTTCAAAAATCGTATGGATGACTAGTGCATTTCTAAGTATTTTCATTAAGTATATTAAAGCACTACGATGTAATAAAGGTCTGGGGCAGATGTAATGATGGAGCTGGGAGACAGTCGAGGGAACTCCTCAACGATTCACAGCAGCTACCTGGTGTCTGTGCTTGATTAATTTGTATTGATAAGAGCTTTACACCTTGATGTATTGTGATTGTCATTAGGGGTTTTATGATGAAGACAAAGAACAGTTAAGGGAACTCCTCAATGGTTTACAGTAGCAACATTGTGCTTGGAATTAATTCATTTATATTGATGAGAACTTTGCACCTATATGGATTAAAATTATGGTTTGCAATAAATCTGATGATGAAGAGTCTATGGGCAGTTGAGGCAAGTCCTCAAAAATGTACAGCATTGAAGTTCAACAATCAATTATAATCAAGAGACTGAATTTAAGTTCCGTAATCGCGTCATGTCTAGCATTGTTCATACTTTCATTTTGGTTTCATAGGAATTTTATAGAAATCGGTTCAATGGCTCCATTTTTAAACTAAAATTACGAGTAAAAATTAAAGCAAACAACATTACGTCGTTTGCTCGTCGTGTCAGCATCCAATCTAACCGGATGCAGCTGAACAGTACTCTTCACGACTAAAATGTGTAAAATAAAAACTTTTTTTAAAAAAAAAAAAAAAAAGATCAAAGACTTCCACAAGTGAAAAATAACTAATTTCGGAAGTCGGTGGTAAAAATGAATATACATAAACCAAAACACCATGACCATGAACAGGGAAGTCGGTAGATTTTTTTTTTTTTGTAAAAATAGTTTTTTTCTATAATAAAAGAGGTTAATCTAGCGCCAGTTGTATTGATAATTGGACAGTAAGCTAGAAAATGCTCTCTTGTTTCTTACTTTCTAGTTTCTGTGTTAAAATTGACAAATCTTATACTAATTTGTTCTACGTGTGAAACGTCAGGAGTAGGTACAATCTAGTGTTATTGAAAAATATTTATTAATTCGACATAAATAAAAAAAATAAAATAAAAATATAGAAAAATTAAAAACTTAAATTTAAAATATAATGTTGAATTTGGTTACCGAGTATGCAAATTAATTCATTATGAATTGTATTTCCAAGATAAGTCGGCATATTTTTGAAATCGGTATCATTCGTACGTGAATAATTTTTGTGTCTGTTCCTTGCGTCTAAGCTCTAAACCGGTCGGAAAAAGTCAAATTTTCTATTCAAAATTGAAAAAAAAAAATATCATTCTTTTAAAATATCCCAAACAGAAGTTATATTTATTTGTATAGAAAATCACATAAAAGTACATACCACTGCATGAAGCGTTTTTTGAATCAGATTTAATAACACTTTCATCGATGCATGAAACATGACTGGTTTCTGTCTCTAATGAATGTGTGGAAGTTGATGGTAGAGCCGTAAAATATTTACTTGTTTTAGTTGCATTTTTGTTACGTTCTTTTTCTTGTTTTCTTTTCGTTATTAGATTCTGGTGATCAGAATAATTTCTTTTTTTTATTATGATTACTATCACTCATCGTGAAAACACGTTAAAACAATTAGTAACACACAAACTAAGTATTATTTTATAATAAAAATACTATGCGCACCTTACACACACACTTTCAATCAAAATTCAAATGATTGTTCAATCAATTGTTTTATTTTAGCTATTTCGTTCGTTAAAATCGGAGAATCGGCTCGACGCCGTGTGCGTTCGCGCAGCGGAATGTTGTTGAATTTAAAGATTTTAAATATGCAGATATTTAGTGTATGACGTCGTGTAATTGTGTATGGTAAAAAAAAATTTGTGCATGCAGCCATTGTGGAGAAATTCACCAAAAACTGATTCCGCTGGGCGAACGTTGTCCTGGCGGAACTTTTTTTAATCCATTGACTTTAGCAAAAAGAGATGTGTCCAAAAATTAGTGTGTATTTGTGTGTAATTGTGTATGTATGAATAAAATTTGTGCATGCATAGACTTCGGAGAAATTCAAGTTTCCGCTGCGCGAACGTTTGGCCATTAGCTAGTTTTCATATAAAGCGCTTACATAGAGAGCTGTAGATTTTTACATACGTTGTTTTGAATTTGTGCATATTTGTGTACAAAACAGATTTAGAAAAAATCGTAGGGCTAAAAAGATAAAAATATAAACGTAAAACACGCTTTTTAGGTCATAGTTCTTAAAGTATGCACTTTGGGGTCTAGATTTTCACGTTTATACAAACCTTGTAAGTGTCTGCAACATATTGCCAAATATCAATGATGTTCCTTTAGTAATTAAAGAGATATAGGACAATTTACCATGACAAAATCACTGTTTACAAAACAGTCAAATATCACGACATTCTAAAGGAATTGCATGGTAAAATGTATGCCAATAATTAGTGTATTCATTCAACTATTCACATGCAAAATTTCATGTCATTAAATTCAGTAATTAAAGAAAAACAATTAAAATACTGACGAAGCATCGAAAACCTACATAACCCGACCAAGTTCGGATAGCTATAAAAAGCGGCCGTGCAATATATTTAGGTAACATCCCAAAATTTACAGTATAATACCGGTATTGAATTGGTATAGGTGATAGCACAATTGTTTCGATATAATATAAAGGTCATTTATTTTTGTACACCTACTACACACATCAAAAGTGTCTAGGGATCAACATATATTTTTGCAATAACTTTTCTCCTGATTGATATTAATTAAAATTTTCTTTAAGGATTCATCAAATAAAGTGTTTTCGTTTGTCACAGTAACGATAAACCAAGTCACCTTTGCATTAATAAAGAAATTTGCCATTTTCCTAATAAAGGGATATTTGACATTTGAACCACTAACACAAAAGTTCGAAAAAAAGACTGAAATAACAGTTTTCTCTAAAATTTTATTGGGTAACTTAAACAATTAATAATCCGTGTTTCTACCGCGAACACTAACAACACAAGAACATCGGTTTGGCATACTCAAAATGAGTTCATCCAAATCACGCTGTGGAATGGCCGCCCATGTTCGTTGCAACAACAAAAAAAGGTCTTCTTGCGACTGGATACCCTCCATATTCGGCAGAGCTCTTCTCTGTAGCATATCCCATGCATGCTCAATCGGGTTCAAGTCTGGCGACTGAGCAGGCCAGGGCAGGACATTGATGTTAGCTGCGGCGAGAGTCTGTCTTACAACTCTTGCGGTGTGCGGTCGTGCATTATCATGCATTAACTGAAATAAGGGACCGATTTGCACTTGTAGAGGAACGATGACGTCTGATACAATCGTTTCAGCATAAATTTGAGCGTTGAGGTTGCCTCTGATCCAAATCAACTCAGTTCTTCCGCCGATCCAAATACCCGCCCATACCATGATGGTTCCACCACTATAAGGATGGACTTCCTGGCAGGATTTTAATCGCTGTTGGCGTCCAGGGGTTCTCCAGTGTCGTATACGTCTTGTATCCGGTCTCATACCAAAACGAGACTCATCAGAAAAGCACACGAAACGCCATTGTTCTTCTGCCCAATTTCTGTGTTCAAGAGCCCATTGATATCGAATCCTACGATTGTGCATTGCTATAGGTGGTACCCGTAGCGGTCTTCGGGAATGAAGGTTCACTTCATGCAAGCGGTTTCTGACTGTTTGGTCGCTAATTAAGTTCCCTGAAGAGTGATGAAGCCTCACGGCTAACATCATGGCGGTTATTTGGAGCTCTTCGAGTTAAGATTTGAATGTATCGGTCTTGTCTCCGTGTGGTGCAGCGATACCGTCCTCCATGGCGCTCAGCCACGGTACCAGTGCTTCGGTAACGTGTCCAAAGTCGACTGATAACACTCTGACTTGTATTCAGAGCTAAAGCCACAGTACGTTGCCGGGAACCAGCTTCTATCATTCCCACGGCTCTGAGCATTTCTTCCCTGCTTAAATGACGTCGCCGCTCCATAATAACGTTGGTTTTAATCAGTAGTAGGGAAACAGTAGCACTAATAATGTCTTCAATGCGTTGTATGTTTTTATAGGGAAAATATTGACAGCTGATTTTCATCTTTTACTCGAATTTGATTCACAGTTCCTGATTCAAATTATGAAATGCACCAAAAAGGATCCATATAAATTTATAAAATCATAAATTTATTACAAAGCCACATCTCAATCTCAAGAAATCCGCATAAAAATGCTTGATCCCTAGACACTTTTGATGTGTGTATTTTAAATGTATTTGACTATGACAAAGTAGGTACTATTTACGTAGTTACTTCATTTAAGTATGCGCTTGAGACTTGAGATATAATCTAAATATATTAATTCAGGCAAATAAAATTCATACAGCTAATTTCTATTGAATATTTCACGGATCCGGATTCTTACTATAGACCCCTCAGGGAAATTAAATAAGTACCACAAGTAAGAACTACTGTTTGTTTGTAAATGTTGATTTATTTTTATATTAGGCAGACTCTCAAACCTAAACAACTGAATAGTCTACTTTATTGATCTGTGATTGTTATTCTGTAAATTTATTATCTAATAGGAACTAGAAAATATTAGGTATACTTAGGAATGTTGAGGTTATTTACTGTATTTGCTACTCATTTAAAAATATTTCTTGAAAATACCTTTTTTATACAAATGTTTTAGTTTATAAGCACTTTTTTTAATTTTGATCAAATATAAACAACTGAATAGTCCAGTTATGTGATGTGATTTTAATTTTTATTGAAGCTCGAAATATTATACTTCGGTACCCTTATATTCATAATAGTTTATTAAACCTATTTTAGTTAAAATACATTTACATAAGTCTATTGCTGCCGTTGCAAGCGTTTGTTAACGTTATTATAATTACATAATTAAGCAGTAGGTATATGTAATTAAAAATATTTTTGTACACGGATATTTAAATAGAGAAGTACTTGTTAATTGAAGATTTATTTTTGTCGTAGATAGTGGCGTTATTATAAAAAAACATTTTTCATTCAAGAAATGCAATTGTTTTATTTTTTCCTAACGCTTGTGTACGCAACTGTGCAATATTAATAAATACTATACTGGAAGGTTAAGAACGTTCTTAAGATATATGGCACGGCCGCTTTTTTATAGCTATCCGAACTTGGTCGGGTTATGTAGGTTTTCGATGCTTCGTCAGTATTTTAATTGTTTTTCTTTAATTACTGAATTTAATGACATGAAATTTTGCATGTGAATAGTTGAATGAATACACTAATTATTGGCATACATTTTACCATGCAATTCCTTTAGAATGTCGTGATATTTGACTGCTTTGTAAACAGTGATTTTGTCATGGTAAATTGTCCTATATCTCTTTAATTACTAAAGGAACATCATTGATATTTGGCAATATGTTGCAGGCACTTACAAGGTTTGTATAAACGTGAAAATCTAGACCCCAAAGTGCATACTTTAAGAACTATGACCTAAAAAGCGTGTTCTACGTTTATATTTTTATCTCTTTAGCCCTACGATTTTTTCTAAATCTGTTTTGTACACAAATATGCACAAATTCAAAACAACGTATGTAAAAATCTACAGCTCTCTATGTAAGCGCTTTATATGAAAACTAGCTAATGGCCAAACGTTCGCGCAGCGGAAACTTGAATATCTCCGAAGTCTATGCATGCACAAATTTTATTCATACATACACAATGACACACAAATACACACTAATTTTTGGACACATCTCTTTTTTCCAAAGTCAATGGATTAAAAAAAGTTCCGCCAGGACAACGTTCGCCCAGCGGAATCAGTTTTTGGTGAATTTCTCCACAATGGCTGCACGCACAAATTTTTTTTTACCGTACACAATTACACGACGTCATACACTAAATATCTGCATATTTAAAATCTTTAAATTCAACAACATTCCGCTGCGCGAACGCACACCTCGACGCCTACTACTACGGTTCAAAATAACTAATAAGTACTTTGTTTAAGGTTCAAAAGAACTGCCGCCCTTTTAAAGTTGAGATCGTATGTAATGTAAACTAAAATCCTAAGCGTGAAATGAAACCATAAACGTAAATATTAATAAATATATAAACATTGAGAGACTTGTTCAATAAGCGTAATATAAGTATGTCTTGTTGTTTACAAGACCTATGTTGCGCCTATTGTACCTACTTACTTATCAATACTTTACTACAAAAAACAAAAATTTAGAAAACAAAAATAATTTCGGTGGCAAAGGCGGCCCGGCGCCCCTATTGACTTGGCGCCTGTGTACGCCGCACACTTCGCACACAGGGGCGGCGCGGCCCTGGGTGTTACCTAGATTAGTAATTACGTTGTACTTGTTACGGTTGTTGCGAACAGCAGGGACATTTTGTACAATATCACATTTAGTCACGTTTCCTAGTACGGAGACAGTTAATTTAATTAAAAAGCTTTATCAGATGAAGGTGCAAGCGATTTATTTTCAAATGGAGTAATAGGTAGAGTAATACTTATCTATAATACTTTTCACCGAAATACCGTAGTGTCTCAAGACAAAAGTCTTCGACCAGTGTGTGTTGCCAGTGGTAACATATGGAATTGAGACGTGGTTGCTAACAATGGGCCTTATAAGAAAGTCAAGGTCACTCAAAGGGCAATGGAGAGGGCTATGCTTGGAGCTCAACTGCGCGATCAAATCAGAAATGAGGAGTTTTCAACATAGCCCGAAGAATTGTAACATTTAAGTGCCTGTGGGCCGAGCCGCCGAGCACATTGCCCGTAGAACCGATGCCCGATGGGGTCGAGGGGTTATCGAGTAGCGACCTCGCACCAGAAGGCGCAGCGTGGGTAGGCCCCCGATAAGGTGGACTGACGACCTGGTGAAGGTCGCGGGGAACCGCTGGATGCGGGTGGCGCACGACTGGTCGTCGTGGACATCCTTGGGGGAGGCCTATGTCCAGCAGTAGTGAACTGCTGGACATAGGCCTTCTTTCGACTGAAATGATGATGAATGAATACTTTTCAGAAGTCATAACAAAGCTTTGAAATTTTCTTGGAATTAATTATATTTGGATTTTTTTTGGAATTACTTATTATTGGCATTGGTATATACCTAACATTCATGTTAAACTAGTCAGTAAACAGATAACTTAATATGTTTAATTACTAGTTTAACAAGAATGTTTCAAAACATAATGAAATGTTGGATGATGAATGTTTCAAATAAGTTTTTTGAAACGGTAAGTTGCTACACTATCAGAATAGCTTCAAGTGATAAATTAAGTGATTCTATTACCTAAATATTCTTACACGCTAAGTACTGTTGAATAAAAAACGATGAGTAACCAAATGTCCCGTCCCCAATTTTTACTGAATCAACATACCTCATTTTTGTCATGTCTTCCGTTTTATTTATCTAACGAAAATATTGATGTAGGTTTTATATTTTTTACCACAATAAAACGTAATAATTATCGACGTATAAAGGGTGTATCTGACATCGACGCACAAACGAGTAGCTACCATGGATCGAGTACATGATTTTGAACCCCCCAGTGGTGGAGCTTTGCGTCGGCTTTTTCCCGATTAAAAAAAAAATAATATGCAGTTTTTTTCACTTTAGACCGTTCATAATTATTATACTTTTATAACCCAATAAGATTTTAAAGTAAAAATTAATTAATTCGTTATCCTCTTAGCTGATTTAATAATTAATAGTTAGTATCAGGGTTCAACATCATACCTACAAACACGCACGGCGGCACGCTTGCAATGTTCAAAGGCCCAGCTGACACTTTTTTTTAAACATTGTTATTTCTGTAACCGCTCATTAACGATATAAATGACTATCATAATTTTGTTAGTGGCTTGCGGTGTAGCCTTTTCGCGAAGTTTGCGTTACGATGTCAGATACACCCTGTATAACATGGATCATAAAACAACAATCATCTTGTCTATATTCCACAAAGAATGAACAAAATATGAACACATTTTCCTTTTGAATCCATAGGTATAAACAACAGCAATGGGCAACAGCAATGGGCGACAGCAATGGGCTGGTCACATATGCCGCAGGACCGACAACCGTTGGGGTAAACGAGTCCTCCAGTGGAGACCGCGTCTCGGCAAACGTAGCGTGGGACGCCCTTGGGCGAGATGGAGCGACGACATCAAAAAGGTGGCTGGTAGTGGCTGACGGAGAACTGCTCAAGATCGAGCTTGTTGGCGTGCAATGAAGGAGGCCTATGTCCAGCAGTGGACGAGTAGGGGCTGATGATGATGATGATAGTGATGAGGTACAAACGACAGCACATCAAGCTACTAAAATCTGTCAGATTTCCTTATTAGATTTTCAATTTGAGTGTCTTCAAGGCTAGAGTGAATAGGCTCTTAATAAACTTGCGCGCTTTACCATCAACGATCGCATCGCTGCTTACCATCAGGCGGGATTGCGATGAAACGCTGGTTTATAAATTATATAAAAAAAAACAACAACTTTAAAGCATTAAGGCACAAGGTTGATTGAGAATATCTGATTGTTTGGGGTAGCTTGACCTGCTGTCGTCCGTACTTATGTTAAGTTTCAATTTTAAGGACGCTAAATTTCATTGCTCTTTGTCCATGTATTATTAAAGTTTCCTTTGACATGAAAATAGATGCTTGAAATAATTCCTTGCGCCGTTGAACACACTGGAAGCGATTTCTATTCTACTATGTACTACTGCCGAACGAAAGCTTTTGTGCAACCGCAGGAGAATCTTTTAAGTAATTATTCTGTGTTTTATGCTGCATTCAAGATTACACATCAATGATAATTTATACCACAGATCTCCTCTCATAGAGAGAACTCTATGAGAGGAGATCTGTGCCCAGCAGTGGGACAATGAAAGGTCGATGGTGATGATGATGATGATCATCTCTAAAGAATTAACTAAACTAAGGGCTAACTTTTCAATACTCCAATAACTCTGCAACTTGACATATTTTCTAAACATCCGAGCTCCTCTATTCATCAACTATTTTGGAGTCAGCTTGCAGTCTAACCGGATTCTGCTGACTAACAGTATTTTACATAGAGCGACAGCCTATCGACCTCCACAACCCAATTATTGGGTAATACGATACCCCTTGGTAAAATTGGTTGTCAGACTTTCGGAGTTCTGTAGCCCTAGTAAGTTTTTTTTTTTAATAATTATAAACTAGTGCTTGACTGCAATCACGCCTGATGGTAAGCAGTGATGCAATCATTGATGGTAAAGCGCACCAGTTTATTAAGCCTATTCACTTAAAAAACTTAGGAATACAAAGGATGACGGCAGTTGAGCGAGTTGATACAATGTTAAACCAACACGACCAAACGATGCTGCGCTAGAGGGAGATTGATCTGGAGACTCTCCACGACCAAACTCCCGACACAACAACATTTGGCGCATCATACCCGGCACACATCGCAACACAACTGCTCAGACCCGTCCTCCGTACGGCTTCACCAGACATCATCGGCGGAACACGACGAATCGCTAGGCGGCAAGACTTTGTCTGGTGGGTGGTAACTTCTGCCGGCAGCCGATGTTATGGCCTACCACCGAGAAAAAATGAACCGAGAAAGAATCGATCATCGATATCGAGCGCGTTTGACTCATCAATTGGCCCGCTTCAAGGTTGTAAGAACTCTCAACGAATCCAGAGCGCTAAACGCCCTCGATATCGACGATCGAGTCTCGTAATGAAAACTCATACTACGACTCGTAACGACTGCCAAATGAGAGCAGCGGGACCAATTGCTTAACTTACTTTCCAAGGCACAAAGAGATCTCGGTATGTAAAGATGGTCACCCTTCCACAGACCAACCGCGGCAAGCGTAGCTTTACCGGATTGATCGACCTGCGCGGCTGTTATTATTTAGCTATGAGACACTTAATCCGAGCTTTTCTATAATTTTAATACTAGCAGCCGCCAGCGACTTCGTTCGCGTGGAGTTAGTTATGCTCCGCCGCTATTGGTCACAGCGTGATGTTATATAGCGTAAAACCTTCCTGGATTAATGGACTATCCAATACAAAAAGAATTTTTTAAATCGGATACGTAGTTCTTGAGATTAGCGCGTTCAAACAAACAACAAACAAACCCTTCATCTTTATATATTAGTATACAGTATGTTAACTAACAGAGGGCGTTCCCGTTAACCCGACATAGTATAGCATACATACATGCTAAAAAAAATATTTCCATTCGAAAACAAAATGTTTTAAAAATTTTTCCAATAAGAAAATATTCAATAAAAATTTTAAATTGATATGTAAAAGAAACACACTGTACACGCGACATGAAAGACGGCAACGTCGCAATTTATTTATACATGACGACTACTATTTTGATTTAAAACAGGAGGTTTCAAATTTATTTCCAATTAGAATTTTTTTTTATTCGGAATTTTTTATGCTTATTTTTCTATGCTGATATTTTTATTTTATTCTATTAATGATATATATTAACGAGTTTAAGGGAACGCCCTCTGTTATTTAACATACTGTATATTAGTATAGAGTATAGATTTCATGCTTTTTTTTTTCTTACGCACACTGACGTCGATTCTCTTGTTCTCAAACTAAACAAAATTTAAGTAAAGTGTAGGTAGAATAGAATAGAATAGAATACTCTTTATTATGTACACCATATACAGGGTGTATCTGACATCGACGTACAAACGAGTACCATGGATCCAGTACATGATTCTGAACCCCCCAGTGGTGGAATCTTTCGTCGGCTTTTTCATGATTAAAAAAAAGTTATATGAAGTTTTTTTCATTTTAGACCGTTCATAATTGCTAATCTTTTATAACCCAATAAGATTTCAAAGTAAAAAATAATTAATTCGCTAATTACACAAAAAAGTGCAATGAAAACATAACTCGAAAACTTGTCTTATCAGCTGATTTGATAGAGTTTACATCAGGGATCAACGTCATACCTACAAACCCGCACGGCGGCACGCTTGCAACGTTCAAATGCCGAGCCGACACTTTTTTTAACCACTGTGAATTCTGTAACCGTTCATTAACGACATAAATGACTATCATTATTTTTTTAGTGGCATGCGGTGTAGCCTGTCCGCGAAGTTTGCGTTACGATGTCAGATACACCCTGTATATTAGTATAGAGTATAGATTACATGTTTTTTTTTTTTATGCACACTGCCGCCGATTCTCTTATTCACAAACTAAAGTAAATTTAAGTAAATTGTAGGTAGAATAGAATACTCTTTATTATGTACACCATATTGATTACAGAACATAAATATAAACATTTTACAAAGGGTGACACAATGGGCGGTCTTATTGCTAAGAGCGATCTTTTACAGACAGCCTTACCTTACCTATGTTTTTCTTTCTATTACATTAAGAAAAGGATAGAACGTAGCATTTTAGTATAAGACCGTACCCTCACCAAATGACCTTGCGAATTTGCTCCCTCTTCACCGCGCCCCACCTCTACAATACTTCGTAAAATTTTACTAGCGCCGTCTGGCGGATGTAGTACTTACAAATACAAGTTAGAAACATAGACCACAGAAGTAACAGACATAGCACTTTTATTTATGTTTATTGGTGCGCCCAAATACTTTTGGTTATTATGTACTCAAACAAATGTTGACGATACTTCATAATAAAAATTCTGCGGTGTTTATTTTTTAACCGACTTCAGAAAAAGGTGGTTCTCAGTTCGATTTATTGTCGTTGATAACTTTATGGTTAATGAACCTATTTTGAGCATTCTTTTTTTATATGAAGGGATATGCTGCCTATGTAATCCCATTGTTACTACGTCAGTGTCGATAATGGAAATTCTGAGAAATTTAGGCCAATTATCGAAAATTCTAGGCACGCTTCGGGTGACAACTTGATACTCGTGTTTATATCGGATGATACTATAAAACCGTGAAGATTTGGGCCTGACCTGATGATGGAGATGACAGAATATCAAGGGAATCCACATCGGAAGCAACTGTCACGTGTTTGGGCTTATTTAATGTGTATTGATTAGACCTTTATAACTAAATATGTTATGACTGTAACTTCAGGGTTGGAAGTTAGTTTTGTAGATTGAAAGTTAGCTAAGTCAGATGGACAAAGGGATAGAAAAATAATATAATAAAGTTTAATTTATCATTATTTATTATTTTAAGGGAAAACGTAATCAGGGTCAAATAAATTTCTGCAGAACTGACACATTTAAAAAAAAAAAATTCATGTTTTTTTTTGGGACCAGGCAAGACTGTGAAATTATATTATTAACTTCCGAAATTAGTTATTTTTCACTTTGTAGTGGTTTTTGAAGTCGGTTGTTTTTTTGTAAAAAGTTTTTATTTTTATGTTTGTTTGCGGATAACTTCGCCTAAAATTTGGTATTTCGATGAATTTTTGGGTATTTCGACATGGGTGGCGTGATAGGGGTTTTCGGGAGTGCAGATCACGAATATGACGTAATTTTTGAAATCCAAGATGGCCGACACCAATTTTATGATATTTTGACATGGGTGTCGTGAAAGGGGTTTTTGTGGGTGCTAATCACGAAAATGACGTCATTTTGGAAATCCAAGATGGCCGACACCAATTTTATGATATTTTGACATGGGTGTCGTGAAAGGGTTTTTTGTGGGTGCTAATCAGGAAAATGACGTCGTTTTGGAAATCCAAGATGGCCGACACCAATTTTATGATATTTTGACATGGGTGTCGTGACGGGGGTTTTCGGGGGTGCAGATCACGAAAATGACGTTATTTTTGAAATCCAAGCTGGCCGAAATTAAATTTCATGATATTTTGACTTGGGTATCGTGACGGGTTTTCGGGGCGCCTATTTCTTTATCAAAGTCAAAAATAAAACATCAAAAATAGTTTAGTCGCTAAATCGCCACCATTTTTCGCACTCCTTCAATGACGTCACTGGTAAAAAATAAATAAACTACAAAAAAGAAAATACATACTTATACAAATGTATACGTTAATTGGCAAAATAAAAAAATACTATGTCATAAATAACTAATAAAAAATTTCCTACTAACTACATACTGCGGAACTCGGTGTGCACACCTTTGCGATTTACCCCGCAGCCACGAGCACGATTGCGTTTTTTATCCGCATTTTCATGCACATCTGCAGCCCTGCGCGTGAGCGCAGATTCAATGTATAGTACCATGCGTTTCTCCATACAAAATTTGGTACTAGCGAACATCTATCTTATATATAAAATTCTCGTGTCACAGTTTTCGTTCCTATACTCCTCCGAAACGGCTTGACCGATTCTCATGAAATTTTGTGAGCGTATTGAGTAGGTCTGAGAATCAGCCAACATCTGTTTTTCATCCCCCTAAATGTCTGATAATGAAGACGAAGGACAGTCTGTTGAGGGAACTCCTCAAAGGTTTACAGTAGTTGCTTTGTGGTTGGACTTAATTCATTTATATTGATGAGAAATTGTTAGAGGCATCTTGAACCTCAACATTAGGCTCGAACGCTCTCGACTTATGAAGTCTACGCTCCGTCCAGCGTCAACACAACTCCAAAACCCCGAGAGCTTTCAGATCGAACTACAAAACCGCTTCGAATGCCTCGGTGAATGCGTAGATGTGGACGACTACAACAACAGGTTTGTGGAAACTCTCCAAACGGAAGGGTCTAAGTTCTACAAAACCCTCCGTTCAAAAAGACAGAAGAAGATCTCCGGTCCCACCCGCCGGCTAATGGAAGAAAGACGGGAGGTGATCTTAAAATCCCCTGATGACGCTTCGCGCATCAGATGCCTTAACAGACAGATCTCAAAGTCTCTGACTCGCGATATACGCCAATTTAATACAAATTGTATTAAAGAGGCTATCGAGCGGAACAAAGGCTCCAAAGTGTTCGCACGAGAATTGTCTGTTGGACAGAGTCTACTTGCGAAGCTGAAGACTGGGGATGGTAGGATCGTCACTTCCAAGCCCGAGCTTTTGGGTGAGATCGAGAAATTCTACGGAGAGTTATACACATCAACACACGCACCTGTTGTAAGCCTGGCTAATGATCCTAGAGCCAGACTAACCCGACACTACACCGACGATATCCCTGACGTCAGCCTGTACGAGATTGGTATGGCCCTGAAACAGCTCAAGAACGATAAGGCGGCTGGAGATGATGGAATTACGGCTGAGCTTCTGAAAGCGGGTGGCAAACCGGTTCTTAAAGCGCTTCAGAAGCTATTTAATTCCGTCATTCTTAAAGGCGAAACGCCTAAGGCGTGGCACAGGAGCGTGGTGGTTTTGTTTTTCAAAAAAGGTGACAATACCCTCCTGAAAAACTACAGACCGATATCCCTCCTGAGCCATGTCTACAAGCTGTTTTCTAGGGTCATCACGAATCGTCTCGCTCGCAGGTTTGACGACTTCCAGCCTCCCGAACAAGCAGGCTTCCGAAAAGGCTTTAGCACCATAGACCACATTCATACGCTGCGGCAAGTTATACAGAAGTCCGAGGAGTATAACAAACCACTATGCTTGGCGTTTGTGGACTATGAGAAGGCCTTCGATTCGATTGAGACTTGGGCGGTGCTACAGTCTCTCCAGCGGTGCCAAATTGACCATCGATACATTGAGGTGATAAAGTGTTTGTACAAAAACGCCACCATGTCAGTCCGTCTCCAGGATCAGGACTCGAAACCGATCCAACTGCAGCGTGGAGTGAGACAAGGAGATGTCATATCTCCTAAATTGTTCACTGCTGCGTTGGAAGATGTCTTCAAGCTCCTGGACTGGAAAGGACTTGGCATCAACATCAACGGCGAGTACATCACTAATCTCCGTTTCGCAGATGATATCGTGGTCATGGCTGAGACCCTGGAAGACTTGGGCAAAATGCTCAATGACCTCAGCAGAGCTTCCCAACAAGTGGGTCTAAAAATGAACATGGATAAGACGAAGATCATGTCGAACTCTCATGTCGCACCCACTCCAATTGTAGTTGGTTGCTCTGCACTCGAAGTTGTTGACGAGTATATATACCTGGGACAGAAAGTCCAACTAGGTAGGTCCAACTTCGAGAAAGAGGTGTCTCGGCGAATCCAGCTCGGTTGGGCAGCGTTCGGGAAGCTACGCTACATCTTCTCGTCGTCCAAGATACGACAGTGTCTCAAGACGAAAGTCTTTGACCAGTGTGTGTTGCCAGTGATGACTTACGGAACTGAAACGTGGTCGCTCACAATGGGCCTCATACGAAGGCTCAGAGTCACACAAAGGGCAATGGAAAGAGCTATGCTAGGAGTTTCTCTGCGTGATCGAATCAGAAATGAGGAGATCCGCAGAAGAACCAAAGTCACCGACATAGCTCTGCGAGTCGCTAAACTCAAGTGGCAGTGGGCAGGGCACATTGCTCGTAGAACCGATGGCCGATGGGGCAGCAAGGTTCTGGAGTGGTGGCCACGTACTGGAAGACGCAGCGTAGGGAGACCCCCAACAAGGTGGACCGATGACCTGGTGAAGGTCGCGGGAAGCCGATGGATGCGGGCAGCACAAAACCGGTCATCGTGGAAAGCCTTGGGGGAGGCCTTTGTCCAGCAGTGGACATCTATAGGCTGAGGAAGGATGAGAAATTTGCACCCATATGGGTAAAAAACATATCAGACTCCTAATGATCATAACAATCCATCTAGGTGTAAAGCTCTTATCAATACAAATTAATCAAGATATTACACAAGGTAGCTGCTGTGAATCGTTGAGGAGTTCCCTCGAATTTCTCTCGGCTCTATCATCAGATCTATTGCAGACATTCATTTTAACCTACTTATATGGCTGTAAAGTTTTCATCAATATAAATGAAATAAGTCCAAACATAAGGTAACTATTGATCGTAGAAGGGTGAAAATTTAGGATTGTATGTATTTTTGTATGTTGTAAAAAAATAGAAACTAAAAATGTTGTGTAAAAATAAAAAAACAAATAGGGGTGGACTACCCCTAACATTTAGGGGGATGAAAAACAGATGTTGGCCGATTCTCAGACCTACTCAATACGCTCACAAAATTTCATGAGAATCGGTCAAGCCGTTTCGGAGGAGTATAGGAACGAAAACTGTGACACGAGAATTTTATACAATATGTAAAGAAAACCCTGTCCGACCCATAAGGATAATAAAGGTTAGGTAAACACTTGACCAAATATAATATAAAATTTTACATAATCATCACAGTAACAATAATAATAAACTTTGAAATAATCTTTTTTTCCCGGGTATTAATTCCAATTTCCCCGAAATTTGGTAATTTTTAAAAAACTGACAACACCATTTGTGACGGAGCGAATAGCGATGCGACCACGTGCCGCATGCCCCGCCCCCCTTCACGGATGGGCTAAATCTTTTTACGAAAAAACAACCGACTTCAAAAACCACTACAAAGTGAAAAATAACTAATTTCGGAAGTTGGTGTCTTTGGTTTTGTATATTCGTTTTAGACACCGACTTCCGAAATTAGCTATTTTTCACTTTACATAGTGGTTTTTTGAAGTCGGTTGTTTTTTTCTAAAAAAGCTTTTATTTTACATTTTTTAGTTGTTAAAAGTACTATGTATTCAGTTGCATCCGGTCAGACTGGAAGCTGACGCAAATATAGTTGGGAAATGACGTACTTTTGTTTACTTTAATTTTTACCCGTAAGTACCTATTCCCTCAACTGCCTATGGTCTTCATCATTAAATTTACTGTAGACTATTATTTTAACCTAATCGGAGTAAAGGTCTTATTAATATAAATGAATGAAGTCCAACCACAAAGTAGCTACTGGAAACCGTTGAGGAGTTCCCGGAACTGGCCTTTGTCTTCATCATTAGAGCTCTTATGAGAGTCGCAACCCATCTAGGTGTAAAGTTCTTATCAATACAAATTAATCGAGCCCAACCACAAGGTTGCTGCTGTCAATTGTTGAGGAGTTCCTTCGACTGTCTCTCGGCTCCATCATCAAATCTACTCCAGACCTTTATTTATTTAGTGCTTTAAAATATTTAATGAAAATGCTAAGAAATGCACTAGTCGCCCCCCAATTTTTGAAAGTTCCGCTTGTTTTCTCTGGACTTCCACCATCAAACCTTGATATCCTTATCATGGGACCACCTTGGGAACGTCTTCTTTCCAACAGAAAAAGAATTATCAAAATCGGTTTATAAATGACGAAGTTATGCGCGAACAAACATAAAAAAACATATACGGTCGAATTGAGTAACCTCCTCCTTTTTGAAGTCGGTTAAAAATTGAACATAAAAAACATATAATTGAGCAACCTCCTCCTTTTTGAAATCGGTTAAAAAAACGAACACCAAAATAAACATCAATAACAGAGACACTCTAAGATAGTATTAAACTCTATGCGACATGCGGTGCGTGAGCGAGCAAGCAGATGCTTTCTCGCTCACGCGCCGCCCGCTTATGCTAGCGGAGCGCGCGATGACGAACGACACGGGTTCCCCCTTCGAGAGCTTGTGGCATACTGAATCTCAATAGCCCGGGCAACAGAAATGATGGCGAATGCGCTCAGATTGTTGAATAAAATTTTGATTTTGGTCGTTTTAAAAAAATATTTCTACAATAATGTTCGTCATGAAATTACCTATCCATTAGTGTAAGAACGCAATCTAAATAATGCTTACTTTCCGAGGAGATGCATGTTTATGATAATTATTTCTCTTGTCAGTGGTTTCGTTGTGAAGGAATTATTTAAACATTATACTTAGTAAAATAAAAAAAAATCTACAATTTTGGAGCCAAGATTATGGAGAAAATTTATGTATTTTTAGAAAGTTGATATTTCTTTTGGATAAAGAGTAGATAGCTCCGAAAAACTACATAAAAACGGCTTGTGCTGTGTTTTTCCCTGGGAACCGCCTTAATCCTGTCAAATTAAGATATTCCATCGACAGTTCAGACGCGATTATAAACATCATCATCATAATCAGCCTCTACTCGTCCACTGCTGGACATAGGCCTCTTGCATGGCACGCCAACAAGCTCGATCCTGAGCAGTTCTCCGCCAGCCACTACCAGCCACCTTTTTGATGTCGTCGCTTTATCTCGCCCAAGGGCGTCCTACGCTACGTTTGCCAAGACGCGGTCTCTACTCGAGGACTCGTTTACCCCAACGGTATCATAAACATGGCGACCAAATATACTTAAATTTACGTCAGGAGAGGACTAATTTGACAGGTCTAAACTAACATTTTATCTTCTGTCGTCTTCTTAATGAAATAGAAAAGTTGCATTAAACTTTTTAATTTATTTCGTGAACATGGGAATTAGGGCCACTGTCAATATTTTTTGTCTCTGTCGTAGGTACCATCATCATCATCAACCTTTTTTTGTCTCTGTCGCAGGTACCATCATCATCATCAGCCTTTTTTTGTCTCTGTCGTAGGTGCCATCATCATCATCAACCTTTTTTTGTCTCTGTCGTAGGTACCATCATCATCATCAACCTTTTTTGTCTCTGTCGTAGGTACCATCATCATCATCAACCTTTTTTTGTCTCTGTCGCAGGTACCATCATCATCATCAGCCTTTTTTTGTCTCTGTCGTAGGTGCCATCATCATCATCAACCTTTTTTTGTCTCTCTCGTAGGTACCATCATCATCATCAACCTTTTTTTTGTCCCTGTCGTAGGTACCATCATCATCATCAACCTTTTTTGTCTCTGTCGCAGGTACCATCATCATCATCAACCTTTTTTTGTCTCTGTCGCAGGTACGATCATCATCATCAACCTTTTTTTGTCTCTGTCGCAGGTACCATCATCATCATCAACCTTTTTTGTCTCTGTCGCAGGTGCCATCATCATCATCAACCTTTTTTTGTCTCTGTCGTAGGTACCATCATCATCATCAACCTTTTTTTGTCTCTGTCGTAGGTACCATCATCATCATCAACCTTTTTTTGTCTCTGTCGTAGGTACCATCATCATCATCAACGACATCAACCTTTTTTTGTCTCTGTCGTAGGTACCATCATCATCATCAACCTTTTTATCGTCCCACTGCTGGGTACAGGTCTCCTCTCATACGGAGAACGATTGGTCGCATTTATGCCGGAAGATGTTTGTTTAGAAACCATTCTATATTCTGTTCTATTTTTCTTTTCAGTTTAGTATAGTTAAATAAATTAACAGAAACTGACAAACGAAATACACCGTAGATCCATACTAATATTTTAAATGCGAAAGTAACTCTATCTGTCTGTCTGTCTGTTACGCTTTCCCGCTTAAACCATAGAATAAAGAGAGGGAAGTACGTTATCTTCATACAAACGGACCGCGCGCGGCTTGTATGTGTGCGCCATAGTATCTATGCGTCGCCGCACGCACACCTAAACACAATATTAGAGTGCCTATGACTGCGCTAGTCGCGGCTAGCACGGAACGAGGTTCGCGCTTCACGGCTTTTCGGCACATTAGCTTTTAAAAAATGATCACATAAACTGCAAAGTTGGTATGTCTATTTATGAACAAATAAAAGACTTATATTTTTCAAATTAGATTTCTAAAAGTTATTTACAAGGATACGGATATATTACACATTAAAGTTTAATAACAACGCGTTTCGTAATAGTCGAAACCGAAGAAAGTAGGTATTTTTCTGTAGCTAATTTGTAATTTTGTATTAAATGTGTGATTCAATAGATGTTATGTTTGTATTATTTATATTTGTATTAATTAAAATAAAAATAAATATGGTTCTTTATGTGTACAAAACTAAAAATAAAAATTACAAAAAAAAAACTGACTAGTATATGTAAACTAAATACTAAGCAAATAATTTAAACATAAGCTCTTAGTCTATAAATATTTGTTAGCGGTTTGGGCGACAACCGTAACTGACGAAGCGCGGACAGTCGTCAACCCTAAGACAGTAGGCAATTAAATCGCGGATTGGGTCGCAGATAACCTACTTCCCCTCTTTATTCTATGCTTAAACCACTCAACCGATGTTGACGAAATTTGGCACAGACAATCTTTAGACGCTGAGAAAAGACATAGGCTACCTTTTATCCTGGAAAAAATTGATATTCCCGGGGGAAATTTAAAAAGCGTACATAAAGTACATAATAAATATCTAATCATTAAAAAACCCTAGGATTATAAACCACTCTTTGTGAGGAAGAATGTATAAGTAATTTCAATATATTTTATTCATAGATATATTACAATTATGTAAAATCAAATAATCATGACACTGAGTACTCACTCAGGGAGGGTTACTTATCCCTTCCTAATTGTATTTCAGAGAGGATTACACATCGCCCTAAATGCAAAATGAAAATCAAGAATGGTTACCTTTACTTGGTCTTGTTCTCCGGCGTATTCGATGTTCTGGAATATCGTCCAGGTATATCGCCGACGCACCTCCATACGAGCCAAGTAGCGCCGGTACCACTGCTGGATCAAGATAGCAGCCTTCATTGCTGAAACAATGTTTTATGGTCAGTATTTCACACCACCAATAACACAGCCCGTACCTTACTTAATACCTTTCCACTCATCGATCACTTATACGCTAGATACACAGTCTCGAACAAAACTCTTATCAAAAACAAAGCAGTCTAAAGTAGTCACAGTCTAAAGTAATCAAAATAAATATACATTAATTTAAAATCAGCCTTAAGTGCAGTGTATAAAGTTCTTATCACAAAGCAGTACAAAAAACCGTTATTTTTTACGACCGAGTCTGACATCAAACCAAATTCAACCTTACACGCATGCATTAAAGTCAGAATTATAAAGTAAGTACTAAATGAAAGAAGCACCCAAGTGATGCGTTGTGCGCTTGTTCACTTCAACATTTTTTTTATGTTGACTGCGAATCTAGTGTATTACTTAGTGATCGATGTTTCCACTTTAAGATAACGTACGTAGGTACTTAATCGTGGCGAGATAAGACCGATTCCAAATCAGAATGTAATTTAACTGAGCGCCGAAGAATCGTATTTTACTTTACCACTTAAATACTCAGAAGACGTGTTAAGACAATAAAATCTTCACTGCGATTGGAAAAACTGTTAGGTATAGCACTTTGCAGCTTTTCTTGATCGTCAGATAAAATAACGGTTTTATGATTCAGAATTCGTAGACGATATGACTTCAAAGAAAAAATAAGTGCCTATCCAATAATAATATATTGCTTGAATAAGCACAGAAATGATTAAAGTATACGGAAACTATAGTTATGAAAACAAAAACATATAAATGTAACGAGACTTGTTTACCTACTTATTTTACACTAGCGGCCGCCAGCGACTTCGTCCGCGTGGAGCTAGTTATGCTCCGCTCCTATTGGTCTCAGCGTGATGTTATATAGCCTAATGCCTTCCTGGTTAAATGGGCTATCCAACGCAAAAAGAATTTTTCAAATCGGACTAGTAGTTCCAGCGATTAGCGCGTTCAAACAAACAAACTCTTCAGCTTTATGTATTAGTATAGACTAGCGGCCGCCAGCGACTTCGTCCGCGTGGAGCTAGTTATGCTCCGCTCCTTTTGGTCGCAGCGTGATGTTATATAGCCTAAAGCCTTCCTGGATGAAAGGGCTATCTAATGAAAGGGCTATCTAACGCAAAAAGAATTTTTCAAATCGGACCAGTAGTTCCAGCGATTAGCGGGTTCAAACAAACAAACTCTTCAGCCTTATTATTGGTATAGATATGAAAGAAATATATTAATTCTTGACAAATATTAGTATGGATTTCTCGGAACTATCCTGAATCCGTAACACATAACACTGCAATACGAACAAAACATTGGTGGTTGGGGAAACATTAGTAAATATTCTATCGTGTGAACTGTAGCAGCCGATACTGCGGCGTTTATTTTTTTAAATACGTCTTAAGCGCGCGATGGACGAAACTAAATTAAAGACGCATTTGGTAAAAAAAGAACATTAGACTGAAAGTCTGGGAACAAAAAGGCTTAGGCCCGTGTACTTAACATAGTGAAATTAAATTAAGTACCTAAAAAAATCCGCATACTTGTTTTGTGTGGATATCTAAACATAATGAAATGAAAGAATATTGATTTTCTTAATTCATTCTTGAGATAAGAACAATACTATCAGTCGTTGACCCCTAAAAAAGCCATTAAATCTTTCTTTTTTAATATCGATACCCAAGACGTCTGCAGAGTTTCTCTAGTTCTACTAATGTAAGCCTGTTTATAAGGTACATAGTTTAGGCTTTAATGCATCAAACATAATTATCTGAAGTGCGATTCTGTAAGCAAGTTAACTGACCTAGTAAGGTACGAACAACTTACTATGATAGCCATTTAGTTATCTAGCTTTCCGCCCGCAGCTTCGCCCGCGTATAATTCGGTTATATCGCGCTTTTTAGATTTCCCTCGGGAATATCAGTTTTGTCCGGGATAAAAAGTACTCTATTTTTTAATCCGAACTTTACGTCTGCAAAATTTCAAAGCAATCGGTTCAGTAGTTACCGCGTGAAAGCGGAACAAACAAACTCACTTTCCCATTTATATTACTAGTAAGGATTTTGTAATGGGAATGGATGTACTTTTAATAGCCAATGATGACGATTCCGGTGTTAATAAACTAAACAAAATTTAAGTTCAATGCATATTTATTTTTCACTAGCTGCGCCACACGGTTTCACCCGCGTTTTTTTTATATGCCCCGCTCCTATTGGTCGCAGCGTGATGTTATATAGCCTAAAGCCTTCCTGGATTAATGGGCTATCCAACGCAAAAAGAATTTTTCAAATCGGACCAGTAGTTCCCGAGATTAGCGCGAACAAACAAACAAACATACAATCTCTTCAGCTTTATATATTAGTATAGATTTCGTTGAGAAAAAGGGAGAAGATAAGTATTAGTTTAGTCCTCTCAAATGAAGATAATCCAACAGTTATTAAAAACATGTCTACTAAAAATATGTCAATTAATTAGGTCAAACGCTGACTAATTGGACGTGAACGTGGAAATTCACATCAATACGTGCACGTTATAAAGCTCCCCTAGACGAGAATTTAAAAGCGTCTTGATATTTTTCTATACATTTTATGTACAGACAACAGCACATTAAGCTACTACAATCTGTCAGATTTGTTTATCCGATTTTAACTTTATCTCTAAAGCATTATGGCTCAAGGTTGATTGGGAATATTTGACAGTTTCGGGTAGCTTGACCTGCTGTCGTCCGTACTTTCCTATGTTATCGTGATGTCGTGGACGTTCACGTACCATCATCATCAACCTTTTTATCGTCCCTCTGCTGGATAGGTCTACTCTCATACAGAGAAGGATTGATCAGCGCTACTCTCATACAGAGAAGAACTGATAAGCGTAATCGCCACGCTTGTTATATGCGGGTTAGCGATTAAGTATATACCATATTTTCGAGTGGTTAATTGTCGAGTGAGTACATACTAGAATTTTTTCTTGAGCTCTTACGAATGGTACAATACAAGCAAAACTTCGGTTTCGAAAAGCATTTCCATGTAAGTAATGTAAGGTTACTGCGAATGCCCGATGTATCGTTTACTGTAACATTTCTTCCTTACCCTGCGACCGTTGTGGTCGTGTCATGTTGATCTTACAGGTGTCGCTCGTATCTTTTTTCAATATAATGTCACACAAATACGCTCGCAACCGGGATCAAACGATATTCTCATCATCATCATCTCAGCGTTAATGCCAGTCGCATCCAAAGCTTTTTTTTCAGCTTTGGAGTCTCGGGTCCGCTTTACCAGTCCAACTGCTGAGTTTGGCTACACTTCGATGCTTTCCGTGAAGCGACTGCCGTCTGATCTTCACAACCCGAAGGCGATATCGAAGCATTGTAGTTAGACCAATTGTTGAACTTTTAAGGGCTAACAACCCGTAACGACTGCCATTAGATGTTAGTATGGCAACCGGGACCAACGGCTTAACGTGCTTTCCGAGGCACGACCAGACCAGTGCAAATATTCACATTCATGCATAGAAATATTTGCACTTCGCGGGGATCGAACCCACGCCTCCTTGCGCAGCGGCTGCGTACGCTACCGTTCCGCCACGGAGGCTATCCTGTGATCACTCGATATTCCCTTACAAGTAATGCTCTTTGTAGTAAATAAATGTATATACTCAGCTCTATAAATAACTAGCAACCGTTTAAGTGACCATCTCGTGAGAATATCCGGATCTTATCAAAATCCGTACTTTATGCGTAAAATAGTAGCCAACATTCATGCATCCATTCGGACAAACTATCGCCTTTATAATATTAGTAGGATAAGTAAGAAGCAGGATAAAATATCGCCCAATCTCAGTTTATTGGTGATGGTTATTGATTTGTAGTCGTTAGTCGATTTGAAACGGAACGATATCAGTGTAAACCTATTTAGTCAAGCTATTAGTTTTATCTGGTGGTAAATTCTACAATATACAACGTTTATTGTATTTTTTTTTTTCTTTATATGAAACCTGAATATAGTTTGTTCAGAATAAGCAACTGAATCGATTCCAATAATTAAAATTACACCACCCTATATCTTTCCCAATTATATTAAAAAAATGTTGCAGTGTTGTTACCGAGCGCACAACACAGATTCACAGCGTATCATAGTGTCCTAGGGCCACCGCGCACGGCACCGCTGTAGGCGCTGCCGGCCGAGCGTGCGTTGACTATATTTTTGTAGGGACATCCAGGTAACATAACAAGCTCATAGCTTTTGAAATTTTGTTTTCGCATATTTAAAAAATAACCAAAGTTTTATGAAAACTATTATGTTTACTTACTTCATAAGGTAAATTTTATTATTATTACCGTAAATAAAAAGACCTTATTTAGTACCTACTACTACTGAATAAGGTCTGTTTATAGTAGAAGTAGTTTTTATTATGTTCTATCTTAAACTACTTATTATACATAATCAGCTCATAATTTCCCCTACTAAGAGGGACACAGGCTTCTATTCGATGAGAAGGAGTGTGTCGTAATACACCATATAGGTCCGGTGCGGTTAGTAAATGGTGTATTTTAGGTCCTAGGAGATGCTCGTCTTCTCACATTGTTTTCCTTCACTGTTGTATGCGTAGTCAGTGGTAACGAAATAATTTACGTACATTAAGTTGCGCGCCTGTATGTTTGCGTACCCACGACCTACAACTCGTAAGACACATCCACTGCCATTGGTGAAACACTGCTCTAACATAATAATAAAAATGTCTAAAGTCACGTTTATGTTGTGAAAATCCCCTTTCCTGTACCACGGAACTACTCTATTCACCACTAAGCATTAATTATTTTCATAGACAACAACATCACCATCATCTATAATCTCATTTTTTTTTTTTTTAATAATTATAAACTAGTGCTTGACTGCAATCCCGCCTGATCCTCCGGCCTCTCCTCACCGATAACACATACCTACTTATTATAACAACATTTAAATTAAACCCTAATCATAAACCCAATTCGTGATTCGACGGCTTAGTTAAGTATCTGTTAACAACAGCATATCATGTGCTCCACATACTACTTCCACTGGATACACCCGTCTACGACGATGTCAACCGTCATCAAGGAGAACATAGCCGCACATATACGATATTCTGAATTGCAAATTGACAAAACCAATCTCCATCGCATTTTTATAGTCGACGCTCGTATCGTATCGCAACACTTCACTGGTCTTATTACATCCCAAACGTAGTTATGTAGTAGATCGGTGTAAATAAGTTAGGTATATTGAACTTCGGGCTATGTATAAACCAGCAAGGGTTTTATTTTAGAAAGAATCCTTTAAAGGGTACAGTCACAGCCAATGTATGTTTTCACCTTAAAAGCACCTTATACTCACTGTTTATAAAGAAATCTTGGGTTTTTGTATATCAATGAATACAGTATACAATCAAATATAAATATTATGTAAAAGTATAAAAAGGAAAATAAAAGAAACAGCTTATCGCATATGTAAAAATTCGATCGCGATCTCTATATAATAGGTAAAGTGCCAAAAGGCTGGCAGCATTTGCATGTCAATATTAAAACTTATTTTTGGTTAATGCACGATGCAATCTGCTTTATCGACTGAGCATTTTCTATTGCGTCGTAATTTCAATACCGCAGAATGAACGCAGATTGAATAAAACTTGGGCACGCCACAATAGCGGCGCCTCTTTAATAAGTGGCTAGAGAGGCGCCACGGCCCCTCACCTTCCGCCTGATGCAGGTCCTCATCGGACACGGTTGTTTCGGGAGGTTCCTGTTCCGGATAAGGCGGGAGGAGACGCCAGGGTGTCACCATTGTATGGATCGCCCTGCGGACACGGTGGAGCATACGTTGGAGGTCTGCCCGGCTTGGGTAGTGCACCGCTGTGTCCTCGTGGCGGCGATCTCTCACGTCTGCCGCCCGTCTCACAGTCGAGTCGGGCGAGGTCCTTACCTCGCCCGAGTCGACTGTGTTTCACGCGCGCCTCAAAGAGATATCAGCACATGGTGACGGGGTCGACGAAGACCAATGCCTCCTGGGTCAGGGTTGCGGGTTAGTTAAAAAAGAAACCGTGGCCCAGGCGCTAGCAAGTGAAGAAACACGGGTGGGTTTTAGATGATATGAAATGGTTATAAATCATGATAACGAAAAAAAAATTAATAAAACTGACAGACCCTAACCATAAAAATAAACATAAAATAGTGTTAAAACGCCTTTGAAAAATACTTAATTGTCTAAGCTAAATCAACCTAAAACAGAATGTCAACTTGTTATCTTCTTTACCAAGTTAAAGATATTTACTTTGCAATCAAGACTATTGCTCACTCAGCTTCAATAGGAATTCTGTGTCCTGACTCGATAAAAGAAAGAATTTAAAACTGATGAAGATAGGAAATACTTAACTGTACATGAAAAACGCTTACGTTCGTACAGAGTAAGACATTAGGAACCCGCATGAAGTTATTTTATCGTGGAGTAAGTGCTCGTTCTACCAAAGTGCTACATTATTCCCTACGATACTAATGTTCGTTTAGAGAGGGGCCCTGCGAACAGCTTTTATCTACCTACCCTGCGGTAGGCACTAAGGAAAGTAAGAATTGATAACAGACTGCTGGAAGAAACCCATTTGGATAAATGGTAAAATAAAATATGTATGTACGTGTACCTATGGTCGGATTCGTCTTCTGCCTAAGTAATAACAGTAGCAGGGGTCGACCGATTGGGTTAAGCAGCGATTGCTGCGGCTGGCATGTGTATGAGTGACCATTTTCTTCACATGATTTGACCAATAATGTGTCCAAACGTTAAAAGAAACCTGTGAGATTTGTTACGGTTTTTCTCATTTTCATTATCATCATCTCAGCGCTAATCCCAGTCGCATCCGTAGCTTTTCAGCTTTGGAGTCTGGGGTCCGTTTCACCAGTCTAACTGCTGATTTTGGCTAAACTTCGGTATTTTCCGTGAAGCGACTGCCGTCTGACCTCCACAACCCGAATTCGATATCTAAGCATTGCAGTTAGAACAATTGTTAGACTTTTGAGGGCTCCAACAACCCGTAACAACTGCCACTAGATGTTCGTACGGCAACCGGGACCAACGGCTTAACGTGCTTTCCGAGGCACGACCAGACCAGTGCAAATATTCATATTCATGCATACAAATATTTGCACTGTGCGGGGATCGAACCCGCGCCTCCTTGCGCAACGGCATTGTTAGCTACCTCTACGCCACGGAGGCTGTCCTGTGATCACTCGATATTCTTTTATACGGTTTTTCTCAGAGTAGTCAGTTAATAATCACCGAACAACTGATTTAGTTAAAAAAAAATATGACAGAGGTGTAACAGTGTTTGTACATACAGATAATAAATCATTTATAACCCTCGGAACAATATTAAGCGTCCAACGATACTTAATTTGTCAAAATACGACAAGTAATTAGACAGAGATGATGAGTGATTGAGTGTTCTGTGAACAGATGAGCCTGTGAAAATTAAACCCTACCTTTAACTTGTAATGAGCTAAAAACTATGCACTAAGTGTAAGTAGTTTTCTTCGTCATCTAATATACAAAATTCTCGTGTCGCGGTGTTTGTGGTTAAACTCCTCCAAAACGGCTTTCCCGATTCTCATGAAATTTTGTGTGCATATTGGGTAGGTCTGAGAATCGGACAGCATCTATTTTTTATCCCCCTAAATGTTAAGGGTAATTCACCCCTATTTTTTTAATATAGATCTATATTGCCATTTACAGCACATGATTTTAATAAATAGTTTCGAAGATATTACAAATTTAAAAATTGTGGGGCGTCGCATTTGCTGCGGTACCAGCCGGTTGGGCGGCGGGCCGCTATGTTTTTTATACGTCAACAGTTTTTTTGTAACGTATTTAGTACCAGCATTGCACCCGTGCGAAGCCGGGCGGGTCGCTAGTCATGGTCATCATCTCAGCGCCAGTCGCATCCGTAGCTTTTTTTTTCAGGTTTTGAGTCTGGGGTCCGCTTTACCAGTCTAACTGCTGATTTTGGCTAAACTTCGATATTTTCCGTGAAGCGACTGCCGTCTGACCTCCACAACCCGAAGGCGATATCTAAGCATTGCAGTTAGACCAATTGTTAGACTTTTGAGGGCTCCAACAACCTGTAACGACTGCCACTAGATGTTCGTATGGCAACCGGGACCAACGGCTTAACGTGCTTTCCGAGGCACGACCAGACCAGTGCAAATATTCATATTCATGCATACAAATACTTGCACTGTGCGGGGATCCAACCTGCGCCACCTTGCGCAGCGGCCGCATCCGCTACCGCTACGCCACGGAGGCTGTC